>CP139884.1:8400000-9000000 GCA_034423695.1 Penicillium polonicum | reverse complement strand
GAGGAGGTCGATGCGGATTCTGGGGGGGTTGAAGGCCTGGAAGGGGACTATGACCTTTATGGGGCGATTGGGTTGTTCGGTGGCGTCGATTTCGAGTCTTGTTTTGACCCTGCAGGCTGGCTATGGAAGCCAGAGTGAACGTGTGATATCTGCCAAGTAAGGGGGGCCAGGTCATAAGGCTGAACCTTTTTTTGCTTTTTTTTATGGCTTATGACTGTATGCTTTGATATGCTCGTTTAGCTATAGCCTGATAACGCAACCCCAAATAGCTTTAATATGAGCTCAGATCAGAAACACATACTATGTATAAAAAGCCAGCAAAACAGCTAACGTCTCCATGTCCATGGACTAATTTGGACGGCCTATTTCAACGGCTAACCCCGAGGAGACATACCCTGCATAGTGTAAATGAGCTTCTGCACGTGTGTTCTAGAACGGTATTTTTTTAATTTATTTTTACCCTTTATTCTCGGCCACAGTCTTCCTGGTAACTGCAGCGCATTAGTGGCCGGGGGGATGCACAAGGTGCAGTTCCGCTACCACGGTCCTATGCCTGATGAGCAGGTGCATCTCTGCCGCTTTTCCGTATCCCCGGTCTATCCCAGCTGCATGAACGGCAGGAAATCGTTTTATTTGACGTCAGGATGCGCCGAGGGCATTGCGACCTTTGTCCTTTTGCAGGGGGTACGACTTCGGAGAGTTCTTTGTTCATATCTTAGGGTTTGATATTAAGACAGCTATTATATATGTATATATATGTATGACAACGGTAGAAATAGATATAGACTAGAGAGACAGGATAGATATGAAAGAGGAGAATACAAGCGAGGCTCATATCCATAAATATACTCAATATACCCAATATAGCTACTACATGTAGCTAGACTTGACCTCGGTAGTCAATACCTACGAAGTAGGAAATAGTAACACGCACTGTCAGCAATACAGAGATAAGCGTGCGCTCGGTGCTCTCCATGTTCGTGTACGAACATGGATCTATTGATCTACCCACGAGTCTATAAGACGCAATTTACGAAAGAGCCGCAGTGTCGGACCGAGAGTTCAGAGTTCATGATAAAAGCCATCAAAGTCAAAGTGCCATAGGGAATAGGGATAACCAATATCATTGCAAGTATGTACACCCCCAGATGTCGTATATATGTCTGAACGTAGCAATGTAGCTTTAAATGGAGCGTATGTTGCTAAACATAATTACCAACGTTCAAACCAAAAATTCCTGTATTTTCAATACCAAGTGGAGAACCCAAGTCGGTGATAATCCCGAGACCAAGCCACCACAAAGCCCTGGGCACGTTTGCTGCAGCTAACCCACCAGAGAGCGGCTAGAAGGGCACGGATCCCATGTTTCCACTTTGAATCAGAGGTGATACCCCGGCCAAGATCATCCTATTTACCTAGGTACACGGGAGCTGCAGCTCGATCGTCCTAGCTCCTACAGCTATTACGTTGCCACATATACGGTATTTTCTGACATTGTATGATGTGGTGTGGGTTGTGAAGGTGGCCTTATTTTTTTTTTTTCTCACTGAGGGGTAAAATCAGGATATCACAATGGGTTTATGTAGTACCTTTGTTCGATCCACTGAGAAAGTTACGAATCGCCCCCACACAGACGATCTAAATTTCTGAATAATACTAGGCACCTAAGGTACGATAGAAGAGTTGAACTAAAGCTGAATGGAGTAACAGAATATCATCTCAAAATGGGTTTGGCCGAAGGGGGAAAAAAAAGGTCTGATCGACTGCATGTCATCGCCCCTTTTTCCCGTGACAGTCGAGGATCCCGTTTAGCCCCCACCTCGTTTTATTTGATAATTTGATATCCCGGACTGACTTCGGGTCTATGCGTAAACCCACGTAAATCCACAGCCCCCCTCTCCTTCTCTCCTTTCACAAATCATATTAAAAGTGAAGAAGATAATCCGGCCATTCCCGGCTGCCGGTGGAGTTGAAGCGGGTTCAATACATTACGGGGAGTCCGTGCAGCCGAGATACGCGTCTGTTTCACTCAAGACGTGATCTGGGCACGGTCGGAGACCGTGGCTATTCTGTACTTTTCAAAAAGAGTCCTCTTCGGCTCGGCCGGGAGAAGTAGAGCACATCACGCTAAAGATACAAGGTACGGAATATGCATATGCAGCGAACCCAGATGGAACTGTTGCAGATAAGAAAATAGCAGAGAAAGAAAAAAAAAAAGTTGCATAGCCACTTGTAGAACCCTATGAAGAGAGAAGAGGTCTTAGCCACTGATCCCAAAAGTACCAGATTGCGAGTTTGGACGATCACGACCAACGAGATATCCAGATTGGGCCGTCTGCAGATGCATTAATCCCATCCTCTCCGGCCGTGCCCCCATTCCGCTAAGGCTGGAACACCGTTAGACGCCAAAGCGACACACTGGCGCGAAGTCAGCGGTTGTTACCTGTGAAAGGAAAGAGGTGACTGGGTTCGTGAGGATGGTACCAATCATGATCCTGGTTTCATAAGGGGATGTGTCTGGATTGAGCCTATACTACATATGAGGTGGTATAGAGTAATTAGTAGGATATATAGAATAGGGTAGATAATAGCATATATACTCCGTACCTAGTCAGGGATGTTAGATATTAGATATTAGATACTAGATTCTTATGCCGATATGAGTTATAATATACTGTAAGCACGGTCCAGGTTCGCTTCCACTTTCATTCACATTCCAGTATACTCCGTACTCGTGACCGGGATATTTACCTTCACGCCACCGAGGCAGCTGGTTGCCCTTTGGCATTAAACGCGCAATCAGGCGATCTGTCGACATGCTCTGTTTCCCGTTGTCACACGTTTCCCTCATTGCTCCCCCATTGCCTCCATTGCCCTCAATTCCCCCATTTTCCCATATCTTTACAAACTGTTAGTAATATGCTATATAAAATCCAATCTGGGCATACCGGGTATTGCCCCACTGTGAAGAGGAACAGCTGTTACACGGGCACCTTTAGCGATCGCCACCAGGATTACCCATTACCCGTATTTTTGTCTTTTTAGTTGTTTTTCACTTAACCTTTTTTACATTGGACTACTGATACTACTAGTACTACTATTAGTAGGTACTAGTACTACATGCAACAAGCATTCGACTCCAAGTTACACCTAGGCACTTTGTTCCGACCAATATGCACGTTATTTCTGATCTATTTAATCTTACTCTGTATAGCAAAAAAAAAAAAAAAAGAAATGAGATGGAAATTTAGCCCGGGTTCGGAGTACTTTTGGCGGATCTTCTCCGGACTCCATTTTGCTGTGGACCACGCTAATTAGAATGGTGAATTGTCAAGTCGCAATCATTCCACAAATCACCTTTTTATCAAAGCTATAGAATATTGTCCGACGTAAATTCTGAGCGTATATATAAATAGAGATATCTCAGATCTGTGTCAAGCCATGAGTTCCGGTTGCCTGAGCACCAATGAAGGGTCTTGGGAGTTCCGAGGCAAAGAGCGTAGTCGTGCATGATCGGATATGTTCTCCATTTTGAATTGCTTGCCTTTTTGCCAATATAGAAAAAAAAGCAATACATATATTGGTTTTATGGTACCTGAGAACAAAGTACCTTTCGTAGGGTTGCATTGCTTAGAAAGAACCGAACTACCAGGTATCCCATATGCATCCAACCCAAACCGTTGCCTATCCACGACCTTATATGTTGTATTTTTTGGATCTTATTTTTTTTTTACTGTAAAACCACTAAATCACTAAACGAGTTAGTATAAATTAAAAAGTAAAAAGAACCGAAACAAAAAACAAGAAAGGTACATGCATATGTTCCCCACAGGGGTGAACATGTTGAGCATGAGGAAGCTGAACTTTGTAATTTATTTTTGAACCTTGAAATCTTTATATATTTGTCCACATGATATAAAGTATGTACATATCTACATATATAAATATAAATAGATAAATATATCCAGGTATGTAAGATACGTAAAATGAATACTCAGCATGGGCCGCCAATATCCTCCCCACTCATTCTAGATCCAGGGTCTCTGACGCACGAGGCAAAACCTACCTGCAGCACACTCAAAACGACAATCAAGACTGGGGCATAGCTTTTTTAGTTCGGCTTTTGCATTTTAGTGATTTTACTATTATTTTACCATTAGGACCTATTTTGTAAAATCATTTTTATTTATTTTTTAATCATTTTATATTTTATATTAAAAATATTATATTCAGTATCCTATTTATTTTGTTTAGTTCGCATGTGCTGCCTTTCTTCCTACTTTAATCTCTCCCTCCCTCAATCAAAGTACTCATCTCTTTTTTTCTTTTCCTTTTCTCCTCTATTTTCCTTGGGAATTGAAGGAAGCATTGTCTCCTTGACATTCGTTAAGACTTGGATTGACTAAGCCTACAGAGGCAATTGACCCGACTTGGTCAATAGCTATAGCACATTGAATGCTGTATACCTCCACATCTCTAAAAGAGAATCTCCCCCAAAGAAAATAGTTAGGGTTACGTGGGGACAGTCGAGTTTCACACCATGGCATTCCCATTTATGCGAGCATTTGTCACACTCTTGTGAGTACCTGGGAGCTCAATCCGACCACTACAACATAGCTAACCAGGGACCAGTCTCTATCGTTATACCCGGCTCGTGTTCAACTTGTTCTCCTTTTGGTCATTCAAGCCAATCCCACCACCGGAGAACCCCAAACTGACATCGCAAGATGTGACGGTGATCATTCCATCGTTGGAGGGCTGTGGCGATGAGCTGGTGGAGACGATCCGGACAATTCTCGACAATCAACCCTTCGAATTGCTCTTGGTGACAATCGAGGCCAATCGCACCAAGGCTGAGCGCATGCTGAGCGCCATGCCAGCATCGAAATCTCGCATCCGTCTGTTCACAGTCAAGCACCCCAACAAGCGCCGTCAAATGACCGAAGCCATTCCCGAGGTCCGAACCGCCATTACCCTGCTCGCCGATGACGACGTGAGCTGGCCCCGTACCTTGCTCCCTTGGATTCTAGCCCCCTTCGAAAAGGATGAGAAATATGGTGGTGTGGTGACCTGCCAGCGATTGCGCCGGGCCATTGCGCCGAGCCTCTCACAGCGTGTCTGGGGCTTCTTGGGTGCCTTGTACCTGGAACGACGCAACTTCGACTGCGGCGCGACTACCCATGTAGACGGTGGACTTCCCTGCATGTCGGGACGGACGGTTGCGTATCGGACACGAATTCTGCAGAACGAGGCCTTCACCTACGCTTTCACTAATGAGGAGTGGTGGTGGGGCAAATACCAACTCAACGCCGACGATGATAACTTTATCACCCGTTGGATGGTCTCGCACGGATGGGAAACTTATATGCAGTACCACCCAGAGGCCGAGGTGCTGACAACTCTCGAGGACAACCCTCGTTTCTTGAAGCAATGCGCCCGCTGGTCCAGAAGTAATTGGCGGAGCAATCTAACCTCGATGTTTCACGAGAAGCACATTTGGCAGTAAGTGCAACTTTTCCCTTGAGTTGTCTTACCTTCTCTTTTACCTTTCCTTCCCCTCCATCTCGGTCTTGGTTTTTTTTTACCCTTCTCTTTGATCGGGTCAAAAAGAGACTTTTTCCGAGTCTAGGTGTAAGGTCTTGGTGTGACCTTGGAGAAACAAAGAAACCACTGAACAGAGCTAACATTTCTATAGTCGTCAGCCCTGGAGTGCCTATGCCGTTCACCTGACCACTTTGTCGCCGCCTGCCTTTTTAGGCGACATTTTACTTGTCTGGTTGTGCCACAAGGCGACTGGATCGTGGGGAGAGTCATTTCACGATCAATCCATGACGATGCTCTACCTTTGGATCTTCACTAGCAAGTGGATTAAGCTGTTGGGTCATTATCTTCGCTATCCCGTCGATGTGTTCTTACTACCAGTCTCCGTCATCTTCGGTTATCTACACGGTGCAATCAAGATGTATGCCGTAATGACATTGAATGTGGTATGTTTAATTCTTTTTAATTCTCCTTTTCATCTTGCGCCTTTTTTCCCCATTTCTTGTTTTTTTTTTTTCTCCTATTTTTTTCCTTATCGGCATACGACCCCAGGAGTGTATCCAAGCGCAACCCTCCTCCTATGACAACTCAGCATCACAGCGCTTTGATCATCTCGCTTGCTCCGTTTACCCACTATTCTCCTATTTCCCTGTAGATCGCGCATCTGCCTTTTTGATTTGATTCGCATACTTTCCACATACAGAGCTGAGCTGACTTTGAGTTTTTTTTTTTACAGACAACATGGGGTAGCCGTGATGGTGCCGATGATTATGACGCTGAGCGTATGAAGAAGCGGACGGATGCCGATCGAATGAAGCAACCGTATTATCCGCAATATCTCATCAAATGAGTTCTCCGCTTCTTTTACCGAAGAACCATTTCCTGTTCTCTTTCCCGGAGATTGATTTACCATATCTCATGGGTTGTACTGGGAACAGGGGAGAACCTCTAGCCCATTGACTTGGCCCTTTATATCATGACGAAACGCCGTGACGACACCCATATGCTCTGCTTTGATTCTAGATCTGCCCTGACT
Source organism: Penicillium polonicum (assembly GCA_034423695.1). NCBI lineage: Eukaryota > Fungi > Ascomycota > Eurotiomycetes > Eurotiales > Aspergillaceae > Penicillium > Penicillium polonicum. The sequence continues at coordinate 8,993,423 of CP139884.1, read as the reverse complement.
TTTATCCTTTTCCCCTCCCAAACCTTCTACCCGGTCTATTCGGCCTGTGTCGCCGAGTTACCGAGAGTGTGATACGAGCTTCGAAGTGGCAATGCTCTTCCTCTCCAACATCAACCTCCTAACCAAGGAGTGATACCAGTGATACCACTTCATTGTTGGCATCTTTACTTCTGCCCATTGTTTTTCTTTTCTCTGCACATTGCCTGGTTATCAAAAACAAAATGGTGGTCTCGATATCGAGGCTTTTTCCCCTTCTCTTCTTGTAAATTACAAAAGCATGGGCGGAGGTCGTTTTGCAATTGTTCTACGCTTGACTCTTTGCGTCTCATTTTGCTGTTCAGCTTTGATTCCCCTGAGTTTTCTGTGAGAGCTTTTTTTGTCCTTTTTCTTAGATGCAAGGTGGTATTCTGAACTTTTAGTTTTTTTTCTCGTTCCCAAACTGCAGATAATTTCTAATTGGAATATACGCATATCATTTGGCCAGGGATATATAGAGACTAGAGCCCTATATTGTAAAGCTACCTCGGAGGGAGGCATGTCATAGTGTCCAATTCTGATGCCATGCAGATGAGCCATGCAGATGATTTGGTCTAGAACCAGTCCAAAGAGGGATGTGGTAAGAAAATAGTGTCAAAGTGAGCTGATCGTTGTCATTTTTTTATATATAGATTGTACTTTGATACCTAGATAGTACTTTACCTAGGTAAATGTACAGCTCCCCTTTGGGATTAAGATGTGACGCGTGTGGCGAGCCAAGACTTCCCGGGCCAAAATGTTTGAGTTCCAACTCCTTTGGATCCAGGAACCAATAATCGTCCTTCAACCCTTTCTTTCTCTAATATAATCAATTGCCAAAGGCCCTTCGTCTAAGAAATGGTCGCTTTTGCTCGCGCTGCGCTTCCTTCGCAGCTATCCGCCGTTGCCCGTCACCCCGTCTCGTTATGCCGACGCATCCACTCGTCTCCCTTCAGATCAGCTGTGGCACACCCAGTCACTGCACACGGCCCTCCTCCTACAGCTCCGGCTACCCCGTCATCAGAGTTCAAGGACATTTCAAAATCGAGCGATGCAGAGCTCCCAGCTTCCGAGGGTGAAGCATCGCGATACAAGCTCACTGCTGCGCTGAAGAAGCGGTTTTGGAAGGATGTCCATGTGCATGGAAAGTCAGGTATGAGCGGAACGAGCATTGGCTGTCTTTCTCGTTGATCTCGTCCGGTAAGAACTCTCCAGCTAACATATTCACTTCTCCAGACGAATATCAAGTCCTGCTTGATAAGCGACCCGTCCGAACCCCGGCGAAAGAAGTCCTATCTATTCCTTCCACAAAGCCTCACCTCGCCCACGCTGTTGCACTGGAGTGGGATGTGATGACCTCCGCCCAGCAGGCTCTCAGAAGCCACCTTATCCCTATGACCTCCCTCGCAGCCCGCGCCACCGATATCGCCCGCGAAGATGCCGAGGGCAACAGCATCACCAGAAAACAGATTATCACAACTGCCATGCGTTACCTAGATACCGATACTCTACTCTGCTGGGAGCCCGAGCGACAAAGGCACGTGTTGGAACGGACAACGGACGACGGAAAGCCCATCGAGTCTCTTCGCCAGATTCAAACGAGAATCGCGGGGAACGTCATGAGCTTTTTGTCCACCAAGGTCTGGCCTGGCCTTGAAATCATCCCTATCCTCGACGCCAACAGCATCATCCCTCTCTCCCAGCCGAAGGGTACGAAAGACAGTATCCGCACCTGGGTTTCGGAACTGTCTGCATATGACCTGGCTGGTCTGGAGCGGGCAATCCTTGCTTCCAAGAGTCTTCTCATCGCAGTCCGCCTGGTGGTAGAATGGAGTGAGAACTTCCGCCATGTTCAGCGACCCGAGACGAAGAAGTTTGGTATTGAGGAGGCGGCTGAGGCGTCGAGTCTGGAGGTGACCTGGCAGACTGATATGTGGGGTGAGGTAGAGGATACTCATGACGTTGGCAAGGAAGACTTGAAGCGACAATTGGGTAGTGTTGTGCTCTTGGTTAGTGGGGAGACTCGATAAGCTACGTCTGTATATTGGGTATACTGTATGATAGATATAGATGGTCTAGATGATCTATGGCCTATATAGCCGATATGGGTTTTGCTTTGTATAAATACGTGTACAATGAATACAACCATCCTCAGGTCACCATATTGTAACATCGACATAATAAAAATGACTCGAGAGGTTCCTACCTTCTTTGTCGTGTACCTAAGTACCCTCATGCCAAGGCGGAGATCAACATCATTTGCCCCCCAAACAAGGGCCCGAGAAACACCCCCCCCCGAATTTCATTCCAATAGGCCTCAACCTCAGACAACACTATTGGATATAGTCCAGTGTGCAAGGATGTCTGATAAACCAGAAGGGTAAGTCGTTGTTTTCCAAGTTCGGAGTTTGACACTAGGAAACTCTCGATCCATGGTTCATCCTGCATCATGACAGCTGTGAGACCCCGGGGAATACCTTGGCTTAACTGCCTGGGTATATTGGTCCTGAGCCTGTGACCTTCGAAGTAGTCACATGTGAACAGGTGTACAGTGTACGTACTTTGTACTGACAACTGTCTTTCCAGGCACAAACACAAACGCTCTCGAAGCTCAATAGCACTTGCCCTCCTTCATCGTGACAAGTCCAGGGGCGAAGACAAAGATCCCGATGACAACGAAGACACCAACTCGGTCACCGCCGCCTCCCCAAGCCCCGGCTCGTTGAAACACACCCGCAGCAGCAGCCGCCACAGCCGTCGCAAACAAGGCCAAGACTTGAGTCCGCCACCGGCCATTCAAGAATCCGCCGAGGACATGGACCCAGTCGAAGACTTGCCTTCCTTGAACCAAATGGAGACTGGTAGCATGTCGCTCGAGCAGTCCGTTCGCACCTTTCGTCTCTTCGAGATCTTGCGCAGCGGCGATACCACCGCCATCTCCAAGGCCATTAAGGATACCACCGACCCGCAGGGCGTGAGTGTTCTCAACGGCACGACCGTCCTCCATTTGGCTCTGCAGTGCGCCGAACCCCAGGTCGTGGAATATGTGCTGTCCACCGCGGAGGACCTCGATATCAACTCGCGAGATCGGGATGGAAACACGCCGCTTCACATTGCCGCCCAACTGGGCCGGGCCCCGCTCGTTCGCGAATTGCTGAGCCGTCCGTCCATCAACGATTCCATTGTCAACTATCGGGGTCAGACGGCTCTCGATTTGGCCCGTACCCCTGAAATCTTCCAGCAACTTCAGCTTGCGCGGTCTCTCTTCATCGATAGCAAGAACCAGGAAATCCAGGCTTTGATTGGAAACTCTGATTATAAGGGCTTGGAAGCTTTGCTCGAGGAACCTCGAGTGGAAGGTATCATGGATGTGAACAGCTACGATCTGGTTACCGACCTGACAACAGCCCATTCCGGTGGCACGCTGCTGCATGAGGGTGCTAGAAATAAAGATGCGCAGCTCATTGAAATCCTTCTGACACATGGCGCGGATCCTTTCCGTCGTGATAAGAAGGGGAAGCTACCGCAGGATGTTACCAAGGATGATAAAACCCGCGCTCTCTTGAAGAGATCACCCGCTGCTGTTATTGCTCAGCGCGGTATTCAGGAAAGGGCTATTCTCGGAAATAGTAATGCTCAAGGCCTTGCCGGGCGCGTTTCGGTTGGCGATGCACCACTTGCAGGCAAGGACGCCCGCGAGATGAGAGGCTATCTCAAGAAATGGACGAATTACACAACGGGGTACAAGTTGCGCTGGTTCGTTCTGGAGGATGGTGTTTTGAGTTATTATAAGCACCAGGGTAAGTTCAAGTGTGATCTTCAGTCTTGCCATCGCTCCTCGTGCCATCGACCCCAGCTAACGTGCTCGATAGATGATGCAGGCTCTGCCTGTCGCGGTGCGATCAACATGAAGATTGCTAGACTTAACATGGATGCGCAGGACAAGACGCGCTTTGAAATCCACGGGAAGTCATCGGTCAAATACCACCTCAAGGCCAACCATGTTGTGGAGGCAAAACGCTGGTTCTGGTCCCTCAACAACGCTATTCAGTGGGCCAAGGATGAGGCCAAGGAGGAGGAGCGTCAGCGGTCGAAGAATGCAGAGGTGCTTCGCCAGGCTAAGATCGATCAGACAGAAGGACGCCCTACGGATACACCATCGGAGTCTGGTCTTTCTCACAAGCCCAGCACAAGGGGTCTCGCTCCTCCATCTCTGGGCGGTGGTAGCAGCAGTGGTACAAGGCTCAGCACATATGCATCCCGTACCACCCTGGATATCCCGCCTGGAGACGAGGATAGCTCCGCTTATGGTGGTTCTTATGATCAGGTCGTTGCTCCAAACGATATGAATAGAGTAATCAGTCATGTCACATCTGCGCCGGACGGAGAGGGCGAGGATGAAGAATTCATCGACTATGGTTCAAGCCACGAGAATGAGATGCCGGCCGCTGATAAGGATGCTCTCAATATCACCGCACAATCTGCGAAGCTTCAGTTGGATCTTCTTGCAAATGTGGCTGCCTCGCTACAGGCCGAGAAATCCAAAAATCCGGAAATGACCATCGCGGATCCAGCCCTGGAACAGGCCCTTGGTGCCTATGAAGCTGCAGTCAGCAGCCTCAAGGGTCTAGTGCAGAATCTGCTCAAGATCTCACGGGACCGAGACTCTTATTGGCAGTCTCGTCTTAGTAGAGAGGAGGCCATTCGTCAGATGTGGGAAGAAAGCATGGCCCGTGTGGCCCGCGAGCACGAGGAGCTGCAATCCAAGATGGGCGAGTCTGAAGAGAAGCGGAAGCGGACCAAGCGGGCTCTGAAGGAAGCCCTGGAGAGCGCGACAGGCAGTAGCCGTTCTATCGCCGGTGTGACACCCCATTTGGCAACAGACAACCAGAATCTTGAGGCCAGCCAAACCGAAGCTGGTGTTACCGAGACGATAAATGAGGCAGAGCAGCCTGCACAGCAACTATCCACGAAACCCGCACTCAGTCGAAACCCATCGACCTACTCCAAGCTCAGCAGTCTCTGTGGTTCAGAGTCGGACGGAGAAGAATTCTTCGATGCTATTGATGCTGGCGAAATCGAGGTGGAGGACTTGAACGCCGAGAAGGACAATGTGGAACAACCTAAAGATGAAAGTGCTGAGCTTCGGGCTGTGAAGAGTACTATCATTGCACCCTCCTTCAAGGGTTATGAAGATCCCATTAGAGAGCGACTTAAGATGGATGCTGATGATCGGCCAAAGATCTCTTTATGGGTAAGCTGTGGTGTTTGCTTCTTCCTTTCTTCGGCAGTGCTAACTACCGTTTAGAGTATCCTGAAATCTATGATTGGAAAGGACATGACGAAGATGACACTCCCGGTATCCTTCAACGAACCAACTTCACTGCTTCAGCGAGTAGCTGAGGATCTTGAATATACTGACCTCCTTGATATCGCTGCTGGTCGGACCGATTCAATGGAACGCCTGGTATACGTTGCCTCGTATGCCGCAAGTGAGTATGCCTCGACCATCGGCCGTGTCGCAAAGCCTTTCAACCCCCTTCTGGGTGAAACTTTCGAGTATGTGCGTCCGGACAAGGGTTATCGATTCTTTGTGGAGCAAGTCAGCCACCACCCACCGATTGGAGCTGCGTGGGCCGAGTCGCCTAAATGGGACTACTGGGTAAGTGCATCCAATTTCGTAGCCCAATGTCTGTCCGCAGGGCTAACCAAAACTACGTGTTCAGGGTGAATCCTCCCTCAAGTCCAAGTTCTACGGCAAATCCTTCGACATCAACCTGCTGGGCACATGGTTCCTGAAGCTGCGACCTTCCACTGGCGGAGAAGAACTTTACACATGGAAGAAGGTGACCTCGTCGGTCATTGGCATCATCACCGGTAACCCCACAGTGGACAATTACGGTCTGATGGAAATCAAGAACTGGACCACCGGCGAAGTTTGCTACCTTGACTTCAAGCCCCGTGGCTGGAAGGCCTCATCAGCCTACCAGGTGACAGGAAAGGTCGTCGACAGCGAAGGCTCCCCCAAGTGGAGCATTGGTGGCCGCTGGAACGATAAGATCTACGCTCGCCACACCCCCGGCTTTGAGGCACCTGTCTCCGGCCAGGATCCCGAGTCTGCCAAGACCTTTTTGGTCTGGCAGGCTCATGCTCGTCCTACTGGTATACCTTTCAACCTGACTCCATTCGTCATCACGCTCAATGCTCTCCCCGAGTCCTTGAAGGAGTGGCTCCCTCCTACCGATACCAGACGGCGACCTGATCAGCGTGCTATGGAAGATGGTGAATATGATCTGGCTGCTGATGAGAAGCACCGTGTTGAAGAGAAGCAGCGTGCCAAGCGCAGAGAACGCGATACCAACGGCGAGGTCTACGCGCCGCAATGGTTCACCCGTGACAAGTGTTCTGTTACTGGAGAGGAATTCTGGGCTCATAATGGAAAATACTGGGAGTCCAGAGATGCGCAGGATTGGAGTCGATCCGAGGATATCTTCTGAGAGGTACTTGACTTGTTGTTTTGGCTTGATTGCTTTTGTACAAGACTCTCAATTGTCATAAATAAACGAATGAATTCTGGATAGCTTTATTGTGGACATAGCACTCACCTGAGCAAGATCAGATAGTAAATGGTATATCTTTAGGTAAAATCCACCTAATTAACACTATACAACTGACAATTCAAAGCCCAAGTTGAAGATATCTCCGTTGCATATATGGTCTCAGTCACGTGTTGCCGCAAAAACATCCCCAGAGCTATTCCGTGGTCTGATCAGTTCCCCCCCACAACCAATTGACATCACAATGGCAGGATACACTTGTGTCCAGTGCCTACAGGTTCTCCGTCAAGGAGTCCGGGCTTCAGCCCCTCAGGCTCGCCTGCAGAGCCTCGTCACCGCACGGAGAAGAAGCCCCATCTCCCCGTCTTTCATCCGCAGCTTTGGCTCGCAACGGAACAACCGATCGCTGGGCAGCGCCCCAGAGCAGCCCAAGCACACACACAGCCAGTCCTGTTGTGCTCCCAAGTCCTCGCCTTCGCCTCTCGCCCAGCGGGCAGCTCACACAGCAACCGGGTCCTCCGTCAACCCTCGGGCCGTCCTGAAACCCGACAACCTGTTCCACTCCTTCTCGAATTCGCCCTCGCCGGCAATCCGCAAACGCGCCGAGTTCATCAAGCAGAATGCCTTTTGCCCGCACCCAAGCCACCAGCAGACCCGCGCGGCCGTCTCGCCGCACGACCCCGAAGCCAGAAAAACCACCGACGATGCAAACCTGCCCCCGGCCCATTCGCACTTCGAGTGCCCCGACTGCGGTGTGCCAGTCTACTGCTCCGAGGGCCACTGGATGGACGACTTCGAGGCTCACCTCGAGATCTGTGACACGCTGCGCCAGATCAATGAAGACGACCACGACCTGAACTCCGGCCGCTTCTTCCCTGAATTCCATTACCCCGGTCCTCAGGATGATAACTTCGTTATCAACATGACTAACTGGGACACTTACCTCTACACCCGTGAATTCGCGGCTATCAACGACGACCGCTCCATGCGTCAGGTTACGCGCATGCTAACCTACCCCCAGACAATCGGCAGTGTCCTGCACGAGCTTAGCCCGTACAGTGTTCGTTCCGGTGGACGGCTCACACCGGAGGGATTGAAGAGCCTGAGTGGTAAGCCCTGATTCTACGCAGCATAATAGAGGACTGCTAGCAGTATTCCAAACACACAGCAAACTAATTCATCCCCAGCCCTCCGCTACTCCCTCCACCCCCCTAAAGCCGGTGAAAGCATCGACGTCAAAGGTCTCCGCTTGAAGGCGCCCCCAGTACGAATCTTCATTCTCGGCGCCCGCGCAGAGTCGTCCCTCCCCCGCGACGTCTGGCTGCAGCTGCAGTACATGTACCCCCGCGCTCTGCTGCACCTCATCTTCATCGGACCAGAGAGCATGGCGAATCGAGACGGAGAGTATCCGCTTCCCGAGCGCACACCTGAGAACCCCTTCGGCGGCATCGTCGAGGACAGACTCGGTGGCCAGATGAAGATCACTACCTATGTGGACTACTTCCACACTATGAACAAGGCGCAGTATTTCGGTCCCTTCGATCCTTACCTGGATTGCTTTATGCTCTTCCATCCTGGTCTGGGTCACCCGGCTAGCTCGCATGAGTGGGAGGAGACGCTGCCTCAGTTGCTTGAGACTAAGGTTCCTATCATCTGTACTGGATATACCCAGTGGGATCTGGAGCGTGATATTAACTGGGTGGGTGAGAAGTGTCGTGGAGAATTTGATGTACTCCTTGAGCCCGGGGAGAATATCTTCCGCAGTCTGCGCTGGGATCTGAATGATCAGGATCCTCATGATGTTTCTTGTGGAAACTGGGGATTGTGGGCCTTCCGAGGCAAGAGGTATGTGGTGTCCTTTGCTGAGTCGAGGGATGTTGGCTAACTTTGCTCGACAGATACGAAGCCGCTTTCTCCAAAGAGGAGTAGGCTAGTTCCAGCTCACCTTTCTGTACGATATTTTTTGGGTGCCCGTTCTTGGGGTCATTGTAGTAGATAAGATCAGTTTCAATCCTCTCCTAAGTTATTCACGATTATCGATGTGCTTGATTCAGCAGTTCTTTTGTCGAGCATACGCCGTAGATGAAGCCATAGCTAAGCTATCATCGAGAAGCTGGAAAATCCATACTATCTATCTAAAGACGATACGCTCTGCTCCGCTCATGTTTGAAGGATTACAGATTAAGCGAAGGTCAAACGTAGTCACAATGAAATGTATCAATTGCACAAAAAAGTAAAGCTCGTAAGTCTTACACTCGTCAAGTACCAGTAGTATGACATCCAAGAGTAAAGATGCAAGCATCAAAGCGGAGAAAGAATCCAAAGTCAACCAAGACAGAAAGGAAGTAGCCTCAAGGTCAGAAAATGCTTGGATGAGATCAAAAGGGGAGTATCGAAGGGAAAAGAAAAAGGGTATAAACATCAGAAAATAACATCGGAAAACACGTCAAAACCACCGTAACCAGAAAGTAAGCAGGGTAAAAAGAAACGGTATGTTAGGAAGAATATGTAAAGAAGAAAATATCCCCAAATAAAACATGGGAAGGATCAAGTGGAGGCCATTCTAGATGGCCGAAGCAGTCCAGTATCAAGGTTGACACTGGATACCAAAGTCGACACCAAGATCGGGGAGGTAACTCAAACATTCACTCGTTCAAATGAGTCAGAAAATGGAGTTTAGATCATGAGAACACCAGCGATGGCGGCTGCACCAGCAGCCATGAAACCAGGGAGGTGGATTGAAGCAGCACCGGCGGTAGCAGGGGCGGAAGGAGTAGCCGAGGCACTCTCACCGGCGGGGGTGCTGCTAGCCCTGATCAGGGGGGTGGAGGAGCTGGCAATGTGGCTCATGGAAGGGGTAGCACTGGAGGAAGGAGTGCTAGTGATGACAGGCGTCCAGGTCGAGGTTGAGGTTGAAGTGGGAGTCGAGGTGGACGACGGGGGAGCAGTGTATCCGGAGGGCACCAGAGTGATGGTCTTGGTGATACAGTCGGCTGAGGCAGATTCAGCGGCGAACGCGACGGGCGCGAGGGCCGAGAGGAAGAGGAGAGCCTTGGTGAACTGCATTGTTGATGTTTGGTTCCAAAGTTGTTATGATATTGCGAATTGCGAATTGCGAATTGAGAATTACGAATTGCGAAGAGAGAGTAATTCGAGTCAAAAGAGTGAATGCAGCTTATAAAAGAATGTAATAGCTGAGAACAAAAGAGTGACACTGTTTTAGAACAGGAGAAGGTTGCAAGTTCAAGAGAGGGAAAAGGGAGAAAGGGAGTTGTTTGGACGGGACAGGTACCAAGGCAGCAAGGCATTAAGGCATTAAGTATTATTCATCAGAATATCATTCCGACCTCCATACCTCGTATACATAGGTTATATTCGTTATATTCATTATAGATCAGAGACTTTGCAATCTTTCTTTCTCTTCTGCTGAATGTCTTTCTCAAACTCATAATTACTTCAACCCTTTCTGACGACACAACTAGTCCAATTTAGGTGTATCCACATCTCTACGGACACTTGTTCTTAACTTCTATACAGTTTCAGGTCCAGTTTCAGGTCCAATGCAATATCGCCTTCACATTATCAGAAGCAAAGCGCTCATGGATATAAACAATACTGTTGTACAGGCCAAGCCAAATTCCCAAACCGGGGGTATCAAAGTCACAAGCAAACATCCATCCCAATCATCTTTTATCATTAAGGCTCATCATCAACACAAGCCAGGTGGAGCCATAATAACCCAGCAGTCAGAAAGCAAAAACAGCAGAAAGCAAAAGCATAGTTTGTCATTTAGAATCCCCAGACGGCGGCCACTACCACGGCAACCGTCACCCAGTACCCGCTAGCATGCAGAACCATCGCGACCGGTCCGGATGCCGAGGAGGTGCTACTCGCACTTCTGTCGTCGGCAGTGGTGCCGTTGGCCAGGGTGCCGTTGATGTAGATGGTCTGAGTGCCGTTCACATCGACCACACGCACAAGACTGGAGTTCTTAGGCACGGTGCCGTTGAAGAGAGACTCGTAGTAGGTGCGGTTAGTGTTGCTGTCGCAGCCACACTCGGAGTACTCCTGGCACACACAGACAATGGGGAGCGACTCATTCTTGTGGTCCCTTTCATTGTAGTAGTTGTAGTGGTGGCTGTAGGGGTAGGCATAGGCGCTGTACAGCCAAAGACCCGGGAAGAAGCCCAGTGCAGCTCCACCGAGCACATAGGGGGCGATTCCTCCAGCGGACCGGGAGCCAGACCTGTAGGGAGTGCGCGCACCACCGGCATAGTAGTTTCCTCCACCGTAGGTTGCTCGAGTGCCAGAGCCGCCACTAGTTGTACCACCAACATTGCTTGAACCACTGCGACTGCTTCCACTGCTACCACTTGAACCAGAGGAGCCGGAAGAACCGGTGCGGCCTCCACTGCTGCCACTGCTGCCACTGGAGCCACTGGAGCCTGAGGAACCGGAAGAGGAAGAACCGGTGCGGCCTCCACTGCTTCCTCCGCTGCTGGATGAACTGCCGGACGAACCGCTGCTGCCGCCTCGGCTTCCTCCACCACCGCCACGACGTTTCTCAAGGGTTATGACATCTGTGTCCTGGGTGGAATCCAGGGAGTCCAGGGAGATCACATCTCGTTCAATGAGATCGGTAGGCTCTGTGTGAGGGATGGTCAGGGCCGTGAGCCTGGTAGAGAGTAGAAGGAGCGTTGTCGCCCAAGTGAACTTCATGGTGAGTGTGAGTATTGAGTAGTAGAATAGAAGGATAGAGGAATATGGTAATAGAATATGTGAAAAGGGTGAAATCCAAGCGAAGTGAAGTAGGGAAGTAATGAAGTAGTGGGAAGTAACAGTATGACGAAATTCTGATGAGCTCAGTCCGACTCAAAGAGATTTCGGGGCCTTTGAAAATCTTAGGAATCGGCATAAAAAGTGTTTAAAAGTGCCCAGATTTAAGCAATTTCAGGGATTCAAAATGTTTAATAAAAATTCAAAGCCAAAAATACTCAGCCTCGGACCCTGACCCCCCTTTCAAGGCCAAGAGCGAATACGAATGGATTTACTCCGTACTCTCTCTTATGAGCGGAGTATATAAGCACTGCCACGATCCCATTTCTTCGATTGTTTCTAGAAAACCGAAGTTGCCACTGTCGAAATGATATAATTGTGCATACTTATACTCCGTAGTTAGTTATAACTTACATATGTACATATGTACATTGAAGATCTCTCAATCCCTGTTTCTCCACATGGTGACCTTATACGGAGTAGTCTTATAAGCATTATTTCTTCGTATACCTATACCTCGGTATTATCTACTGAGCCTCATTGCCCGAGCAATATATATTACTCTATTACTCTATTACTCTATTACTTGATTCATAATATTCCATAGCCCTTAACATAGAATGAGCCTTGCTCCAAGCCCCAAAGTGTAAAAAACTCTAGAGTCAAAGGTCTATTAGGAATGCGCCTTGAGTGAAGTATCAAAGCACTTTAACTATTAGCCTATTTCTTTTTCTTTTTATTTCTTTTTATAACATGACTTGAACATGATATTTCCGTGAATACTATATAGTAGTTAACTAGTTAATATAATTATAGTAATAGTTATATAGTCTAGTAATAGTGCGAGATCACCGGTCGGGCACCCAACAGCTTTCCCCCCGAAGTCAAAGCTACCCTTCTCTTTCATATTCACCCCCCAATAACTCATTTCCCCTCATGGCACGTCAAAGAGGTCTTTCAAATGCCTCTTCCACTTCCTCGCTCCCAGACCAGGTACATGAATCTGCCCCTAATTATCCTCCCGTCAGGAGACTAATACAAATCATAGGAACTGGGGAGCATGTACGATTACCTCGCCAAAGTCATTCTCCTAGGACCAAGCGGTGCTGGAAAGTGAGTACTCTATACCTAAAGTACCTATAGGTATTGTTACATAGCTTAGATCATCTGCTGACATCGGATTGAATTACAGGTCTTGTGTATTACACCGCTTCGTGAAAGATGAATGTACAACCACCCTCTCTCTCCCTCCCTCCCTCCCTTACTGACATATCTTTTCTCCAGGGCGAGTACTCTCCTCCCAGACCATCGGCGTGGAATTCGCCTCGCGCATCGTGAAACTCGGCACGGGTTCACGTCGGAGACGCATCAAACTCCAGCTCTGGGATACCGCAGGCACAGAACGCTTTCGATCGGTTTCAAGATCATATTATCGCGGCGCAGCAGGTGCAATCCTCATCTATGATGTTGCTTCCTACGCTTCCTTCGCCTCCCTCCCGACCTTCCTCATGGACGCCCGCGCCCTCGCTTCCCCAAACCTGTCCGTCATCCTCGCCGGGAATAAAGCCGACCTGACCTCCGACGCCCAGTCCGATTTCGAAGATAACTCCCGCCCACCTCCGACCCCGTCTAGTACGTCCAGCAGACAATCCTCTATCCCCTGGGATGTGAATGGGTCGATTCGCTCCACCAGCCTGATGGGGACGGGGACTAGATTGACGGCTACTCGTGCCTCGGAAGGCAGAGAGGTTAGCTCCGAGGAGACATCCCATTGGGCTGCTAAGTCAAATATACCCGTCGCTGTGGAGATCTCGGCTCTGACGGGAGATGGCGTGGAGGAAGTCTTCAATCGGCTGGCGCGGATTATCTTAACCAAGATCGAGCTCGGTGAGATCGATCCCGATGACCCGCAGAGTGGCATCCAGTACGGGGATGGAGGTTTATATGGTGGCAGCGACGCTTCCAGTATCAGAAGTCGGGCGACGCTGGACGATAACTCCGTGCCTCTGCAGCGTAGGAGCCGTCGAAAAGGCAAAGCTCCTGGCACCCCTAACTGGAAGAGCGGGATGAGGGAATGGGAGGATGTTTTCCGCTTGGGCTCGGGAAATCGCCCAAATCAAGGGTGTTGTTAGTATTGTATCACCCTGGATACATTTGTTTCTGTTTTGCCTGTTTGATTTGGTCTTTCGTTTGACTACACTGCACGATACCCCCCCTTTCGTTGACCTTGATCATTTCTACATGTTACTGTATTTACCTAACAGCTCAGAAGAGGAGTTATTGCACATCAACTTTTGATTCATCTCTCGTTCAAAATCTGCTATAAAAAACAAATAAGAAAACCAACGCCCCGTTTATCCCCAGTGTTTCGATTCTATACCGGAATTTACACATCAATCCCGGCAATCAAAGTCTTAATGCCCTTGCCAGCCTTGACCTCAATAAAGGCCTGCTCGGCTTGCTCAAACTTGACCGTGCCGGTAATCAACTTCTTAACATCAACCTTGCCGGATGAAACCAGCCCAACGGCAAGCTTGTAGTCTCCGCTACCATATCGGAAGCTACCCTTGATGGTCAGCTCCTTGGAGCAAGCCGCCATGATAGGGAACTGGATCTCGCTGCGACCCATGCCACCCTGCACGTATGTGCCTCCGTTACGCAGGACATGAATGCCCGTGTGCACGGAAGGCTCAGCGCCCGAAGCATCAATTGCCACATCGGCGCCAGCGCCGAGCCCATTCTCTTCTCTCAGACGCTCGGCGTTCTCGGTGGCCGCAACCTTGCCGGGTAGGAATGTCGACGTAGTGGCGTAGTCCTTGGCAAAGTCCAGACGCTGCTGCTGGATATCCACGGCGATGACCTTGGAGGCGCCGAACGCAGTCGCCACGGCACAGCACAGCAAGCCCACGGGGCCGGCACCGAATACCACCACCGACTGACCGGGGCTGACGTTGGCTTGGCGCACGATGTGCACTGCAACACTGAGGGGCTCCATGAGTGCACCCTCCTGTAGGGAGATGTGTTCGGGGAGCTTGTAGCAGAAGTCCTCGGGGAGAGTATAATACTTGGCGAGGGTGCCGTCATAGGGTGGGGTCGCGGCGAAGCGCATGTCCTCGCACAGGTTGTACTTTCCGGCCTTGCAGGGCTCGCATCGGCGGCAGGAGATGCCGGGCTCCATAGCGACCCGGTCACCCACCTTGAGGGTCTTGACGGCTGAACCGACTTGGCTGATGATGCCTGCTGACTCGTGTCCGAGGACCATGGGGTCTTTCACAACGAATGAACCGATCGAGCCGTGTTCCCAGTAGTGCACCTATAGCGGGGATTGATTAGTCTGGGTCATAACTGTTTCCGGAGCATGGTACGTACATCACTGCCGCAGATACCGGTGTACTTGACGTTGATGATCACATCGTGAGGGTTCTTCAGCTCGGGAACTGGGCGGTCTTCAAACTTGACCTTATGGATGCCCTGAAGGACGAATGAAAGGTTCTGCATGTCTGTCAGACTTGTGTCATGTTCCAACGGTGAGTCGAGTCCTACCTGAGCTGCGGCCATTATGTGTTTGAGAGGGGCAATGGGAATTCCGGGGAAATTGGCAACAATGTGGGGGGAATGGAGAGGATAGTAGAGAAAGGGGGAATATATTGAGCGATACTAGTGGAATCTTCGAATATATATATAAGAGAACACTGGAGAAAAAGAATAACCGGGAGAATCCAGTTTGAATTGAACCGAAGAGCTCCCCGCAGAGACAAGTTCCACTTATGTGGAGTCTATGTTTTTTAGCCGCGATGATATTAACCGGACTCTTTTCCTTTTTTCTGCGGGATCATCTTTCCTCTCTGAAGTCACAAGCGGTAATAAGAGAGGGCATGTGACCCGCCACTTTTGGTCAAGTGACGTATAATTTCTGTATAGTTACTTAAGTGGGATATGTTGTAGGTATAAGATATAGGATAATATGAAGAAAAGATAGTCATATATTCATATAGTCATATAGTCATATAAGATACTATTGTATACTATTATATCTTATTATATACTCCTCTATACTATTATATAGTGTCTCTATAGATCCCTTCTGTAAAAAAAACAAAACAAAAAAAAAGTATCGGTCCGAATGCCAAGACCCCGGAACTCGGTCCGTCCTCCACCTCTGACCTCTCTCTCTCGGTCTCTCTGAGAGCTCCTGACAGCTCCGCTTGGAAAGCCTTGAGAGGTTCACTTCTTCTACACATCACAATGGTCTTCAATGCCCTCGCTCTAGGGGCGCGTAGTCTCCGGACTCGACCATCACCCCGCCTCCTGCGCCAGTTTGCATCCTCGGCTAAGCAAGCCAAGGAAAACCAATCATTCAAGAGTCAACTATACGAAAGCACCCAACAACGTCTGAAGCGCGAGCGTGCCGAACAAGAGAAATTCGCCCAATATCAAACCCAGTCCCCCGCAGGTCGCTCCGCCGCCCTGGTCTTCGGTATGCGATGCCGAGATAATCTTGCTTTTTGTTCCCCCTCTGGATAGGTCATTGGCTAACTAAATGTGTAATCGTGCTGTAGCTTTGGTTTTCTTCTCAACTGGTGCTTACTACCTCGGATCTATCAAGCCCGCGGCTTTACCCTCCTCGTCTACGACCCCTCTCTCTGAGATCGAGGCTCCAAAACACAACGTCTCTCCTTCCAACCTCCAGGCAGCGTGGGCTGATTTCGTCGAAATTTTGGGCAAGGAAAATGTATCGACTGCAAGTGGCGACTTGGAATCGCATGCCGGATCCGATTGGTCCTCCTATTCGCAGAAAGAGGATGAGAAGCCCTTCTTGATTCTCTACCCGTCAAGTACCGAGGAGGTCTCGCGCATCATGAAGGTCTGTCACCAGCGCGTTATCCCCGTCACCCCGTACTCCGGCGGCACGAGCTTGGAGGGCCATTTTGCATCTACGAGAGGTGGCGTATGCGTGGATTTCCGTCGCATGGACCGCATCTTGGAGCTCCACAAGCGTGACTTGGATGTTGTTGTCCAGCCTGCTGTTGGATGGGAGGAGTTGAACGAGGAGATTGCCAAGGATGGCCTTTTCTTCCCGCCCGACCCTGGTCCCGGTGCGATGATTGGCGGTATGGTCGGAACAGGATGCTCAGGAACTAATGCCTACCGGTACGGGACAATGCGTGAGTGGGTGCTGTCACTCACTGTTGTCCTCGCCGATGGCACCATTATCAAGACTCGGCAGCGGCCGAGGAAGTCTAGCGCTGGGTATGACTTGACCAGGCTGTTTATTGGCAGCGAAGGCACTCTTGGTCTGGTAACGGAGGCGACCTTGAAGCTGACGGTCAAGCCCCAGAGCGAGAATGTTGCCGTCGCAAGCTTTGGCACTATTCAGAATGCCGCCGAGTGTGTAACCAATGTGGTGGAGGCCGGTATCCCTGTCGCTGGTGTTGAGATTTTGGATGATATCCAGATGAGGTGCATCAATGCCAGCAAGACTACCAGCCGTCAGTGGAAGGAGTCCCCCACCCTATTCTTCAAGTTCACTGGCACCCCAAATGCGGTTAAGGAGCAGATTGGGATGGTGCAAAAGATTGTGTCTAAAACTTCGGGAAATACCTTCGAGTTTGCCCGTGGCAAGGCTGAAATGGCAGAACTCTGGAGTGCTCGCAAACAGGCGCTGTGGAGTGTCATGGCGATGAAAAAGAACCCGGATGACCACGTCTGGACGACCGACGTCGCAGTCCCGATGAGCAAGTTGCCCGATATCATGGAGGCAACCAAGGAAGATATGACCAAGAATGGCCTGTTAGCCGGAATCTGTGGCCATGTTGGAGATGGCAACTTCCACGGTAAACTATTGCCTTGATTAGACATACCCCAGAGATCATTCGACATGTACTAACGGCCGATAGCGATCATCCTCTTTAGCGACAGTGAGAAGGCTATAGCCGAGGGAGTTGTGCACCGCATGGTGAAACGCGCTGTGGAGATGGAGGGCACTGTCACCGGAGAGCACGGTGTTGGTCTCGTCAAGCGAGACTACCTCGAGCACGAGTTGGGTGAAACTACAGTCGACACAATGCGCCGGGTAAGCCTTCACAAGCCTTCACATACACTCTTATTCATTTCCCCTCCTGCCCCAAAATCCAAATATACCCTTTGTCTACGCCCATGAAGCACACCACTAACACTCATATCTGCATTCCTAGCTGAAATTGGCTCTTGATCCACTCCGCCTGCTTAACTGCGACAAGGTTGTTCGCACTGAACAACCGGCTCCCGGAGAGGTCAAGGAATGGTAGATGCCTGCCTATTCATTCATTGCGACAGGACCTTCCACTAGCCCAGCACTATATCCGGGGCACTACCAAGGCTACCTAATCCGAATCCGAACCAGACCGTTCATGGTGATGATGGTGGTGTCGGTGGTGTCGGTGAGAACGTTCCTCATCGCTACCCCCACTGCGAGAGCCCGAACGATACCTGGGGCGCTCCTCACCCTCATATTGTCGCTCGGCGCGGTATCCATCGCCGCCCTCACGCTGACCATATCCTTCCTGGGACCTATAGCCAGAATTCTCAAATTCATTGTAGCCAGGCTGCGGTCTACCATATCCAGAGAACTCCCTGTATATTGTGGTCAATATAAGAGACTTGCCAATAACAAATAATCAAGTTAACTTACTGCCCATATTCCTCACGGGGAGGCGGGCCACCGTGTCCATAGTGTGTCTCTGTACGCTGATATTCGGATTGGCCATATTCGGATTGGCCACTTTGGTAGGTCTCCCGTGTCTGCTCCTGATAGTAACCCTGGCTTTCCGACTGGTATTGGTGGTGCTCCTCGCGGCGGAAGTTCTCTGCTGGAGGTGCGTAGCTAGAGTACTCATCGCGGCGCGCAGGTGGCTGTTGATAGACAGTTTCACTTTGATATTCGTATCCGTCGGGACGAGGACGGTATTCTTCGCGATGAACCGGGGGCTGACCGTAGCCTCCGTAGCCTGGTTCGCTTGGCTGTCCATAACCACCCTGTCCATATCCACTCTGGTGAGGGGGCTGCATTTGACTGAACGAGTTCCCTCCGTATTGCTCGTGGCTCTCATGTTGGGGTCGACTCTGGTAAGAATTCCCACTGTCGTAGTTCTGAGGCTCTGGGCTCTCCCTGTCAGGCTTTGAACCGCTGTTGTTGAGAAGCATAGAGCCCATGCCTCCTACGAGTCCACCGAGTATACCGCCAAATGCGCCTCCTCCTACAGCTTCGGAGGCTAGGTTCTCAATACCAGAGTCACCGGAGCCACCGAAGCCACCAGAGCCTTGACCTTCACCAGAGCTGCCGTGAGACTTGGGAAGAGCGAGCGGCTTGCCACATCCGTGGCCGCAATCTTGCACGCCATCTTTATGGTTCCTGCCTTCAAGGACACCATCGCGGCTCAGCTGCTCGCGGAGGATGTCCCGCTCCTCATCATCCTTCCCGCTCCACCATTTCTCGACCGTGGAGAACATGATTTGACGCATATCGGCAGCTCCGTCACGTCCAGACTCACGAAGAGCGGGGTGATGGAAAACACCCGAAATGATTCTGTCGAGAGTCCGGTCGATATCGACATTCTCATCGTCCCAGCATGACATAAGCTGAGGAACCGACCATTTGACAACAGCTGACGCAATACGACCAGCGGGCTCATTCAAAATGTTTGAGAAGTGGTCTTTTGAGAGCATTGAGTGGGTCGGGTTTGAGCAGTCATCATCGTTGAACACAATGTGCTGTTGCTCCCGGCTGCTCTGGATCACTTCGGATGAACCGGTTTCGAGCTCGGACTTAACCTGCTTGATAATGGGAAGAACATAAGGAGCCAAAATAGAGAAGACAAAAATGGTGATTTGATCCTGAATTTGCTCGACCAGCTCGGGCAAGACTGGGATCTTTTCGATGGCCTCATTGATTCGTTTCAACAGGTTGTCGTGCCACTCGAGGACCGGGTAGATCTGCTTCTGAACATTGTCCAGGTAGAGTGTCCACTCTTCAGGTTCACGAGGATTGATGTTCTCGCTGTCGTGCTTGGCATCATCTGCCTTTGACTTGAAATCATCCATCTGGCCAGTCTGGTCGCTGCTGTCACCAAGCAGACCCTCGGGAATCTTGCTTAGGAGAGTCTGCAAGAAACTCTCGGAGGAATCCTGGTTCTCCGATTGGGCCACAACATTCTCCAAGGATTCAATTTCAGACTGCATTGTTTTATCGGACAACTCTCCCAGTACGGAATGGAAGAAATCCACTCCGCCAAATGTACCAGTCACGATTGGATAGACTTCGTCATCGACACCGTGAACCTGCAGTTTGGTGTCACGTCCGACGTGAGGGAAGACCTCTGTCTCTCCCAGTTCAATCAGACTGAGCTCAGTGTAGTTAGAATGGGCAGCGTAATCTTCCAGGCAGTGCAATCCAGTGCCCAACAATCGTAGAGCTTCATATAGGTCGTCCTTGTTCCCGGATCGGCCATAACGACGACCCATCTGAATGGAGCGACCGAGCACACGGCGAATCAACGCAGCCGAGGTGTCGATACCAACGTCCTCCGTTGCGATGTAATGTTTCAAGCCTGTGTTTCCAGTTGGGTTAGTCCAAAATCGACCACCGCAGGATCAGACTCCATACCGGTGCGGGGGTCCACTGAAAGCTCCCGCTCTTCGTCGACGGGGCCACGCAGTCGACGATCGTAGTCACGCGCATCCTCGCCCGTGGCGTATCCCAAGGGGTTATCGATATGCTCCGTAGGTTGGTAACATCCCAGGCGTTCCGTCGTGACCTCAAACTCCTTGGTTCCGTATCTGGTATAGGTCTCAGCGAAATGTCAAATAGCCTCGATGTTCGATATCCACATTTACTACTCACCCAAAGCTCATGAAGCCTAGCACCCAGAGCAGGATACGGATAGCTTCGGCACTAACATATTTGACGGTGCCCACATCGACTGCTTGGCTGTAATCGCGTAACCAATTACCGAAGTAGACGCGCTTCACGTCCAGCTTGCCGAATTTCTTACCACCGGCGACTCTTGCCATATAGAGAGCCAGAAGGGCATCCTCGATGTCTCCATGACGCCAGTTTTGACCTTCGAGGCGGGAAATAGAAGCGATGTTACCAGCGCCAAATGCATGTGCCTGACCGGAAAAAGCAACCAGAATCAACAGGGACAACCCCAGGTTCTGCAGAGACAGACCCATGGTTGAGAATAGTACAATGATCGGGGATGATATATGTGCAAGAAAGAAGGTGAAGGAAAAAGAAGAGAAGAAGGCAAAGAGAAAGAGAAAGAGAAAGAAGAAAAGACCAAAATAGTCCACCCCACCATGTACAACACAAGTGTCAAACATTTGGTGGGGGGAAATGATCAGATGGCTTTGGCTTGTAGGTCTTGGCATTTTCCTTGGCATCGGTCCGTATAGATACGTATACGTACGTATACATACGTATAAATATACAAGTATATAAATATACATAATAAATCGTATACGATACAACATATTTCAGGGGGAGTTCTTGTATTATAAGGTACCTAGGTACTATCATAGTATTAGAGATGTTATATCGAAGAACCCTCTGGTGTAGTTTTTAAATGTTCTTTTTATGTGTTCTTTCATATGTCTTTTCAATGTCTGCTTAGGTATATACGACGGTAGTAAAAATCATATGTGCAGAGGACTTTGCTATGTATAACCTTGGATATCGTGTAGATGGGGTGTGGATAGAATGATGGAGTATAGGGGGGAAATAAATTAAAATAAGATGAGATCAGACGAACTACTCAAACTAATCAAACTAAACGAACTAATTTAAACTAATCGAAATAAACTAATCAAACTAGACAAGAACTAGAAGAACTAGAAGGATGGGAAGATCCAATAATAGGAGGAAAGGGGATAATATAGGGGGGAGAGGGAAATAGGAGAGAGAAGTCAAAGCCGCATGCGGTCTCGATCCCGTCTGTCTCCGGCTTCACCGCCGTCTCCTTTTTTTTTCTTGATGAATTATATCTATTGTTACTCCCCTGTCTCTAACTACTTGCTTACTTCCTTTCTATCTCTCTCTCTCTCTCTTCTACTCTTTCAAGGTTCTACCCTGACTGCAAATGTCAGATCCTTTATCTCTCCCGCCATAAGCGCTTATCTTAGTCTTCCCTTTCCCCGCTGATGTGCTGATGCGCTGATGCGCGCCCCCTCTTGATTACTATTACTTGGGATCTCGTACGATCTCCTCTTTTCACAATCTTCCCCACTCATCCTCGGTCTTGACTTCTAAACTTTCCATACTCTGGTTCTCATTCAGCTAGTGTTGACAATCATGCATCACACAGTTCGTTACTAAAAAGCTGTGATTTGAAGAGGTTCCGACCATGGCGCGCACCGACGATTCGTACTCCCGTGAGTCGGCCTTTCCCGTCATGAAAAACCGACTGGTGGGAGAGTCTGGGTCGCTCCAGCGTCCTAGAAAGGCGAGACCAGGCATTGAAACTGGACGGGCTGCCTCTTATCATATCTTTCCGTCTCGAGATCTCGACAACTCCCAAGATCAATTCTCCTTTTCCAATGTTGCCGACAACTCGCATTCTCCTGTCAACCTGAAAAAGCGCAGCTCCATGGCTTCAAGCATGGCCATGCATGATACCACACCCGGCGAACAACCGTGGAACGCGGACCACCCGTTGATGAATGCTTCTGAACACAACGTATCCTCCGAAGCGCTTGACTCTCGCTCTCACAAAAGCAAATCCATGAAGCCCAAGGTCCATATCAAGCCTATTCTGCGGAAACTCTCCCGGGACGATGCGCCGTCGACCTCAATCGACCTGTCCCGATCCTCCACTGACCAAGAGGGGTTGGGTATTTACATGAACTTCGAGCGGGAGCAACGCAGCGAGACCCTCGCAGGTGTGACTTACAAGAGGACACCTTCTGGTCTTCACAATCGATCTACCAGTGGAACATCTCAGTTCTCAAATGGCTCAGGTTCAACAGCGAGCAAGCCCGGATCACAGTACGTGCATCCCATGCGGCAGACGCCTCGAGCGTACACTCCACCATTGGGCCAGTCCTACGAGGAGTTGAGCCATGATAGCGAGGAATTAGCTGAAAGCCCCGAGTCGGAACCTTCGTCTATCCAAGAAACCCGTACTTCTTCAGGCCCGGCCCTACCCCGGCTGTCATTGCAGATCCAAGATGATTCTTTCACCCGTCTCCCCGGGATTTCACAAACCAATGTGACCAGTCGACCGTCCTTTGGGTATTCGCGGGAGACTGATGGTACTACATCTCCGATGTCTAGGACGTCTCTCGACTTCGTTTTCCGATCCCGAACTCGGACTAGCACCGATCCTATTTCTCGTGCAGCCACAGTCCAGGCTGCCCGCCAGGCATTTGAGGAAAAAGAGGCCGCTAAAAACCGTCGGCTCGAAAAACAACAAATCAAAGCCGAAGAGAGGGGCTCCCGACGTCGCTTGAAACGACACATGTCGGAAGATCTGGAGTCTCCTGTGCAGTCTAGAGAGGAGATCTCCGAGAAGCCCCAAAGATCCATCGTGCATGGGAGTGAAGAGCCTTCGGCCTCATGGAAATCCCAATCCAAGAGCACATGGGTTCTCTTTATGACGTGGCTTCGAACCCGAGTGTTCAAACTGCGACGAAAGATCAAGAAACTTCATTGATTCTAGTATCTTTCGTACTTTTTTCTTATGTTTTTTTCCTTTGTTTCGTCACTTTTTCTTTTTGTTCCCAGTTCATACTTCCAATGAGCGAGCGATTTGTTTGTTCCCCTGGTGTTTGATCTAGGAGTTCTTTTTTTTTTTCTTTTTGTTTTTCTTTACACCTTTATGGGGATATGGCTCGATATGAGCAGGATATACGGCGTCTGGATTGCTGTCTTTGCAACGCATGCGTTTGCCATCTCTAGGCAAGCGCAGGTCGAGTGTCCTAGAGATAAGGACATGGCATCTCCAAGGGCATTTTATGCATGGGAAACGAGAAATGTGGGATATGATTCCCCAAAGGTACTAGGCCAAATTATGAGATGAAATTCATACCATTATTCAATCGTTCTTTGTAAAATGTAAACGTTGAATGTCGTTAATGCAGTCAAGGGAGATATGTAGTCACGTGACCAAACTGCGCTGTCCGCGTCTTCCCCAAATTTCCCCCAAAGACTACGGCGCACAGCAGCGACAACAACCGCCTGATAAGCTCCACATCTTCCAGCTCTATCTATTTCTTCCAACAGACGCGCCTCCACGGAGGGGAGCGTCTCCTTCATCATGGTGTACGATTGGTCTGGCAAGCGGGAAATCTGCTTCCAGATGTACATTCAGGAAAAGAAGGCGTTGGAGGAGATCATGGACTACATGCGAACTGCTTGTCAGTTTGCGCCAAGGTAAGTGTATATATCTTTGCTTTTATCTGTTGAACACTAATTGATTTTCGCTTCTTCTCTAGCAAACGTGCATTTCAGACTCAATTCAAACGATGGGGCTTTCCGTCGAAACAGAATCCAGCGCACAAAAATATCGAGCTCGTCGCCCGAGTCAAACAGCTTTGGGAACGAAACACAAGCCAGCGGGATATGCTTCGCATCTTGAATGATGAAGGCTTCGAGATTAAAGAGAGGGAATTAATGCGAGTGCGTGCAAAGAATCGCTGGCTGCTGCGAGTCCCCAACGGAATGAAGTCACAGTCAAATGTCGAGGAACAAGCTGTCGCGCCGGAGGACGAGGGCCTACTTGCCTTGCAACAGGAGGTATACAAAGTCGAAAGCGCACTGGATGATCCGCATCCTCTTCCTACACAACCAGATGCCGAACGTCCAACCACCGAGTCCCCCGCTCTTTCGCCAGAGGTCATCGCAAAACGCCAAGGGCGACTGGACCGCCTAAAGACCGAAAGTGCAGAACGTTGGGCTTCGCGAAAACGTCGTCGTCGAACTCGAGGATGGGCCGGACTACCGGCTGATCCTCCAGGGCCTCCACGCTTTCCGTCGGAGACAACTATCGATGAGAGCAAGCAGTATCTCAACCTAGACAACACTATGTACCGCCAGACCAGAGACCATTTCCAGCGAATCTGCGAAGAGGCAGGCTTCATCAAGAAAACCGCAGCTGGTCCTGAGAGATGGCAAGCTGCGAAAGACAAATTGATCCAAGAATCCCCACACCTCCAGCAGGTGTTTAATACAGATCCTACTCAACGTGACGCAAAGGCCCTTGCCCTCGATGTTGTGTGCACCGATGTCACCAAACGAATGCGGACTCTGGAAAGACGCATGACAATCGCGGAGGCGAAGAACGCCCTGGGGATCAACCCGGAAGAAAGTCGACAGATCCGAAATGCGTTCTATGACACCTTGAAGATGGATCATTTCACAAGCAAATTAGAGGCCGGCGATGAACACTGGAGAGAGCTCAAAGAGCAATGGATTGCGAACTCAGAGCTGCTTCAGCAAATCCTCGCACCCGGGCCAGCCGACCCAGATCACGGCAACAAACTAAAGGCTCTGGAAGTACTCTGTCGCGATGTAATGAAGAGACTTCGAGACGACCAGACGAAGCGAGACCCGGCACGTAAGAGATCCTCGGCACGTGCCGAATCTCGAAACCCAACCCCAACAACCTCCTCTATGGGCAGCATGCTAGGCAACGAGATCAGCAATGGGATTAGTACTTTGGCTTCTCAGGCGTTGGCCAGTGCACCCATTACGGCTACTGAGATTGGCGATATGCAAATTGACCCCTCACTACTCCAGGCTGCGAACGACCCATCCTTCTCGGCCAATTCACACCACGACGCAGGAAATGGCTTTGAGTATGTGGATCCTATGCTAAGCTCCGCACTACTACATACCCCCGTTTGGTTCCAGGTTGGTTCGAAGGACCAGTCGCAAGAAACAACCCCAAAACCCTGGCTCGAAAAGCTAGCCACACGAACAGTGGAAGAGCTCCGGCAATTGATCGGCGCCAGGTATCCCTATTCAATCATCACCCGAATCGAGGGCATTGACAGGGATGAGGAAGGGAATGAGATTCCATTCTCAATCGACGATGATCACGAATTGGATGCATACTTGACCCATGTCCACGGCAGGAAGGCGTTGCTTGATTTTACCCTGGGACATATCTGAAAACTGTCAGCCCTGGTGGCAAGGCGTAGATTCGGTTTAGCTAAACAGCGTTATTACCCCCATTTAGGATAATAAATGAAAGTTTACTGTAAGGAATGAGATAAATCAGACGCTCTTTCTTCCTTGGGTGGTTAGGAATACATCAATCTCCGGTTCTCTAGACTCAAGTGCGCATTACGAGATGGTCGACACTACCAGGGCTTGTGTAGTAAAAGATAAATCATGAAGTTTTGGGGGCTACCTAAGGTAAACCATATACATATACTACATTGTTCGCTGTTCACAATTCCAATGTTCAATAACAGAAAATCCCTATCAACCGCTACACCCGTGCACCGAATAAGAAACCGCCGTAGACCAAAACAATCAACTTAGTTGGCGCCGAGTGTTTGGACCACGTTCCTGAAAAGGACCCCAATAGCGGGCAAGGAGAATGATGGAGTCTCACCAAAGACACTAGCCAGTCCCTTGGTTTGAGCAGAAAAGTTTTCCACCTCGTCAGATTGAGCGAGAAGCCTCTCCGGTCCCCGGTGGAAGAGAGTTGCCAATCCATTGTCGATTTGGCCGGACACATCACGAGACTGGTTGTTCTGACTCTTCTGGGAAGCCTTATCCAGACAGCCAAGTCGCTGCACGGTTGCTGCGGAATCAACGACGATGTAATCACCGGAATAAGCATCTGAGAGCAGTGCAACCGGGGAGGTCTGCAGGATTTCCTGGAAGACCACTTCGAAGGATGGGACGTCGTAGATCTTGATTTGGAATCGGACCTTGCGTCGTTTCTTGTGTGACAAACTCGTAACAATTGCCAATGACTTCGTTCTCGCATTCACGGCAATGAGCTGTGAGTTTCCGGCAGGCGAATCCACGGACTCGGACGACTGAATAGTCTTGACGACATCGTCGACCGTGTCCCAGACAGCCACCGAGTGAGTAGAAGCAACGATCAAATGGCTTCCCAGGAAACTTGTTGAGCAGGGGTTTCCAAGGAAAACACCGGTGCGCCGGTAGTGCACAGAGCAGTTTCGTGCATCGATCAGGAGAACGAGACCATCATTTGCAGCCGACGTCGACGGCAGGCAGACGGCCAGTGCTGAACCATCCTCAGAGAAACTCATGCAAGCCGCCTCCAGAGGAGAATCTTCGGTTGAATTGAGACATCCCTTCAGGTCAACGGTACCACGACACTTCCATGTGTTCAGAGGCTGTTCTGGTTGATCTTTAGCCTTTAGCCCGCTTCGGTATTTCGCAGTTTGACACCAGAAGCGGAGAACAGAGTCGGCACCTAGGGTTGCAAACTCGTGGGCACCGGGCCGAGCCACCAGACCAAGTACAGCTGAGTGGTGGTTTTTGGAGAAATGAGGACCGTCAACACGTGTGACCAGTTCCCATGTATCAGAGGAAGCATCCCACTTCCAGAACTTCAAAAAGACCTCCGGACGGAGGGTGGCGGTAGATTTAGCATTAGAAGAGCGATCTAGGGCTTCTACGTCCTGAGGATGAGGGGCCCAGGTGTCAACCGTAGCCAGCCACTTCGCATCGTGCACTATATCCAAGTGCTTAACATCGGGTGCGACAATTTGAGACCCTTCAGGGCTGACGCTCAAAGTGGTCGCATTGGTTCGCGCAAGGGCTTGGCGGGAGATGTTGGAGTTGGCACGGATATCATATGTCTGAAGCACAGCCGCATTTGCAGGCTGAGAGCCATGCTGGTTTTGAGTAAGCTGGTGGGAAGCGGGGACGGCCACAATCAATCGCTCTGGTTGCTGCGGGTGCAATTTCGCCACAACAGATCCTTTGGAGGATTCCACAGAGCCTGACATGTCTGGGCACAACTGCAATCCTGTGATGGTGGTGAGAGGTTGCAATTCTCTGGTCGACAAGATCATAACTGAGTTGTCGGCCAATTTAACCACATATGAGCTGCCACTGGTGGAGACGACGATGTTGCAAATAGGGGAGGAAAGATGAGGAAGGAATTGCTTCCGGCCAGTGTCCAATTGCCATAGAACCATGACCGACTCCTGACCACCCGAGATAATGTAGTTTCCTGACGAATGTGAGCAACACCTCTCTCGAAAACACATGTATAGAAGTGGACATACCATCTTTAGACCAACGCACGGTGTTCACAGAACCGCGGTGCCAATGTAACTTCCTAGGCGAAGACCTCTTATCACTGAAATCCTTGCCGAAGAGGGTATTCAAGACATTCTGGTAAATCAGGATAGAACCACCACTCTCCCCTACTGCCAGATCGATGGATTCCGAGCCTTGGATCTGGATGTCAAAGCAAGTAGCATTGACAGGCAGGGTCGCCTCGCGCCAGACGTACTGGACAGTCTCAAGGTTTTCAAGCTCTGCGCTAGTTGTAGTACCCATAAAGAGATGCTTACCATCACTAGCGACGATCACTCGGCCGTCATGGGTGACCTTGATACTATTGATCTTCTGGCTGGTCTCGAGGGCGGTGGTGCCTTGGATCTTCTTGTCCCCCAGTGTGTTGATCGAAATTTGTCTTTTTCCATCCTTTGGCGAGATGATAGAGAAGGAAATAGCAGCTGTGCTTCCTTCTTTTCCCACCGAGGCTAGGCTCATTGAAACGGTTGTACAAGTGGTCTCCCAGCGGGCGATGCGCTTCCCGGAACTCCAATTCCATTTGCTGATAGAGCCCGAAGACGTGAAGATATAGAGGCTTTCCTGGTCCTCGGGGCAGATGCTGAACCCAATGATCTGTTGGCCAGCCTCCATTTGCAATGTACGTGACAGGCGAGAGGTTGAGGTTGCGAATACTTGAACGGCCGTGTCGAGTCCCACCAGGAGATATCTATGACAGGAAAAGAGGTCAGAATGTGTCTCACTCTCTGTCAACAGAAAAGAGTCCTCACGCTTCATCTTCGGTCAGAATTGGATCTAAATTGTTGTAACGACCGCCAACGGGGCGCGAGAAAGACCACGGCGCGGGGCTTTTTTGCTTTGTCTCAACATCTTGGGTCTGGACATCGCCATTGGAACCCTCCTTCACACCGTCGGTTGGCTCAACTGTCTGCGGGCTTTGGTCCTCGTTGGCTCCGGAGACTCTGCGCCTCTTAGATCGCTCTTCATTTGACCGGGCAGGCTTCTCGGAGGCCGCATCGCTAAGCCGGGATCGTTTTTGCTGTCGTGCTGACTGATTGGCCACCATTTTTGCGGGTGAAGCAAGACCGAGAAAAAGGCAAAAAGGAAAGGAAAAAACTGTTCAAATATAAGTTGGTGCGACTCAGACAATCATAGTTCTTGCAGATTGAGTCACAGTTGTAAAGACTTTGAGTCTGGGGATATTCATGGCAGATCCGTCTACTTTTTTTTTCCCAAGGGAAAATTAAGGCGGGGATCTTTGGCAGAAAATCGCAGTTCTCCTGATTGGGTTAGATCGACCTTTTGATCTTCGCGGGAAAAAAAGTCTGGCTCAAAGCGACATCATTCACCTCCAATCGACCTTGCTTGTTCGTTTTCTCATTCTCCGAATCATATCCCAAGTTGAATCGCCGAAATGATTATCCCCGTCCGTTGTTTCTCCTGTGGCAAGGTAAGCAGCTACTTTTGAGTTCGTGATGATATGATCCTTTAACTAAACTCCCGATTCTAGGTTGTCGGTGACCTTTGGGAGCGTTATCTGCAGCTTTTGGATGACGGGGTTCCAGATGGGTATGGCAGCCTCCAGTCTATGATGTCTATGCCTGGCTAACAACCTCTTTTTTTTACAGCGACGCTATGGACCAGCTTGGCTGCAGGCGGTACTGCTGCCGACGAATGATCATGACCCACGTTGATCTGATCGAGAAACTTCTTCGGTACGTCTCTTGTCATTTGGGGATTTTGGTGATTGTCGCTCATTTTGTACAGTTACAATTCTGCCGAGAAAGATCGCTCCAAGGCTCAAGTATAAGCCACACCATTTCTCACGCCAGTCAACCTGTCCATCGACTCAAGCCGAGGCTTTTCGGTCAAAGAATCACACAAATACCCCATTCTCCCCTACTGCCAGGTCATGCTAGGCCGACTTTTTACGTTCTGTGAGCCAGAAGACATTGGGGACATATTGAAGTTTGCGAAAGAAGAAACACCACCATCTTAAGCTTAATGACGTGGTCATTGGGGGGGTTTTTTTTGGCTGATTTCCACATTCAAATGCCGGTTTTGGATTTCCTCTGGGGGCAATGAAGTGGTTTGAGATGCGACGGGTGACCCAGGTTCCACCGGATATGGGAGGAAGTTCCTCAGAGGTGTTTCCGGTATTTGCATTTAGGGCGTTGCACTCTACACATATGGCGTCAAGGGAGGTATTTGCGTTTTGGTTATTATCATCAATGAATTTTACAGCTCAGCTTGCAGTCTGGCCCAACATTGGGAACCAT
Source organism: Penicillium polonicum (assembly GCA_034423695.1). Lineage (NCBI taxonomy): Eukaryota > Fungi > Ascomycota > Eurotiomycetes > Eurotiales > Aspergillaceae > Penicillium > Penicillium polonicum. Next base: position 8,963,532 of record CP139884.1, on the reverse strand, counting down.
TAGTAGCCCAACCCTACCGGATTTGGTTCTTTGTCTCCCGTCAACCCTTGAGCTGTGGCCAGTTTCTCTCGTGCAAATGGCACTCTGTTGTTTAGAGGTATATTAGATGAATTGTTCCCAAGTCTAACCCGATATAAACGGGCAAATTCCCCGCTCGAACACGGATAATATCAGCTTGCAGTGTACCCAATATGGATGTATTCCCCGGTTATATATGGTTTCTATTATTTTGAATTGATCTTGGGATTCGAAAACCCCAAAGCCATGCAATACAAGAAATACAATTCGTACATTCGTACCTTCGTAAATTCATAAATTCGTAAATAGGCGCCGTGATGAACATGCATCTCGAACTCCATCGGCCACTTAAATGGAGGGGAGCTGCATCGGACTATACCGTATCCAGGACAAAAGCGCTTCCTTCAATTCCAACCAATCAGAGACCGAAGATGTATTACAATAATAGCTATACCATTTTGGAATTCCTTGGAATTGCTTCACAGTAACACTTTTCTCAAGGCCTTTCTGGCTGCAATTGACCCTCAATTTACATATTAAGACATTACCAATGTCAAATGAGGAACTCCTACTCAGCGTCATATCTAATATCTAACCCCCCGCCTCATCCTAACCATCCAAAGTATGAAGATGTATTGAATGAATAAACATCACGTGTAGTATGCGCTAGGTAAGCGATAAGGGACCGGGCTCAGCTCCCTCAAGTGTTGCTCCCCCCATCCTCTTTTTTTTTTCTCTTCCACTTTCACTTGAGCTTTGTTTTCTTATACTCCATATACACTCGGCCATGGCCGTCAGGTCACCGCTATCTGTCCTACCATACCGTGTCAACTCTACAAGTCCGGCCTACTATCCTCCACCGGGTTTAATGTAAGACAGTTACTAGTTTCTTTTAAGAACATCGCTGATGGATAAAAATAGGTCTCTCGATGGGATCGATGGGAATGAGAGTTCCCACTTCTCCGCTTCCGAGCCGATAAACAGCTTATCGGGGGCCTCGGCTAATGAAGAGGATTGCGACGATTGTGATGATTGTGACGATTCAAAGGGAAATGATAGCTCTCCTGAGCCTGTACATGGATCTGAGGTTCCTCCTCAACCAGGCCTTACAGTATGTACAAATTGTGGGCTAGGCATCTCAGTTGGGCTCACACTATATAGATTCAAACCGAATACCCAGATCATGTGGGAAACAGCAGATCGGACGACGATGAACCTCCGCAGTCGGTGATACATGCTCCACCAGGATTTGGTGATTTTGTATGAATCCCACGAAGACTACAGTCGCGTTGGCTAATGGCAAAATCTACCTAGGCGCCAATGCAGCCTACTTTCAAGGGCACAGCGGAGTCACAGTCGCCATCAGTCGGTTCAGATGAGCAGACTGACATAATACATGTACCTACAAGGCCGAGAAAGGTATTTCCATGTTAGCCCCTCACTTGTTCATATCTCTAATGAGAATGATCCATACAGTTCGGCAATAGTCCGATATCGCCGCCTCCGTTGACAACATCCCTCAGTCTCGACAACGATTGTACCGAGCGAGCGACACCACGCGCACAAACAAGATATGAGTTTGAAGAATTTGAGAGGCGCACTCGTTCGAGTAGCTTACAAGGTACTATAGCCAATTTATTTCAAGTCATGCGTCGATCCATGATAGCCCTTGCTGACCATTTTCCAAAGATATCCCTGAAGGTATAACCATGAACGCAGATACATTTGAGCTCCAGCAAATGAGACTAATTTTGATCCAGGACTAACCAGCAAAGAGGCTGAAATCAATGCCCTAAGAGCTGCTCTCGACGAATGCTGGACGCTATGCAATACGCTGGCCAATCTTAGTTATATCCATCGAGAACGTCTCCTCAAATCCCACAGTGATGATATGCAAGAGGATGCATGGCGGTCATGTTGGAGACTATGCCAGAAACTTTATGACACACGCGACGACGACTACGCATCGCAAATCCATCCGACTCTTGATCTCTGTCGGGATTTCTGCCAGGCACTATTTGAAGCCCGTATTCGCGACACAGACCTATCTGACTCAGTTTTACGAGTGAGTTTTGAGTTGAATAACCATCTCTACAACACTCACGATCGGAACCTTCCGGATGCCTTCCGCGAAAGAACCTTGGATTTCTATATTACCTTGTGCCACCGTCTCATGAAGCAGCGCACCCGCATCACGGAGACAGACTCCCTGCTGAGTGCATGTTGGACATTAGCCGAGATGTTGTTCAGTATTCGCCAGAGCAAGAGGGAAGAGAAGCCACTGGATGAGGAGTTGTTGGGGTCTGCGGTTCAAGCCTGCTGGGAGCTCTGCGATCTCTTCCGCGAGGGCTGGACCCTCCATAATTTGCGAAACTCGGATCGGGGAACACCTCGGCCGAGCCAAACCACGTTCTCGCAGGCATTCCATCAAACGTCGCAACAATCGGAGCTGGATTTCGGTGATCCAATGAGCCAACTCGGCAACCCCGAGACTCCAACCACCATATTCGAGGACACTGCAACGGCCTCACCCGACGACGCTCCGATTCCGAATATACTTGTATTGGGTTATGGGAACGGACATAGTAACCCTCATACCAAGTGGTCATCCAATGCATCCAGTATTTCGGAGCAGTCTAGGTCATCTGGTCATACAGCATCCTCAGCCAACACGGTGACCACTATCTCGGAAGATCCGAACCTCACGCGACTAAAGATCCTGATCACCAAAGCCGCCATCATGAGTGGCTATCAACGGGGCGGGAAGCAGAATCTCTCGTCTTTTGTGAAATCACTTCCCTCGGATGCATTTGGCTCCGCCGCGTGGCAGACGTCCTTATTGAAGAATTATAGAAAGGTTGTGGCGTTTGACCCGACGTTCAGAAGTGTCGGTCTGCAAGCCCGGGTGGGTGCCATTGATGTCGCGCATGCATGCCAGGCAATGCTGCAAAGCGGCCAATACTCCTGGCTCCGTGACCTCTACCGACTCGTCTTTGGATTCCATATTGAAGAAGCGATGGGCCGCAAAGGCGTGATTATCCAAACTTAGCGTCTCGGTCCATCATGAGTCGCCATGTCGTACTGTTTCTTATGGAAGATGCTCAGCCCCGTCGGAAAGGATCAAATTCAACAACATTCGAAGTGGGGAAGTGGGGACGAGCTGTTTCGTCGCGTTCCTATTGTGTACAGAGCTGGTGATTCTACATTCCTTGTTTCGGGGTGTTCTTCCCTTGGGAGTTTTCGTTGGAGTTTGGGCTTGTGTTATGGTCCATATGTCCATAGCTCTGGGTGGGATCTATCTATTTCTCAGCCTCGTTTACTTAAGATAATGGCACCGATATATATATATATCTATCTATCTATCCAGATATATATATTCACATCATTATTTTTTGCCAAGATTCCTCTTAGGAGTGTTACATCGCATTTAATTAATTTCACATGCTCCACTCCCATCCCACATTAACCAAAAACCCCGGGGTTTTCCCCCCGGATAAATGAAGTTTATGATCTGAAGATCCGAAAATCTAGGCTTAAAATTGGGTGTCGACTACATCCATGGATACCATTTAAGGGAAGATATGAAGAGTATACAGATAGAAATATAGAAATCACCGGCAACGGCCGAAGGGGGGCATTCGAAAGAGAATGTTCTTCGAAGTCTTCGGAAACCTACCGTTTAAAAAGCATGGCGCATCAAGCCACTTGAATCTCTCTCACCTGACCTTTCTTTTTTTTCCTTTTGGTGGAGACGAACTGGGCGAATGAGGTGAATGAGGTGAATGAGGCTGGACTAGGGACCTCGGAGGTGTGTTTTACATCTCACGTGTCTGTGTCTCACGTGTCTGTGTCTCACGTGTTAGTATATAATGGAATAGTTGGATATATTGAAGTAGAATATGTTCAATTCTATAGATGTACTATATAATATGGATATAGGTAGGTCTATACAAGTTCTATACATAACAATCTTTCTTACTTGGCCAAAAAGAAGGGGGAAAAAGGATTTCATTTGCAGCCAAGGATATTAGCAAATCCTTGGATTAACCTTACTTAGGCTTACTTAGGCTTATTTAGTCTTAGCCTTAGTCCTGGGGGTATATTAACTCCCTATATATGTACTCCGTCGGTAGTTAGGTATGCAGGTAAGACTGAGTTGTGAACTTTTGCTCCACTTTCCTACGTAGTCTGCTTTTTTCTTTTTCTTTTCTTTTTCTTTTCTCGTTATTGTTTACCCCTTTTCTTAACTCCCCTAGTCCTCGCTATGGAGAAGCCTAGATCCTGTGGGGAGACACGCGGTATACTCCGAGGTGCGTTTGTGTCTCGTGCGAAGAGCCATGTTTATATAAGGAGCTTTCCCCTTCCCGGGGACCGTTCTTCTTCACCTTTCCTTCTCGAATTGAACAGTATCTATCGGTAGATAGCTGTCCAGCTCACAATCATTGGGCCATCTGAAAACCATCATGGTTGTTCCCACCTTCGCCGGCATGTCCGGCAGGCTCTTGTCGCGTGCAGTTACCACCACTGCAACAATGGGGTTTCTACTATTCGGTTATGATCGTATGTGCTGCTATTCCGGACTAGTCATAGTCTTATGCTAATAAGGTCTGCTGTAGAGGGCGTTATGAGTAGTATCATTGATGCTCCGGACTTCACTGATATCCTGACCGAGTTAAGAGGTAATGCGACTATGCAGGGTACCGTCACTGCTCTCTATGAAATTGGTAAGTCCCTTCGAAGATTAGTCTCTGTCTTTGTTTCTAGGTTGATACTAAAATTACCCTAGGATGTCTTTTGGGTGCCATCTTCATGCTCATCTGGGGTGACTGGCTTGGTCGTCGCAGAGGGATTATCACCGGTGCTATCATCATGATCCTCGGTGTTATTGTGCAGGTAACTTCCTATGCTGGCAAGCAGCCTCTTGCACAGTTTACCATCGGACGTATAATCACTGGTGTGGGAAACGGAATGAACACTTCTACCATCCCCACCTACCAGGCCGGTAAGTATCCAATGGATTCAATGAATTGGTATTGGGTTTGTTAGCACAGGGTTAGACTACTAACTCTGAATTCAGAGTGCTCCCGAACCTCAAACCGTGGTCTTCTTATTTGTATCGAGGGTGGTACCATTGCCTTTGGTACACTGATTGCCTATTGGATTGATTTCGGTGCATCATATGGCCCCCCTGATGTGATTTGGCGTTTCCCTATTGCCTTTCAGTGTGTCTTTGGCTTATTCATTATCGTCGGTATGACCTTTCTACCTGAGTCACCGCGCTGGCTGTTTACGCGTGAACGATATGAGGAAGGTGAGAAGGTTATTGCTGCACTCCTGGGCGCCGAACCAGACTCCCACGAGGTGACCCTACAAAAGAACATCATCATGGATTCTATCCGCGCATCTGGTCAGATGGGGAAGACCACTCCAATGTCCGCCGTCTTCACCGGTGGCAAGACTCAGCACTTCCGTCGTATGCTCCTCGGAGTTTCGTCCCAGCTCATGCAACAGATTGGTGGCTGCAATGCTGTTATCTACTATTTGCCTATCCTCTTCAGAGACTCAATCAAGTTGGAGGGCAAGCTTCCATCTATTCTCGGTGGTGTCAACATGATTGTCTACTCTATCTTTGCCACTGCTTCTTGGTTTTTGATTGAACGAGTCGGTCGTCGCAAGCTTTTCCTCTACGGTACCATTGGCCAGATGGTCTCGATGCTCATCACCTTCGCTTGCTTGGTTCCGGACAAGTCTGGCCCAGCTAAGGGTGCTGCTTTTGGTCTTTTTATCTACATTGCTAGCTTTGGTGCTACTTGGTTACCATTGCCCTGGTGCGTTCTGGGCCCCAACTTGGAAATTGATGTGATACTGATACACTCCTAGGTTGTACCCGGCCGAAATCAGCCCAATCAAAACCCGTGCCAAAGCCAATGCGCTGTCGACATGTTCCAACTGGCTTTTCAACTTTTTGATTGTTATGGTGACTCCAATTATGATTGAAAAGATTAAATGGGGAACATATCTCTTCTTCGCAGCGATGAACGCTTGCTTCTTGCCTATTATCTACTTTTTCTATCCCGAGACGGCCCGCCGTTCTCTAGAGGAGATCGACCTGATCTTCGCCAAGGGATTTTCAGAAAATATCAGTTACGTGCGCGCGGCAAATGAGTTACCTTACCTTTCTGACGAGGATATCGAGCGTGTCGCTATTCAATATGGATTCGGTTCTACCGATGAGACGAAGCCTGGTCAAGTTAGTGACAGCGCGGTGAATACCTCGCATCTCGAGACTGCTTAGTTTCCGGGCATAGTGACGGTGTTTTTTTTTTGGCAGGGCCTGTGACAAACTTTATGCGGTGCTAAATATAGAACGTCTTGATGTTTTGTGTTACTATATACATATACTAGGCATTACCTTTAGAAGAGGATCACACGAGATAGTTGAGATAGTTGACCAATGGATGGTTCATACCTAGGTAGGAGCATTATATGGTTCTAGCTCGGCGTTTGGCTTCGAGTTCTTGCTTTGGATGAAGCGCCTATAATATGTAGCGGTTTTAACCCTTAAATAAATATAATATAAAATTTAAGAGTAGAGTATATAGTGGGCTGTCATTGAAGCGGGAGCTAAACCAAAATAGGAAGGCCTACACTTTCCAAGGTTCTAAGCTCCGATCACCTCCAGGGCTCTCTCTTTAAGCTCTCTCTTTAAGCCCATCTTTCTCTCTGATAATATCTGCTATCAAAAGATTCGTCAATATGCAGAAAGTTGACCAATACCAGCCTATCGGTCCCAACGATAAAACAGGGGCGATATTACGGGCATTCCACACCTACCTTCTAGTAGATGGCAGGGTCAATTTCCTGCACTATCTCCAGTCACTTCAGACGGACCAACAACTGTATGATTATGCTCAGTCATTGATCAATGGCCTAGTGATACCATTACGATCGCTGCGATCTATTTCTCCGCGTCTCGGAATAGAGGACTCTATTGATAATATCGCTTCCGAGTCGGCTGGGCCGATGGTAAGAGAAGCTCGTCTTAAGACAGAGTGCCTTGCCCGTGATGGCGGTAGATGTGTTGTGACTGGCCTTTTCGATGAAGATTCTCTTGATGCAAGCAGTAGTAGCCCTACAATATACACAGAATGCGTGTATATTATCCCGTTTGCCCTTGAGTCTGAAGGCTATACGAAAGACATCATCTGGACAAACCTTATCCGCTATTTTCCGATAGTCCAGTCGATAGATTTCAGCCGCGAGAACATCAACGATACAAAAAACGCCATAACTATGTCGAGTAACCTACATCGGCACTTTGAGAGTTTCAATTTCTCGTTTGAAGCGACTTCCCAGCCACACAAATACCGTATTCAAATCTACCGCCCACGAATATATCAACTACAACACCTTCCTCGAACTGTTACATTCAATCAGTACGACCAAAGATACCATCTTCCGAGTCCCGAGCTTCTCAAGGTTCATGCAATTATTGCGCGAATCTTTCATACATCTAGCATAGCGGAGAATGTTGAAAAGGCACTTCGTGATCTTGCAGAGCACTGTATGCTAGCAAAGGATGGTAGCACTGATATTGCTTCGATGCTGGCCGTAACAACACTGGGTGTCCTTGGTTCCCGCGCTGGCAATGTCCAGCAGACTCGCGCAGATACCTGAAATACCATCACAGAGCCCAGATCCTACGAACAGTACGCTCTGAAGAGGGCGTACCCTCATCGGCTAGTCGATAAATGATTTCATTCGTACTGAAAAGGCATTTTAAGGCAGCAATGCATATTTTAATTGAAACTGTACAGAGGCCGCTATACACCTTCGCAGGGGCCATTCTGGTTGATAGGTTTAATGTATTGTTAATTGAAAAAATTGTAATCTTGTGAAAAATTGGTCTTGTGAGGCCCAATACCGGGTAGGTATTGGTGAGCTTGGCACGACTACTGGGACTGAGAAGACTATCGGATAAGACTATTTCAAAAGTACCCTTGGACATATAGGGTAGAGATAGTCAAAGCATAGATATTTAATCTATCTGCCCCATAACGTGCTAATATCCCAAGAGAACAACATAGGGATGCACCTAAGTTGACCTAGGGACCCTAGAACACCACTAGACCCGTGTGAAGAAATAAAGATATGCGGTTTTCTTCATCGCCTCGATATCTTCGAACTTGACAACCTTTTCATCATTGAACATCACCCATGACAGGCCATTTTGACCTGACAATGGTTTGCGAATCACGGCAACGTAATGTCTGAGCATGTGTTAGTCTAACTCAAGGAAACGAGAACGGGGACAAATCAAGCCACTCACCCTGCATGAACAGATGTGCCTTTGTGGCATACAATCGACCTTAATTCATAGCGAGCAGGTAAGCTGGTGAGACCAACCGAGCCACTCTGAGACTGTGCGTCGTGATCGCCGACACTCGGCTCTTCCTTTTCTTCCACATCATCCGGGTGAGTAAAAACCCAATCAAGTGCCCTGTTAACATCGCCGTCGGTCGCAGCCAATGCTCGCCGGGCACGACACGGCTCAATGCCCATATCTCCTAGTTGGGCAATTTTTGTCGCGTCTTGCTCAGTAGAACTAGAGGTGCCGACTCGATCGAGGACCAGCGGTTCATCAATGTCTGGATCTTCCATGTGGGCAAACAGCCAATTCATGGCAGTTTCCGCATCCAAGTTACCAGTGGCATGTAGAGCTTTCTCACACCTCACAGCAGGGAAACCCATGGCCATTAGTTGGTCAAGCGCTTCCGGATTCGGGACAAATGCGGTGGATTCTTCAATATCCGGTAGTTGCTCCTCACCCGCATCATGCTCACCAGCAAGGTAAGAGCTGAAATCTAGTGGATTATCGTCGACCAGCACAGGGATATCCAACTTTGTAGGGACCCAGTTGACGAGCTCAAACCGACGAGCATTGACCACCAATTCCCGGGGCAATGTTTTGAAAGACGACTGCTTCGAAAAGCCACCTTGGCTGCCACAAGCAGGACATGTAAGCTCGACGACCTCCGCCGAAGTAAAGATGTCTAGACACTCTGACAAATGCACAGATTCATATTGCTTTCCTGTTTCATCAGAAGTGGCAGCAGGACGTGCGGGAACAGCAACCGAGATGTTATCTTGCTCATCCACTTTATAGCGGACTTTCTTGCAATGCAAACACTGAAGACGCTGCTCAACTTGGAAGCGAAAGTCCTGTACCGGGTTAATCTGCGGACTGGTGTGTTTCGATAGGCTGACCGACTTGAATAGGTGAAGAAGAAATTCAAATGCATCCTGCTGTCTCATGGTTGCAAACTCCTCATGACCTTGCCCAATAAGATACTTGAACATTGCTGGTGCTAGACCTTTCTGATGAGCGACTTCTGGGATGCTCGCGGACAAAATAACGCGAGAATCAGGTCGAGAGTACCGGCCTGAGAGTAAACCATCGGCAAGCTTTTGCAATTGTGTCTCAAGGTCTTGTGCTGGTGCTTGGCAGAGTGGTGGTTCTTCCGACAGCTGATAGTATCGCTCACGAAATCCAGCCACAGAAAATATGCATTGCATGATACTGGAGAGATAGCAGCTGTTTCCAAGATTCGCTAGGCCTGTAAATGTAGGCCCAAAGACTGGAGCCAGCTCCCGGCCATCCTCGGTCGTCATGGAGAATTCCCATTTCAGATTGTGCTCGACCTGCATCTCCATCAGACTCTTCTCTGTCTTCTCACGTCCAGCCAAGTAGATTCCCCAGTGCGCAAGGTGGGTCGCCAGTTCAGGGTCTACTCTTTCTTCGTTGCACTTGTAGCAGTAGACATCAGCGGAGCCTTCTGCCGTGATAGAGCCGAGCTTGACAGCCACACCATGTGATGTTGAGTCTGCGTGAGTAAGCCCATGTGAGTTTCCTTTGCTTCCGCCGAATTGACTTCGCCCACAACCCTTGTTCCCACATTCCAAACACAGCCATAGGTTCTCGCCCAGGTCACACTCTGAGCAATGGTTTGAATCTGCAATTTCGTTAGCATAGGCCCTAGTTGAGTATTGCAGGGAATCAATACCCGTCGACGCGGCTTGCGTGTTGTCTTGTTGAACTAGACAAAGTGTATGCTCGCAAGGAACAAACTCTTGCTCCCAAGCTTTGACTTCTTCCTTTTTTGAGAAAGTCATTGCGGTCATAACACCTTCAATGACAGCAGGAAGCTTGCCACTGGTTTTGTCCACATTGTCCTGAGAGCATGAATAGCACACCACTGACGTAGCGATGTCATATCTATCCTCTTCTGTTTCGGCTGCGATGGAAAGCTTTGAAATCTTCGGCGGAGGCTCGTCGCGCTATAAATCAGAGGTGTGAGAATCATTGGTCACAAGTCTAGGAAGCGTTTGGAGGCTGTACCTGCACTTTCTTGGGGGTCCTTCGAATATTCAAAGCCAGTGGATGGCCGAATCTCTTGTAATGAAGCAGGGCATGGTCTCTGTTTCCAGCACATCCACCATTGAAGCAATAGAGACAAACATTTAGACCAGCATCATCGTCCTTGCAAGGTCAGAGTCAGCGGAGTATTATAGGGACCAAGGTGGTTGGCATACAATAGAATCAAAGCACTGGGTGCAATCTTCTCGATAAACCGCGTGGGAGGATCCTGGTGGATTCAGATCTATAAAGGAGGATTCTTCATTAGCTCGATTCGCGATGATCAAGGTGATGTCACAAACCCGCAGCACCGGTATGGACACAAGAGGCCATATCCAGAGAGGGTATCTCGGGAATTCAGAACGAAGTGCCAACAATATTTTCTTGGCTTTTTGACAGAGACTTCAGAAGACGTGACAGTATCCCATTGAAAGCAAAGATGACAAAAGAGAGAATATCAGATACCGCAGATCAAGCCAAAGCTACGATGCGTGGGGTTGCTCCTCACCGCCTGCACGTGCTGTTATCAAAGCTATCCTGAGGCACCAAGTCATGTGGTGAGGGGCGTTGTGCCACTTAACGCGTTATTTTTCTCAACACGCGTTTCCAACCTTGTCCTACAACTACTTCGCAACTTGATCTGGACTTGCTCTGTCAAGTTCGGTCTTCTTTGCTTCTCTGCATCTACTTCCTCTTCCTCTTTCTGTTTCCCCATCCATCCCTTCATTCCATCCTTTTCACTCTTTTCCCAATACTTCCTTCTTGACCGTGTCAATTACTGAAATTTGAATTCATCATATCATGGCTTCCGAGGCAGCATCCCAAGTCACTATTGGGGCTCTAAGGTTTGTATCCATTTGATACAAAGATCTTTATATTTTCTAATCGCGTGTTTAATTAACAGTGCCATCTTTGATGAAACCAAACCCCAAGTACGAGAGCCGATTGTTCAATGCGTTCAGATCAAGGCATTGCCAGCTCAGCCCAACCAACCAGAACGTTACCGGGCTGTTTTCAGTGATATTGCAAACTATGTTCAAACCATGCTTGCTACTCGTATGTGTTGTCCTTTCGGTACTCTTTGTAACTCATCGGGCTTACTGACTGCTGCCAGAAGCCAACTCGGTGGTGACGGATGGCTCTCTCCGGAAGGGATCTTTCGTGCGACTCAAGTCATTTCAATCAAACTCTGTCAAGGGAAAGAAGTACGTGAGGGAACTCTAACAATTTTGATTGTGCTAACTATTATAGAATCCTCATCATCCTGGACCTTGAAGTTCTAAAGGAACTGGGCGAGGCTGAAAAAATCGGTGAACCTAAACCACTTGAAGTCAAAGCCGAGGAAGAGGAAGTGGGTCAACCGACAACAATATCCAGCAACGGGTTTTACGGCTCCAAGATGGACGGTGCACAGGCTCAGCCAAACAGCCGAGCCCAGCCAATGTCCGCCCCTATGTCCACTTCCTCCGCCCATGCCACAATCTACCCGATTGAAGCCATCTCCCCCTATTCCAACAAATGGACGATGAAAGCGCGATGCACGAGCAAGTCCAACATCAAAACATGGCATAACAAGAATGGTGAGGGTAAACTGTTCAGTGTGAATTTGCTGGACGACAGTGGTGAAATTCGGGCAACCGGTTTCAATGACCAGTGTGACATGCTCTATGAACTCTTCCAGGAGGGCAGTGTTTATTACATTTCGAGTCCCTGTCGGGTCCAAATCGCCAAGAAACAATTCACAAATCTCAACAACGATTATGAACTCACATTTGAGAGAGATACCATCGTTGAGAAGGTAACATCTCTTTCTTTACAAACCAAATGCATCGCTCACATTCTATGATAGGCCGAGGAGCAAAATGATGTCCCTCAGATTCGATTCAACTTCACCACGGTTGCTGATTTGCAGACCGTTGAAAAAGACACGACCACCGATGTCATTGGCGTGCTGAAGGATGTTGGGGAGACCTCCCAGATTACATCAAAAAGCACCGGCAAGCCGTATGACAAACGTGAGCTTACGCTGGTCGATAACACAGGATTTTCTGTCCGCTTGACAATCTGGGGTGTAAATGCAACCAATTTTAGTGTGGCGCCTGAGTCTGTTGTTGCCTTCAAGGGAGTCAAGGTTTCTGACTTTGGCGGAAGGAGTCTGAGTCTTCTGAGTTCGGGCTCAATGACTGTTGACCCTGACATTGGGGAGGCTCACCGACTCAGAGGTTGGTATGACGCCCAAGGCAGGTCGGAGAACTTTGCATCCCATGCTTCATTGTCAAATGCGACCAACTCCACGGGCAAAACAGATCGGCTCAAAACCATTGCGCAAGTTCGCGAAGAGCAGCTTGGCATGTCTGAAACTCCTGATTACTTCTCCCTGAAAGCAACTGTGATCTACATCAAGCAGGATTCCACCTGGTGCTACCCTGCCTGCCTTTCTGAAAACTGCAACAAGAAGGTAACTGAACTTGATCCAGGACAGTGGCGGTGCGAAAAGTGTGACAAGACCCACCCCAAACCAGAGTATCGCTTCATCATGCCTATTAGTGTCAGCGACCATACTGGCCAGCTTTGGCTTAGCTGTTTTGATGACACTGGAAGAAACATCATGGGCACAACTGCCGATGAGTTAATGCAGCTTCGCGAAGACGATCCAACTGCTTTTGGTGAAGTCTTCCAGGGAGCCAATTGCCAGACCTGGAGCTTCAGGTGCCGAGCCCAGATGGACACTTTCGGCGACCAGCAGCGGTAAGATTGATATAATGACAATAATTCCAATGATGTGAACTTCATACTAATTATGCCATCCAGTGTGCGATATCAGGTCTCATCCTCCCAAGCAATCAATTACTCGGATGAAGCCTCTCGCCTTGCCAACATAATTGACTCCTACAGCATTGAGTGAGTACAGGCGAAGTAAGGAAATATCTTTGTCCAGCTTTGTACTAGCTTTACTATTTCTATATGCACTCAGAGCTTTTTCGTCAATGTTCATATGTACTTTTATGCTGCTCGAGCTGCGCCATGACCATTCCATCTATGGCTTCTTACTTTCCATTTGTTCTTTCTCGCGCTATTTAGTAAATTAACACTAGTAATTCTCATTATCATACTCTTATTTATGAGTCCGCAATCCGGGGTATCACCCCACACCTGGGCAAGGGCATTACCCCTAGGGGTTTACATACACGTCCATGGATGTTCTAGGGGTAAGGTGTAAGGCGGTAAGCCAATAAAGGCGGAAATCAGTGGCAATATATCATTGCCCTTTTTTTTTTTTTTTTTTTTTTTCTTCCTGTTTTTCTGCTGGAACAATCCAGGCAGAGAATTCAGTCTGCTCCTCTTTATCTTTTATTCCAATAATATTTTGTTATATACTCTTTTCTAGAATCCTCGTCATGGGTAAGCGAAGCCATCTCGAGGCAACTGAGCAGCGACCGAAGAAAAAGTCCAAGTCCGAGAAGCCCGCAAAAGCTTCTAAAGATAAACAGGAAAATGGAGATGAGAAGGCTGCATCTTATTCCGATGCGTCTGCTCTATCTGAGATTCCCCAGTCAGACATTGACAGTTTCTTGACCGACAACGTGATTAAAGTCTCTGACCCCTCCTCACCCGACGCCTCCCAATTCCGCCCAATCCTTTCGTTTGATCACCTACCCGAATGTGATGCTGGTCTGTACACTCAATTGAAGTCTTTCCCTGCGCCTACGCCGATTCAGTCCACTACCTGGCCTCTTCTTTTTGCTGGCCGTGATGTGGTTGGTATCGCAGAGACTGGAAGTGGCAAGACCCTGGGTTTTGGCTTGCCGTGTCTGAAAAAATTGATCGACGGCAAGCCTAGCAAGCCTTGTCAACCCAAGGCAGTGGTTATTTCACCAACGCGAGAGCTTGCAATGCAGATTTATGACCAGCTTGTTAAATTTGGCGGCACTGAGAAGACTCAGGTGACATGCATTTATGGTGGTGTGGGTAAAGATGAACAGCGTCGGGCTCTTCAAAAGGCCGCCATTGTGGTTGCCACCCCTGGCCGTCTCAAGGATCTCCAGAATGATGGTTCGATTGATCTTGGAAAGGTCAACTACCTCGTCTTGGATGAGGCAGATCGCATGCTTGACAAAGGATTTGAGCAGGATATCAAGGACATCGTCAAGCCAATGCCCGTCTCCAGGAGACAGACTGTCATGTTTACGGCAACATGGCCACGGTCGGTTCGGGATCTTGCAGCAACCTTTATGAAGACCCCGGTGACTGTTACCATTGGCGGAGACCCATCTGCGGATCCCCGAGCCAACACAAGGATCAAGCAGGTCATCGAGGTTGTTGATGGCCGAGACAAGGAGGGCCGACTCGTGCAACTGCTCACTAAATCTCAGCGTGGCCATTCCTCGCCCGAGAAAGTCCTGGTTTTCTGTCTCTACAAGAAGGAGGCTATGCGCATTGAGAACCTCATCAGAAACAAGGGATTCGCAGTCGCCGGTATTCACGGTGATTTGAACCAATCAGATAGATTCCGAAATCTTGATGCTTTCAAGAAAGGCAATGCTACCGTTCTTGTCGCAACCGATGTGGCGGCGCGTGGTCTCGATATCCCAAACGTGAAATTGGTGATTAATGTGACCTTCCCTCTTACCGTTGAGGACTATGTGCACCGAATTGGAAGAACTGGACGTGCTGGGGCTGAGGGCCTTGCGATCACCATGTTTACTGAAACTGACAAGGGACTGTCTGGCGGGTATGTTACTCATATTTCTCCTATCCTTGAACTGAAGAAATCATCGGGGGCAATGCTAATTATGAAATAGATTGATCAATGTTCTCAAGGCAGCCAAGCAAGATGTGCCAGAGGCGCTGTTGAAGTTTGGCACAACAGTCAAGAAGAAGCAGCACGACGTCTACGGTGCCTTTTACAAGGACGTTGATATGGACAAGACAGCAACAAAGATCACATTTGACGATTAATTGGGTTTATTCCGACTTGGTACCTTTGCTGGAGGATCTAGAGGATAACATGTGACGAAGCCTTGTCAATTGACCCATCAAATATTCCCTTTCTGTATAGATTCTGTTCATTTTTTTTCGTTAGGCGTTAGGAACAAATCAACATCGGATCAGATCAGTACTCACATAAGGAGAGCATAGCTGCCACTTAAGGCACATGCTTTGATAATTCCCAATTCCAGGCCAAATTGGCCCAAGAATAAGCTCGCCAGAGCACACAGAATGAAGCTAGCAGGTCGAATAGCCACTTCACTCGTGTACAGGCTACATCCATTTCGATGGAGGTACGATTTGATAAAACTGTAACTCCAAAAGGTTCGAACCACCATATTCACAATGTTGGCCAGGACCAATCCATACGCACCCAAGTTCCCTACTTCTAGGAACATATAGGCAGCCAAGGCATAGCAGGCGGAAAAGACACCCATCCATGCTGTTTGCTTCCGTATCTGTTGCGAATTTGCTGCAGATGACACGAACGCTTCAGTAATCCCATTAAATGCCAAAAATGGAATATAATAGCAATAGACGGAGAGCAGGTCCCCGATTTTGGGGGAAGCCCATTGACGGCCTCCCAAGAGATGCAACAATTGAGGAACCATCATTGGGCCCAACGGGAATATCAAGATTGACATCAACTGGTACGCTCGTAGAATATCTACAAGGTGATCTCTGGTAGTGCGGATGTGGATATTCTTCAGCTTCCCGCCCTCATCGCGGCTCAGTAGTGCTGAGAATAAGTTCCGGCTGCTCTCTTCTAGTGGCTGGAAGATGATCCGTGCAATGAGCCCGCCGTAGTTGGACGCAAGAGAATATATGCCCTGATCTTCTAGCCCCGAAAGGGCTGCGAGCATCATAGTGTCGCCCTGTGTGAGCAAATGCTTCACCAGAGATTGGAAAAAGACATTTGCAGCAAGCGACGTTAACTGGCGTGAGAACCGCCCAAGAAAGTAGTCAGAGGGGTCACTATAAATGGTTACTGTGTCGTTCTTCATGATATAGCTTGGACGAGATCAAGCCAGTCTTACCTGGATTGTATACGTGTCAACAAGAAAGAGAACCGGGTTGTGTTGGTTCCTCTGAGTAGGGCCAGCGAGTAGCCACAGATGAGTGCCAGCGAGTAACTGAGGTGACCAAGAGCAAATGGTAGCACACCGAGGTCATAGTTGACTTGAGAAGCATATATAAAGGCAGAGGATGTCACCGCACTTCTCAGAAATGCCGCTGGCATTTCAACAACAGCGCGTTTCTCGTAAAACATATGTTGCTGCACTACCGAGAAAAAGGGCTCGATGCTGAGTTCCATGAGAGCTGCAACTCCGATCAAGATGACACTGTGGTAAAAGAAGGCAGTCTCTGATGCTTCCTCTGGGACAAAGCGCTGGTAAAGCATAGCGAACATCAGACTAAAAGGAATCCCAAGGGCGAGACTCAAGTAGGACACGTTCACCACTGCTTGAGATGCCACAGATTGCGAGTCCGTCGCTACAGCATCTGCTTCAATGGAAGATTTTTTGTCGGGCGAAGATGGAATAGGCTGTCTTTGGATGGCCATCCGGATGCTTTCCCTCGAGAAATACAGGATGGAAACCTGGAAGAGCTCCAGTTGTGCTGCTATTCCCAGTACAACCGGTGAAAGGGTGCGCAAAATCAATTGGTTTGAGGCAAAGGTAAAGATCCTGGACGCCAATTGAATCAAGATCAGAAAGCTTGTGCCCGTGGCTGACGACGCCAGAATCTTGCCCATATGGGCATCGTCAGGTTTAGCCATGCCCGTGATTTAACCCAGCTATGACAGTGCAACGAGGTGTGCTCAAATCAAGGAAATCAAGACTTCAAGCCGACCTCGGGATGTGTAGGGTTCATATGGGAAGGGGTTGTAAAGGAGAGGATGTGAACACATAGGTGGGGCCCTAGGTATGTTGTACTCTAGGCGCTACGGGTCTCTTTCAAGGAACGGGGAGATATCTGCCAGATGAAATCAAGAACTATCTTCAAGGTCAATACATATAAAAGGGATACTTTTCATATAGGTATCTACAATAAATCTATATATTCTATTTAGGATTCTACTTCTGTATACTTGCTTACAAGTAGCCCCCAAGGTCTCCTGGAGTCCTACTGGGCTAGGTATAGTCAAGTGTGCCTATAGGCTAATCGTGAGATTTCTTCTAAAAGAACCCTCAATGGCGTTTTTGATATGCGAAAATTTTCATGGCAAAGGAAAAGAGGCACTATGGGTCAAAATCCGCAAAGCACCGTGTTTCCTCCAAAATGGTCCTGATCCATGTCAACTTCTGTCATCATATACAGGAAGCCCTAGAGATATCTAGCCACTAGGATGTCAATGATCGTTTGTAAACCAATATGTTTCCAGGTGTTGCCGTCTTCAGGCCATTGATCACGAAGGCTCTTGAACGTTCTAGAACGGAGGCAGATAGAATGGATAGCCACCATTCTTGGTTTTGAAGACACTGAGAAGGAAGCTGTATGTTGCGAAAAGAACAGTTGCCCAGATCAAGACAGCCAGCTGCTGACCCTTAACATCCTCCATCCGGGGAACCTTCAGTGCGAGTGCAATCGTAGCGAAGGAGAGAACGGCGTCTGTGCGAGCAAAATGTTAATCTAGGAATCGGAATGGGAATAACGCTCAGGATCAATGAGCCTCATGATTATCACTTACATATGGCAGCGACAATTTGAGTCTCCATCCCGAACTGGTTCTGGAATCCACCAGCAAAATAGCTAATACCACCTTTGCCATCACCAGCAACATATGGAACCTTTCGGATGTGGTTGAACATTTGACCACTTGTGAACAGAAGAATAGCGATAAGACTGATTGCAGCCCAAAGGTTTCGGTTCTGGATAATTGGTAGCAGGTAGGGAGAAAGGACCGCAATCGCAGTCACAACTGCCATCAGAATTGTGATCGTCGATACAATCCGCATGTAGTTGATGGGTCGAACTAGTTGAGGCTTAGGGCCTTCAGGCAAATGACGTCCAATCCAAGAGTAGACCTGGTCGGCTGAGATCGGGCTGTTTGGGATTGATGTGTCAGTGAGATAGGGGCTCGGCGCAAGAGCCTTGGTAGAAAAACATACCCTGTGAAATCAAACCGGAGTGGATTCCCTTCAACCTTGGCAAAGGGACCGAGAGTAGGAGGGAAGACAAGGATTACGGGTGCAGTTTGCAGCATGAGCTGTTTAGGTTAGTCGCATGTCATATAGCTCGGTCTCGAGTAAAGATGCCATACCTTTTGGAAAACAGCCTTGCCATTGTCAAAGTCCAGGGTCCCAAAGACTACCTTGAGGTCATCAGGCTTGGTGCCCTTGGTCCAGCTTCGGGCGATCAGGTCCCATTCAGATTCAAAGTCGCGGCATAGGATACAGCCAAAGCGAGGATCCGTGGCAGTCAGGATAACCACAGCATAATAGTCTCGAGGTGCCGAGGTGAGGTCTTCATATGATGCACTGTCCAGATCAACAGGCCCCGAACGAGACAGGGATTGGTATCTTGCAAACTTGTCCGGTGTTGAGCTCGCAGACAGGACGCCGGACACGACCGAGAAAATGAGAAAAAGGGCCGTCCAGAGCTTCATTTTGACATTCCAAGGAGCTGGACAGCTTTGAAGAGGTTAGTTATAAAGTGCAATTGATTGAAAAATTATCAATCGGTTGCAATTGAAGATGTTTGAACACGTTGAGGTGATAAAGTCCAGGTGTCCACTATCAACGTAATCGGGCGGGCATATCGGCTTACTTAATATACTCCGGGCGACACCAAAACACCCGGCGCGTCTTCCTTTGTGACGATTGATATATCATTATATAAATACAACACCACATATCCTACCTAGGTATCTCTTTTACTCTGGAAAGGCATAATTTAATTTATAGGCCATTCCCTTCTATTTTCTTATATCGAAGGGCTGCTGTTTTATTGTGGACACTGTCGTCATGGCAATGGCCAATGAAGCATCCTTAGATGTATGTGGCTTCCCTAGATTGATGGGCATTTGCTCAAGATTCTAACTTGACCGTGCAGTTTGAAATGTCCATGAGGACCATGCGTCTAGAGAAGGAGTATGAGAAGACTCTTTCGGATTCCGCTCGTCTTCTGGACGGCGAGAGGGATCGCGTACGACGCATGGAGCTCTTGCTCTTAAAATTCGAGAACGAAGCTCTCCGATCCCAGTTGGAGGAAGCAAATGGGCATCTTTTGGGACTCACAAATGCTGATTCAGAGGCATGTGCTCAACTTCAGGAGGCTTGCCAGGAGATTGATCATTTGGAGCTTCAAGCACATGCATCCTCGAGTGAGATTAACCGACTCAAAGTAAGTCTTAACTCGATGTAGGGGCTGGATGCATAATCCGTCATGTTGACAGCAACAGGAGGAACTCTCGGCCCAGAAAAATAGTTCGACCAGTTACAATACTGTCCTTGCAGAGAAACTTTATCTCTCCAGAGATCTTTCAACCCTACAGTCAGAACTTGAGCGGTTCAAAACGCAAAATGCATCGTATCAAGCTGTCATTTCCGAGAAGCATGAGATGGAACGGCAAATAAACTCTCTGGAGCTTCAACTGGACAATGAAAAACATGCCCACGAACGTACCCAGGCCAAGGGATCACAGCAATTGACAGAGATCACCCAGCTCTCTGCCCGAGTTGAACAGTTGCGGAATGAGCTAGCGGGAGAATTACGAGCCAAACAGCAGCAGGAACGAGACAACCACCATCAGAACTCGACATGGGCCAATCAGCGGGTGACGTTTGAAGGAAAGATCGATTCGCTCAAGCAACAATTGCGGTCAACCAAGGACAAGCTCCAGGAAACCCAGATTGAAATTCAGCGACGCAGCGTCAAATCACACGCAGGAAATGACTCTGGATCCAGTTCTCGAACAGTCCCGCTTCAGCGCCCTGGTCCGAGTGGCCATGCCGGCGTGACGATTGCAACCCCTGGGGCTGTTCGTGTGCAGGAGAAATTGAAGAGGGATTCGGCCATGCCCGGTGATAAGTCGGCGTTTTCCATCACTCCCTTCTTGAACCGCACAGGGGCACCTTCGGATTCGCCAATAAGCTCAGTTGGAGACGAAGACGATATTCTTGGGGATGCCGACACTCCTCGTGGACCACTTGGCAAGCAGAGCACTTTTGGGGAATCAAAGCGTATAGGTTCTGCCCTCCGGCGCCAACTATCTCCAACAGAAGACCGCATCCCAATCACCAAATTCACCAAATCAGGGGCACGTGATGGCGCAATTCCTGTCTCAGCGCCGGAAAACGAGGTCAAGAAACCAACCCATCGCTTAGATCGCAGGGTGCCAGCCACTGAGACCGATGAATTACATGAGCAGTTTGAGCATGAACAGGCCAAGCCGAAAAAACGCAAACTCGGTGGTCAGCGGGATCGGAGTTTGTTCGAGGAGGAGGATGAAGAAGAGCCTCAACCCAATAAGAAATTTGGGCGAAAACTTGCAATAGGAAATGGTCGGGCTTCAACGCTGGGGAGTAATCTACCCCGGGCGCTCGGTCTTGGGGCAGCGCCCATGGGATTTTCTCCCTTGAAGAAAGATCGCAGACGGGTTTAATGCATATATCACAAGAATTCATTTCTATTGGTACAGACTCTACGTAGTGCATTTAATAACTAGTTAGTTAACTAGTAACTAGGTACCTAGGTAACTATGTATTGATGCAGAAGATAAGAGCTGTCCAACTCGGAAGGTCGGCGGTCCTATCTATTTTGCCGGCAGAACTAAAAAGCTTCTTGTTCTTCAGGACTCTCCAATTATTTCCCCTGACCTTATTCAATTCGCATCATGTTTGCTTTACGTTCGATTCAATTTTCGCAGTTTGCCTGTCACCGGCAGGCAATTGGCCAAGCAAGATATGCATCATCCAAGCGCTGGCAAGCTCGGCAGCAAAAGGACCAGTTCACCAGAGAGGCAGCTGTCCAAGGGCTGAAAAGCCGGGCTGCTTTCAAATTGCTGCAGGTAATCCAGCACTGATATTACTCTATTTTTCCTGGGTTGATTTGACACACTGGCATCTGTCGTTAGATTGATGAAAAATATCGCATCTTCAAGGCTGGACAGACTGTTGTTGACTTGGTATGCTAGTCGTTCAACCTCAACCTGAATTGTGGTTTAATTCGATGCATTTAGGGTTATGCTCCAGGGTCATGGTCGCAGGTGTGTCGACCATTCCTCTTTTGCCTTTCACTTACCTCCTCCCCCTTTTCTGTTAAATGCGCCGTAATTAACTGCCAGAGAAGGTTGCTGCAAGCCGTACCCAACCGCATGGTCGAGTCCTCGGCGTCGACATCATCCCAGCTCAACCACCAAAAGGAGTGTCTACAATCCAAGGCAATTTCCTCGCACCCGAAATTCAAACATATATCCGAGACTTTCTCCGCAGTCCAGACAGAGGCAGGCCGCGCCAACCCGGCTTTCTGGACGATTCCAGTGTCAGTCTATTGGAGCCGAATTCGGATACTGAACGCACTATCGAGACCGAGAAGACGGATATGAGGGGCGATAAAATACTTGAAAGAACGGTAGATGTGGTTCTTAGCGATATGTCCGCTCCCTGGCACCAGACCTCCGGTTTCTGGAAACGAAGTCTAAGTGCTCCTTATAATAGGATGATGAACACCAGCGGCGTCAGTTTCAGAGATCATGCTGGAAGCATGGTATGAATTCTTGTTACTCGATTGATAGGTGTGAACCCCTTCTGACTTTACGCAGGATCTCTGCCACGCGGCTTTGCGCTTCAGTTCGGATGTTTTGAAGGCAGGTGGTCATTTCGTCTGCAAATTCTACCAAGGCGCCGAAGACAAAGAACTGGAGCAGCAGCTGAAGGAATTATTTAAAAAGGTTCATCGTCTAAAACCCGAATCATCTCGCAGTGTATGATTTGCCTTGCCCAATTTATACACATCCACCGACTAAAGCAATTGGCAGGAATCCAAGGAGGCCTTTTTCGTTGGCCTAGAGCGAAAATCGTGAGACCAAAGCTATCTCGGACTTACATGTCGGCAGATCACAGCGTAGCCGAAGAGCCGAATCACGCTGTCTGCCTAAAGGATCTCGATCTCCTCATTGTCAGATGCCTCATCCCAGTCAATATCGGCGAGTGCTGCTTCCGCCTTCTCATGAACCTTTATATGTGTCAGTATGGGGTTGAGTCGTTTTACAGGCACCGACTAACCTCTTTTAGTCCACTCAATTCTTCGACATAGCCATGTTCATTCAAGGCTCTTCGCACGAAGTCCCAACCCTGCTCGCGGTATGCACCGACAACTTTGTCCGAGCATGCACTGCAGCTTGGATAGCTTTTGCCGGTGACAGACAAGTTCTCGAAATTGGAGAGAAATCCTCGTATTTGGTGGGGCACGATGCCTAAGGGATGATCATCACGCTCGGTATTGCGGGCCATGGGGGCCGGTGCGGCAGCGCCTTGGGGGTGCTGAAGGAGTGACACAAAAAGCTCCACCAAAAGTGCAGAGGCTATAGGAGCCACTCCAGGGCGGGTCACTGTACACTGCTGGTCGAGAGTTTGATCTTTAATAGACTATCCTGCAGTCAGCTCTGTATAAAGCGGGTCCCTCCTTTAGATATTCTTACATTAGCTGGTGCTACCACATCGTTGCAGAAATAGCACCCAAGCTCAGCTGGATTTTCATCCTTCGTGATACCATGGCGCATCACCACGAAGGAATCAAACCCTAGGGCTGCATTCATCACGATTTTCCCAGCCGCCTTCCCCATCACCGTGGGCAGCCATCGTGACTCTCGGGTGTCCATAAGGAGGAAGATAACATCGTGTTCATCAATGAGTGTTTTCAGACGATCAAAATCGGCCCTCGTCACCTCTTCGTCCACCATAGGATGGCCAGCCATGGGCACCGAGAGCACATGACCTGTAGTCTCTACTCCCGGGTAAATCTGGGTTAAGGCTTCGGATGCCCGATGTGCCTTTTGGACGCCACCGTTCAAGCAGTCTTCAAAATTGAATAGTGGCTGCCGAACAGGGTTAGAAAATGAAACGGTCCCGTTGTCGACGAAAGTGATCTTCTTCACGCCCCACCCCTGTATAAATGATAATTAGAACATGTGTTTCCGAGCGCGGAAGTTGACGTCTACATACCAGCAGATTCCGGGAGACGTAGCTACCTAATGTACCGGCTCCTAGCAAGAGACATTTCGTGTGTTTGATTTTCTCAAGATCGAGCGTCGGGCTGATCCGCCATTTGATAAGCTTAAGGTTGAGATCGACCGACTGATCTGCTAATCTTTAGGGAAAAAATTAGCTCCCTTGATCAAGTTTTCGGGTTAGGTATCTCCAAATTAACGTCATACCTCTTGGGATCCATGTACTCTGTGAGATTGACAATTCTCCCGGCCAGTTTCCCAGTCGAGTTACGTTCCCAGCCGGTCACTTTTGGCAGCGGCAACGCCTTTGGGGTTTGCAGTGATTTCGGGGTTTGGACCTCTTGTTTTGAACTTGACTCCAGCTGAATTACGGTACTGCGCCCCTGGTCACGCTTCGCGTGCACGTCACGATAGCGTATCAACTGCACCCGTTCGATACCCCATCGCTGCTTGATCAGAACGAGCAGGTTTCGTAACATCCAGCCTGGGGCCTGTTCATAATTTGATGGGTCTGAGAAACAGAAATAGCGGTCTTCAGCAGCGACATTTTTGAAAAACCCATTTTCATATTCGGAAAGTGACGCTATCTGCCAGTTGCTATTTGATGTATCGTCTTGTTGGGTACTCTTCGTGTCGGAATCGCCTGAGGATACGTTATCGGAACGCTGTCTGGCTCTTCGAGCCAAAAAGAACCCTCGTTGTCGAGGATCCACCATATATGACCATGTTTGCACTGCCTCCACTAAGGCAGTGCTCTCATGTGGAGATAAGTGTTTCCCCTTCAAATTGTCAGTATCATGATCCTGGTGTGGCTGGGGTACTTGATCTGATGGTTGCACGGGGACCCATTGAGGATCTGAGTGGATTGCTGGGAAAGCAAACCAGTAGTGAAACTTGTATTTTTTGAGGTCTGCAAAAGACACAATCACAAAACTGCATAGTAAGGAGGGACATGAAAGTATTGTGCCATCGTGAATGGCATCCCATATCTTTGGAGTTTTCATTAGCATATATATCTCTTTCTCTCTGAGGCAACTGGTTATGGCTATTCCCTACCATTTGTCCAGCTTGATGGAGCAGTTGGGATCTGTCCATATTTCGGTATTCCTCAACGGTATTGACATTTTTGATCATGCCCTCTGCTCTGTAGTGGCCAGCTGGAACCCTGGGTCGCTGTTAGAAGGGAGGGACCTTTTGAACAATTTTCGTTTTATCTTACTCGCTGCTGGTAAGGGCATTTCCATGGATTTGGATTCGACAGGACGCAGCCTCGGGATCAGAAGGACGGATCTCGTATAGTCCTAGAACGGGCCGCGCAGCGTCATCTAGTTTGTCATGGTTGATCTTATGGGAAGCCAGTGAAGTATAGAAAGGTAATTCGATGTCAGAAGCAAACGGTGTGTACTGCATTTCGGAGGAACAGAGAGAGACAGAAGAGATTATCAAGTCTCTGAATGATACAGACTTGGAAGGTTGGATGGTAATAGTTAAGTTGGGGGAGAAATGTAAAAGGAGGTGAAAGGGACTGATGTCACGAGAGAGGGGCTTATCGATAATCCGAAGGTTAGTTACCTGTATGCTTTCTCGTGAGATTAACAGCTGACTTATGCTGAACACGCGATCGCGATCTACACCAACATATATGCCTCTAGGGTATGGATACTGTACACTACTCAGAATAGATACATATACAATACCTACATAGGTA
Source organism: Penicillium polonicum (assembly GCA_034423695.1). Classification (NCBI taxonomy): domain Eukaryota; kingdom Fungi; phylum Ascomycota; class Eurotiomycetes; order Eurotiales; family Aspergillaceae; genus Penicillium; species Penicillium polonicum. The sequence goes on along the minus strand of CP139884.1, from coordinate 8,938,227 downwards.
CATAGGTACTATCTCTTCGGCCTAACTTTTGTAATTCCAACCTTGGAACATTCCCTATTGGACCGATAAGATTAGGCCGATAAGATCAGGCCGATAAGATCGCGTCGCGACTTTCACTTTGCTCTGCCCCACCTGGGCACTCTGCTTCTTTTCTTTCCCTCTTTCCCTCTTTTCCTCTTTTCCACAGTACAAGTATTCAACACCTGAAAATGCTCATCGGCTTATGTGGAGGTCAGCAGATCATTGTCGCAAATCAACCCTTCACCCCCACACCGGATGAACTAACGAGGATATACATCAAAAGGCATTTGCGCTGGCAAACATGCGATTGCTGAGTACCTGATTCAGCAAGGGTTTCAGCTTCTCGAACTCGCCAACAAATCCCAATCCCATATCCCTGAGTCGGGGGATGACTTGCGACTGCAAGCGTCGGAAATCAGAAAGAAAGAGGACCCCAAGTCGCCAGAACTTACATTTCAAGATCCTGACTCTCTACTCGACTTTGCGACAAAAAGATGGCAAGAACGTTGGGTTACCACAGATATTGCAGATGCCACTACCCTAGATCGATTCCTCTTGCGCCCCTTCTTCCTCCTTGTGAGCGTCGATGCACCAGTTAGCCTCCGGTGGAAACGATTTGCCGACAGGTTCGTGATGCTACGTGTGACCGAAGCCCGGGAGCTGACTGTTTACCTTTTTATAAAAAAAAAGATGTTGGAGAAGACAACTGGATCCGCCTGAGCTTGAAAAGTTCGTAATGTGGAACGACCATAATCTTTACGACAAGGATATTGGGCGTGTTTACTTGACCGACAAAGCACAGTTGCGCCTATTCAACTCTTCTTCTTCCCTCGAAGAGCTACACTCGGCTTTGGAAACCCTCGACCTGGCAGACGAACAGCGGCTGAGGCCAAACTGGGACCAATATTTCATGCAGCTGGCCTCTCTTGCTGCCCAAAGAAGCAATTGCATGAAACGAAGAGTGGGATGTGTGCTCGTTCGGGAGAGTCGTGTCATCAGCACGGGATACAATGGGACACCACGGCATCTCCAGAACTGCAACCAAGGTGGATGTACGATGCTGGCCAGAACTGAATAATCCCGATGGCCCTATTGTTCATCTCGCTCACTAGAAATCCTTATAGGTCCACGGTGCAATCGCGGGGATGGAGGAGGAGCCGGCCTCTCAACCTGTCTTTGCCTTCACGCCGAAGAAAACGCATTACTGGAAGCAGGCCGAGAGCGGATTCGAGAGGGGGCGATCCTCTACACTGATACGTAAGTGTACTTCATTCTTCACTGAACTGTGCCAAGGATAAGATCTTACTGAATTGTAGATGTCCCTGCCTGACATGCACTGTCAAGATAGCCCAAGTTGGAATTTCGGAGGTCGTTTACTCTCAAGGGTACAACATGGATAGCGACGTAAGTCAATGCTTGTTCGTTTCAAGGGTTCCAATTAATCGAATTTGAATCTACAGAGTGCGGCCATCCTACAAGAAGCAGGCGTACGGCTACGGCAATTCCACCCGGTAGCTCATCCTCCTTCTACACCCTCACCTCTTTTATGCATAACTGACCATGAGCCTACAGCCTACAAATGGACTCATCTATCTTCAGGCATCCGAGAGACCAGTCACAGCCGAAAACCAATAACCTACAATACGACAGTGAAGGCGCGGGGCAACCTAACCTTAGGTGAAGAGAAAACACCTGCATCAGTAACTAAACATTTGCACCACCCCAGGGCTATGTCAAAGTTGTTGTACGAAATAACTTGCCCAGATGACATTGTAATTAAAGAGGAGGTCATTGATGGAAACTAAACGTCCTATAAGAAAACACTATGCACATTCTATGTATGACTCACAGGTACTTATAAAGCATAAAAAGAACCTAGATTACATAGTAACTTCACCTTTTAAAAAGGTACCTCAATGTACCTCTTTTCTCCGCATTTTGTCTGGCAGAAAAAAATAAGGTATGACTCAGCGTGCGAATTTTGGCGGGGTCCTCAAGAACCCCTCGACGGTCTTTATAGCTGGGTTCTTTACTGTGTTGGTAGCTCAACCTCGATAGTCCAATACCTTGCCCGCTGCCAGCTGCAATCACCGTTGTGCTTTTGGCCCAAGTCCCTGCAGCCATGCCTACCGTCCACTTGCTAGACTACGTTGCGGGAAACATCCGATCCTTGGTCAATGCGATTAACCAAGTCGGATATGATGTCGAATGGGTCAAATCCCCGGAGGATGTGAAGAATGCTGATGTTAGTCAAAGGCCCCGGACAAATTCCACCATGATTGGCTCACGATCGTGCCATTGCTAACCATGGGAACTTTTAGAAACTGATACTCCCTGGCGTTGGCCATTTTGGCCATTGTCTCTCCCAACTGGAGAAAGGGGGATTCTTGGAGCCTATTCGACAGCACATCGAAGCAGGGAAGCCTTTTATGGGGATCTGTGTTGGTCTGCAGGCCCTTTTCCAGGGCTCAGAGGAGGACAATGACGTTCCAGGGCTTGGTGTGATTCCTATGCGCATTCAAAAATTCGACGATACCTCGAAGAGTGTACCGCACATTGGATGGAATTCCGCAATCAACACTGGATCTGATGGCACAAAACACGAAAGCTTTTATGGTCTGAGGCCGACCAGCAAGTATTATTACGTCCACTCTTATGCGGCCCCCTACAACCCGGGTGTATTGGAAAGTGACGGCTGGTCTGTGGCTACAGCCACATATGGCGAGGAAGAGTTCATCGGGGCTATCAGTCGGGGTAACATATTTGGTGCCCAATTTCACCCGGAGAAAAGTGGCGTGGCTGGGCTACGGGCCATACGCGCATTCTTGAATGGCGATCAATTCCAGTCGCTCTCAAAGGACCTGGTCACTGGCAAAGAAGATGGGCTTACTCGTCGTGTTATTGCTTGCCTTGATGTTCGGACAAACGACTCTGGTGACTTGGTTGTCACCAAGGGCGACCAATATGATGTCCGAGAGAAGAGTGGAGCAGACGCCGGCGGCAGCGTTCGTAACCTTGGTAAGCCTGTTGACATGGCTAAGAAATATTACGAGCAAGGAGCAGATGAAGTGACCTTTTTGAACATCACCTCTTTCCGAAACTGTCCCATTGCTGATACGCCCATGCTTGAAATTCTGCGACGCACATCGGAGACGGTCTTTGTGCCTTTGACCATTGGCGGAGGAATCAAAGACACTGTCGATACTGATGGCACCCGGGTCCCTGCTTTGGATGTGGCAACGATGTATTTCAAGTCCGGAGCTGATAAAGTCAGTGTTGGCTCCGATTCTGTCTTTGCCGCTGAGGACTACTACAACGCCGGCGAGAAGCTGAGTGGCCAAACAGCAATCGAGACGATATCCAAGGCCTATGGAAAACAGGCTGTTGTGGTGAGTGTCGACCCCAAGCGGGTATATGTGGATAAGCCGGAAGACACCCACCACCACACAATTAAGACCCAGTTCCCCAACTCAAATGGGCAAAGCTTCTGCTGGTATCAGTGCACCGTCAAAGGTGGCAGAGAAACTCGCGATATCGATGTGCGGCAACTTGTGCAGGCTGTTGAGGCCATGGGAGCTGGTGAAATTCTTCTGAATTGCATTGATAAAGATGGAAGCAACAGTGGATTTGATCTGGAATTGATCAGAGATGTCAAGGCTTCAATCAAGATTCCCGTCATTGCTTCAAGTGGGGCTGGAGTACCTGCGCACTTTGCAGAGGTCTTCAACAAAACCACCACTGATGCAGCATTGGGGGCAGGAATGGTAAGTTCATATTCTTCCGAGTATCTTTTCTTGTAGCAGACTTTCTAATCCTATCCCAGTTCCATCGCGGTGAATATACTGTGACTCAAGTGAAAGACCACCTGCAAACTGAAGGATTCCTGGTCCGCCAGTTTGAGGCTGAGCTCTAAAGATTCGGCTGTGTCAAAAGTGTGATATTTTCACATGGACGTCTTTTTGCAACTTTTATGTTTTTATACGAGAATAGAGGATAGAGATCATGAGGATGAGCCATGTATTACAGTTCAAATAAAGTTCACAAAAAAACAGTTTAATATATAATGGATTTGAGATAAAAATAGATTCCATGCCCTTAATAATTGAAGGGCTTGCCACAGAGTATAGTTTGTTACAATGGAATGTTTCCCAGGCCTGGAAGGTCACGTGGTAACACCAACCATTACTGATCAAGAGCGGTCTAGAAGGCGGTGAAAGCAGGATCCAAATCATCTGACTTTTCCTCACTTGCCACTTCACCTTCTCCTCTCTCTCCCAGTCAATAACCCGCCGGTGCTACGGAAAGAAACAAGAACAGTTCCCACCCTCACCATCTCCCCCGGCGCATCCATTATTTCTCCTGATTTCCTTACTAAATTTCGGTCTTCTGTTTTACCCTTTGATGATATTCGGTCTCGTGATCAACTATATTACCTAACAACTGCGACACGGTGTCCAGGGCTTGTTTGACAGTGGATTTGCTCATTCCTAACAGGGTCTCTCTATAACTGGATTTGGTGTCTGCAAGGATCTCCAGAAGGTTCAATCACACAGGGGTGCTAGGGTGGCTCTGCGAATCACTTGAAGGACGGGGCAGACCATCAAATCTCTCTTGAATACACCTTTTTTCTTCAGCGCCAGTGTTCCTTCGATCATCGTATTCATCAATTCTTTGATCTCCATTTGTATGCAGTGACCTGAACACTCACCATTCAGCATTCAAAAAGATTCATTCACACATTCCATTGTCTCAGTGGTCTATTGATCCCTGCTTTCTTTTTTTTTAAAAAAAAATCTCTCGTGCTTTCTCTGTCATTTGAACAGATAAAATCTGTTTCCCGACCTTTCTTTTTTTTGTTGTGACTGGTGATACACCAGTTTCACTTCATCTCACGAGTTTTTCTTTCTTCTCTATTATCCCCTATTGCTCACTGTACACGGCGGCGGTGCCTCTAAATCTGGGTTTTAATACACCCGCGGCCATCTTTGTTGCATCACCTCCCCTCCCAAATTGAATACAATGTCATCGTCCGTTCATTTCAAATTCAAGTCCCAGAAAGAACCCTCAAGGGTCACCTTCGATGGCACTGGTATTTCGGTCTTTGAGCTCAAGAGAGAGATTATCAGCCAAAGTAGATTGGGCGATGGGAGTGATTTTGAGCTGTCGATCTACAACGAGGACACCAGAGAGGGTATGTTACTCTGTTCCAATACGCTCCATTTGCTCCTTATTAACGGGAATTCTTCTGACATCCAACAGAATACGACGATGACACCACCATAATCCCTCGGTCGACTTCCGTGATCGCCCGCCGATTGCCCGCAGCGCGCCCTGGGAAGGGCGGTGCTGCTCGTTATGTTTCGGGCAAGATGCCAGTCAATGCTCGCAGTGCCCCTCGCAATGAACCCTCGATGAGCCGACTAGCACCCGGAACGGGACAATCAGTGAACAACAACGTCCTCGAACTCAATAATGCACAAACAGAAGAAGAGAAGATCAACGCTCTGTTCAACCTGCAGGCTAGCCAATGGCAGGAGCAACAACAAGAAATGGCAAAGTAAGCGCACTCTTAACCGGATTCTCGATTATATTGGAGATATTGATTTCATTTAGCGCAACACCCGTACCGTTTGGTCGTGGCAGAGGGAAACCCGTCAATGTACCCGACCACCCTCCGCCTCCAGGGTATCTTTGCTATCGTTGCCGGGAAAAAGGTATGCACCTCTAGCTCAACCACCGCACCCACAGACCGCTAACTTTTGTACGCAGGCCACTGGATTCAAGCATGCCCTACGAATAACGACCCCAAGTTTGACGGCAAATATCGAGTCAAGCGATCAACTGGCATACCACGCTCACTTCAAACCAAAGTCGACAAACCAGAATCCCTGGCCCCCGATGGCTCTACCGAAGATTCAAGGAATACCGGGGTCATGGTGAATGCTGATGGTGATTTTGTCATTGCAAAGCCAGACAAAGCAGCCTGGGAACTGTACCAAGAAAAGGCGAAGGCATCGGCGGCGGCAGCAGCCGAAGCAGCAGCAGCTGAGGAGAGCAAAGCGTTGCAAGCTCGAGGTCTGGAGTGCCCAATTGACAAGAGGATGTTTTTAGAGCCAACAAAGACACCATGTTGCCAGAGGACATATTGCAATGATTGTATTTCAAATGCCTTGATTGAAAGTGACTTTGTTTGTCCGGGATGTGCTACTGAGGGGGTCCTACTTGATAACCTCACTCCCGATGATGAATCTGCATCGAAAATTAAGGAATATGAAGCCGAAAAGGCTGAAGCCAAGAAAGAGAAGGAAAAGATCCCTGCAGGCCCGGATGGTACTCCTGTCCCCGAAATCTCCGAAACCGAGCCTAAGGAATCTTCCGCCAACAAAGAGCAGAGCCCGCCCAATCAAATTCAAGAGACAGCGCCCACACAATCCAAGAAAAGACCTGCTGAGGACGAGCCTACCAGCCGGATTGAAACTGCAAACCCCGAGCTGGGTAATGTGCCAAAGAAACAGAAGGCAGATGACGGTCATGCCGACGTTCCGACCCAGGCTAATAGCGTTCAAGACGGTGCGCCTGGTGTTGCCCCAGCAAATTTTAATAATCAGGAGATGCCCTTCAACGGCTTTGGACCAATGCAAGGCATGCCTATGATGCCTTTCTCGGCTCCTGGATTCGGTAATGAAGCCATGGGGTTTATGAATCCCATGGCGATGGCGTCTGCCAATGGCTTTCCCAGTGGCATGGGCCCGAATTGGAATCCCATGAACATGCCTTTCAATCCCCTTCAAACTGGAATGTTCGATCAAAGCAATGGTGGCATGCCCAATGGATTTCCCAATATGTTCAATGGTGACCCTTCAATGATGTTCCCCATGCCCCAAAATGGCTTCCAGGGACCAAACTCTGGAATGAACAACTTCTCAAATCAGCAGCGAACGGCTTTCAGCACACCATACACCCGGGAAGAAGATTCCCCATATTTCCGGCAACCTGTGAATCCGCAACGTCATCAGGCGAGAAACCGACGAGTTCGGCCTAGCGATTATAGGGAGCTCTGAATAGCTAAGTGCTGACCATGGCTTATACGGATTTGCATTATGGTTTTCCTAGTACACTGTGAATATGCATATTATCTAGAGCGGCTTTCCCTTTCTATGTTTCTTTCTCATTCTCTCATGTCATGGGAGGTTACTTTTCTTTTCTTTTGCTTTTTTTTTTACCTTCTTCAGAATGTGTACTACTACTACCATAGCCGCAATAAGAATAATCCAACCTTTAATTGTTTTCTCTCTTAAACACTCCCTAGGGCTTGACAGGTCTTAGGCATTAATATATGTCTTTCCAGGTATATACGAAGGTGGCAAAAAAAAGCACTTTCCTATGTATGTAGACCCTTTGATCTTACCGTTTTCTCCGTTGGGCATTAATACTCCGATCAGTTTATAACTGACACACTTTTTATAGAATAGAACGACTAGAAATCATGTATACAATATAATACATATAAGAAAAATATCAGAATAATAATAACTAATGGGAGAAAATGGGAGGAAATAGAATATGTTAAAAAAGTAGAGAGGGGGAGAGAGGGGGTCAGGTGACTGGGGGAAAACGCCCAATTCACACCGTCTCGACTTCCACCGTCCACATCCGTCCACATCCAACTTCCCTCACTTTCCTCCGTTCAACATCAAGACGACTCGAATTCTTCGTCACCAAAAAAACAAACCCGTCTTCATCGTGTCTTCTCCACTTACTTCAAATTTCAAATTTCGAGCTAGTTCGATATCTTGACCTACAACCATCCATCAAATCCCTCCCAGAACAATTACCTGAAAGATCGACTATCATGGCGAAATATATGAATAACCACAGTAGTAATTCCAAACAAATGCAGCGGTTCCTCGACCAAGACTCCCAGAGCACCGTTCTCGCTACTTGCTACAGTGCTGAGTCGTCGACCGCCAAGGTCCACGGCTTCCACTACTGCACTACCCTGGGCGCCGGTAAGTATCTCGTAACCCCAAATTGCATCCATTTTGCTCGAGATCTAATCTTGAAATTTAGGGGTACAGTGGTATCCCTGAGGTCCCTTCGGGGACTAAATCGTCTCTTCTAAGTCCTCCCCACGACATCCTCGATTCCCGCGCGGAACGAATCTGGCCTGGAAATAAGCCAGAGTACAAGGGGGAGGCGACGCATAACATCCCGGAAGAGTGTGAGAGACTCTTCTGTGACAGACTGTCGGCGACATTCCTGGGTGAGAGGAATTCCGTGGGACAGGAGTCACTGGGGATGGATGCGTTCCAAAATATCCAGTCAAATCAAATCGGGAACCAGCATGGTCGAATCCAGCAATGGATAGAAGTGTGGGATTACTCTAGTGATGCTATCTACCGCGGATTTGTGGCTGAACACAATAAGGAGCGGACATTGTTCGTTTTCTTTGAGGACCGTGCACTTGAACACGGCCTCAAGTCAGGGTATGTACACACCCCTTGTGTTTCCTTGGACAAGTCAAGGCTTTCCCCTTTTGTTTAGTGGCAGGCCTCCATGTGTTTTTGATTCATCCGCTGACTTTCGCCCTCCTCAGCTTGATCGCTCTGTTTGAACTTGCCGACATTGCCACCTTTGGGTGCTCGCAAATAGTTGCCTGTGTCAGTCGCTCCCAGCGCACAGATGAAATGGAACTCGTGCGAAGTCTAGGATGGTGTGGATTCAACCTCACCACCTTAGCACCCTGGGTCCCATACGGTAACCAAGGGTCATGCCTTAGTAATAAATGGCTTTTCTTGGTTGCTGAAGTCTAGCGATAGTATCCATCATTCGTTTACATCGTTTTGGATTGGAGTTTATGGTTTTTTTTTTCTTCCCTTTTTCCCCCCTTTTTCTTTTTTTTTTTTTTTTTGTATCTTGATGCTTGAGCTTGTTGCACAAGGCAAATATCCTTTTATTCCGAGTATCAAATATAGCTTCATTATTTTCATTTCATTTTCATGCGTATATACACATAACTTGTACTAGTACATAGTTCCCCCGCTTTTGCGGAAAAGAAGGCCGCTGATAAGAGATAAGTCATGTATGACCTCACATAAATTCACCTCTTGACCTGCTCACTCCCAACCTTGGGAACCCTTTCAAGGTCCTCTCAGAGTGAAGCCTTCTGGTTAAACATCTCCCAAAATGTCGAAGGACCGCGTCAAATCTCTCCAGTTCCCCAAATTCCTCCTTCCTGCTGTGTTTGCTATAAAACGCAGTGCGGGGCTTTCTCCAACGGACCATAGACCCCAAAACACAAAGACCGAGAAGTATCTCGACGGCCATGTTTCCTATCTGCGCTGTGCAGGCTGTGCCTCACACCTGTGCTGGACCTCCCAAATTATTAGCAAAGGGTTCACAGGTCGCCATGGCCGTGCCTATCTTGTATCGGCGGAGCCAGTAGCCACTGCTGTGTCGGTCAGCGCCTCGTCTTCGCCAACAGCCTCCCTCCCCAATACGATATTGCAGCGTCCCGTTCCTCGTCAGCTTGTCACGGGAGCACATACAGTCAGCGATGTTAGCTGCACATTCTGTGACAGTGTCCTGGGTTGGAAGTATGTTGCAGCGGAAGAAGAATCACAGCGGTACAAGGTTGGCAAGTTCATTCTGGAAACTAAGAAAATCGCCGCCTCTTCATGCTGGGAATCTTCATCTGGTGTGGATCAGACTATGCAAGCCGATCACCAACATGAAATCGAGCCTAGCCCAGCAGATACGGAGTTTGATAGCCAGGACGAAGATGAGTGCGAGGACCTGTTCGCCGGAATATGGAGCCCTGGACTTGCTGCACGCCGAAGAAACCGTGAGATTAAACGTCGTCCTGCGATGTGGGGAATCTCATAAGCTGGAGGAAATCTGGGGGATGGACCTTGTGGGATGAGGCCATTGCATAATGTGACATGATACCCTTTTGCACAACCTTGATGTCTTTGCCTTTTCTCTTCTTCTTTTTTCTTTCTCATTGCATACGAATCCACTATAATATCAGCAAACAAGAGCTCACGATCTATGATCTATTTTCTTTTTAGAAAGTCCGGCATTTCCGCACGGGATCTGATTCATTGAATTCATTAATACCCTGGTAATTTAGATGGGTTCTAGGATGTATAAAAGAGAAAGAACATTCCGGTTCAGTCAGAGGACACAAGAGCACCTTGTTCACGAGGAAGCATCATCAACGCGAGACCGCTTGGAGTCATTCTCTGCAGATTCCTCGGCAGGCCTTTTTGAGGCAGTTTCAGGTTGGTGGGATGCCTGCTTTGCAGGCTTACGTTTGACAAAGGCAGACAGATCTGTTGCTCCCTTGCTAGCTGCATCAAGCTGAGCTTTCTGGTCCGTCGCGGACTGACCGATAATCTGACCCAGAACTCCCTTTAGCATAGCCTCGTTGGCTTGGTCATTCTGCTCAATTGAGATAGGTGGTCGGCGTAGATCAACAAGCTGATTTAGTTCATTATTAACGAGTTCGAACAATATATAGAAAACACAGATAAGAGAGAAAACACTTACCCTTTGCTCCATCTCAGTGACGATCTCCTTGACATTGGCGATCTTTCGCTTTGTCGCAGTTGCCTTGTCCTCATCCCCGTCTTTCTCGGCCTCAAGTTTCTTCTCCTCCTGGGCCATTCGGACCTTGCAGCTCGCAATGGCATGTTCCATTTGGGTGGCAGCTTCTTTCCTCATCTCTTCATCAACTTTGGGTTTATCATTGCCATCCTCCTCGCCACCTTGTTGAACCGACGCGAATTCTAGGGCGAGGGAGAGCTTGTAATGGCACTCAGCAACAGAGGGATCTTCTAGAGGATATAGCGAGTTCCTCAATTCGAGAACAGTTCTCAAATCAGTAACCGCTTCGCTGAATCTTTCTGCTTCCAGTGAAATTTCAGCTTGAAGATCGTGCGTGTCTGCGATTCTTTCTTTGATGTGCTTGATGTCCGAGGACACCTCAGTAGATTTTCCTTTGCCCCCATCATCTTCCTCTGCAGCACTCAGCTTCTTGAGGTACAGAACACGGGCAAGATCCAAGACCTCAAAGGCATTGGCGAAATCGTCGTCTTCTTCTTCATCCTCGCCTTGCTCAGCGGTTTCCTCATCCTCGTCCTCGGAGTCGACAAAGTTCTCGTCTCCCGTAAACTGGAAGAATGGCTTGGATTCTGTGGGTTCTGGTTCTCTATCTGCGCGCTTGGCAGAAGACGACTTTTCCGTCATAGAATTGGCGATCGCGTCTTGAACAAGGGAATCACTGGTGGATTTCGATCCAGCGGAAGATGTATTTGTTGAAGATGCGGTGCCGGATTGCGGCTGCTGCTCGCCGGCTACCTTGGAGCCAAGGACATCACTTTTACTCACAGCCACATTGTACAATGACTTTCCGTAGGCATAGAGTAAATCGGCATTCTCGGGGGACAATTCGCCGTTGAGTTCGGCCTGAAGCTCAGTAGCTTGGGAGTACAATTCGGAGGCAGAGTCATGGTCTTTGGTCGCATCCTTTGCAGCAGCCCGTGCGATTAAGTCATCGAGTTGAGTTCGTTTCTCTTGCTCCGAGACGGGAGACTGAACATCTTGTGGATCAGCCATGGTGAATGCGATTTTATTGAAGAGTATTGAAAGAGGGAAGAAAGAAATCGAGAAAGGAGAAGGATAGTCTTAATAATTAAATATAAGACTAAAGTAGGAGAGTCGAGTGAATTGAAAGAGAGAAAGAGAGAGAGAGAGAAAGAGATTGGATGAAGAAGCTTTAGCTCCGGCGCGCGCGTCACGCGTCTTCGATTTAATTGAATTCTGGATCTCTCTCTCTCTGTCTTCTCCCTCCCTCTCCCTCCTTCTCCCTTCTTATTATGCATTTTCTCTGAATCTTTACCAGGGCCTTTTCTATTCTAAATTGTTTCTCGCTTGAGCTTCAGAACCGAGACCAAATTTATCTCTATCGCGTTTCTTGAAATCTTGAGACAATATGGACGCCTCAACACCGCGACATCCTGATCGCTTCAGAATGGCGACAGGGGACCCTATTCCTTCGTCCTCGCCTGCATTTGGAACACCAGCACGTCCATTTCGAATACCCAAGGGAAATGCGCCTCCCTCCAAAACCTCGATTTTACCAATTTTACTCCCTCCATCAACCCTACGCCCAGTCGCCTTTCGAACCTTCACTCGCAAACATAACCTCACAATATCATCATCTGCACTTCAAACACTAGCAGTGTTTGTGGGCAAGAACTGTGGCTCGGGATGGCGCGAGGAAGGCTTAGCAGAGCGAGTTCTGGATGAGGTTGCCAAGATATGGAAAAGAGCCGGCGGAGGCGTAATTGTTGAGGAAGGGAAAGGAGCGTCCCTAAAGACAATACTACAAACCCTCGAGGGAAGTATGAGTGGTGGAAGGGTTGTTGTTGGGAAAACGACTTCCCATGATGGTTCCTTGAAGGCATCCACCCTAGGGGTAGATGATGGGCGGGTTGAAACAGCGGGTGATACCTCTAAACAAGGAACTGCCGAGGAAGACGATACACAGCTGTCACTTGACCCAAGGCATTGGCTCAAGGCGATCGACGCCTTTGATCTTCCGCGCTTGACGTATAACGTCGACAAGAAATACTTCGAAGCCATGAAGTCAAAGCCATCCTTGTTTCCATCACCATCTTACAAAACTGCACTATTCCGAGATCGATACAATCTTGTGTATCAGCGATTGCTCCGCAATGAATCTTTTCAAAGCTCATTGGGTGTCGCGGGTGTTCCTTCATTGCAACGTTCATCGTCCAATATTGCCCACCGACAATCCTATAAACTGACGCCAATCGCAAATTTGCTCGGCAGAAGTGGAACATCGCATCTACTATTAGGATTGCTTGCAATTTCCCCTACTGGAGATTTGTCCCTGGTGGACTTGACTGGAAGTGTAGCATTGGACTTGAGCCATGCCCGAATGATACCCGAAGATGGCGCGTGGTTTGCGCCAGGCATGATTGTGCTTGTCGATGGCATATATGAAGAGGAAGATATGGTAAAAGGTGCTGCGTTGGGAGGAAATACAGGAATCGGAGGTGCAATCGGAGGTCAGTTTGTCGGTATATCAATTTGCGGACCTCCCTGTGAGCGACGTGATATTTCGCTAGGAACAAGCAACCGCCACGGCGGCGGACAGCTGAGCTCTAGTGGTGGGTTTGGATGGGTTGACTTTCTCGGATTGGGAAGTGAACGTGCCCAGGGTGCACGGATGAGAAGAATCCAGGAAAAATGCCTACGAGGGGACCAGGATGCACCAGAAACAACCAGGCTCAAAGTCGCTATCATGAGCGAAGTCAACCTAGACAACATGAAGACATTGGACGCCCTGAAGAAGGTCTTCAGCACCTACAACGATCTGTCTCTTCCTGAACGCCCACAAGCCTTTGTCTTGATCGGTAATTTTTCGCAGAAAGCTATCATCAGTGGAGGTGGCCGAGCCGGGAGTATCGAATACAAGGAATACTTCGACTCATTAGCGCTGGTCTTGTCTGATTTCCCCGCGTTGCTACAACACTCGACCTTTGTATTCGTGCCCGGTGATAATGATCCTTGGGCATCGGCATTCTCTGCTGGTGCAGCCTCAACAGTACCACGGCAACCCATCCCGGAATTGTTCACCTCTCGAGTCAGACGTGCATTTGCAACCGCGAACTCAGAGTTGAATAGGCCACAAGCCGTCGAACCTGCGGGTGATGCAATTTGGACCTCAAATCCGGCACGTCTTTCGTGGTTCGGACCAGTGCATGACATCGCCATCTTCCGAGATGATATATCGGGAAGGCTGAGACGCAGCGCTGTCAACACCACCCTTGACAACGAGTCAGATGTTACAATGCAGGAACCCTCGAGCAGTACTGCTGGTGATGCGGTCTTTGCTGAGGGCGAGAGCCAGATCGAAGACATGGGCCAGCAACAGGGAACCAAGGCTGCAGCCGCCTCGTCTGGAGCGTCAATGGCCCGCAGACTCGTCAAGACCATCCTGGACCAGGGAACAATCTCCCCATTTCCGCTACCATTGCGGCCCGTCCTGTGGGACCATGCCTCAGCCCTGCAGTTGTACCCACTGCCAACCGCATTGGTACTTGCAGACCCCGAGGCTGCACCGTTTTGCATGACCTACGAGGGCTGTCATGTCATGAACCCCGGGCGCTTGCTACCGGAAGGTGGTGCTCCCATGGCCAGATGGGTCGAGTACGACGTGTTACGCAACCGAGGGAAGATCAGGGAAGAGCGCTGTTAACCTAGTCGGAACGATTTAATTAAATTTCACGCATCATGAACACAAATACATTTAGATGCTATGTCATATTGAGACCTAGGAATACATCGTGAAGAGAACATTTGTAGTTGCTCTTGTATTAAAACGGAAAAGGCCCAAATCAAAGATATTGAGCTACGCCGAAGCCCTGGAGAAGATAACTCATGGATCATCACAATGCTTAGTCAATGGTGATGACATCGGTATTTCCCATTGCTTGCAGAGCGTTAGATGTCGAACCTTTGATGTGCAATGGTTTCGGAATTTGCTCAGGTTTGACTTCCACTTCTTTATCGAGTTGAAGATGCGGAGCATTAAGGCACTCATGCATCTCGAGTATGAGGTTCCCAACCTTGTTGATACTCGCTACCGCTCCATCTCCAAGGCCATTCCAGCCATCGCCTTTGGACTGGTAGAGTTTCTCTTGTATAAAAGCTGCGGCCTGACCCCGACCAGCCTGGTCCATTCCGTTCGCATCCCTTAACATCCAGACCAACTGGTCCTGGTGCATCACTGCACTCAAGTGGAAACGATATCTCAACCGAGGATAATGAATCAGGTACACAGTCGGTTTACGCGCGGTGACCTGCACAATTGACAGATCCGTCTGATTCGACTGAGGAGTGATCTGATCCAATGACCGCAGCAGAGGAAGTGTGGTAGCCAAGAGCTGGAGGGTTGATTCAACGCCGGTTTCAGTGAACCGCTGGTTCAAAGCCACAGTGAGGGGTTCTTGAATCCGACGATGAGGGCTGGAGCTTTCGAATTTGATGCCCAGCTTCAGTTGGAAAAGCGGGGTAGTCTTCGAAATTACATCTGCAACGTCAACGTAGTCAGACAAAGAAGGCCCCTTGGCGCTCATATCAAAGAAAGCAGAGAATTTGTTCTCGGGCCCGTAGGCAAAATCAATTCGTGACAAGGACAAAGATCGGGGTTCCATTCCTTTCCGGATGAGGGATTGGAGAATAGAGAGAACACACTCAAGTCGCTGCAAGAGTTCAAACAGACAAGCAACGACAGAATGCCCAGCTGGCACAAGCAAACGAAGCGCGAAGCCAGAACCCCTGTCTTCAATAATCAAAGACGGATCCGCATTTGAGACAAGTGGGACTAAGGATTTGATGCGGGTTTTCAAACTGCCGTGAGCCATCATTATGACAGAACGGGTCTGGCTGTCAATTCCATGAAAAACCAATCGAATCATTTCTTTGAACTGCGACTCTTTCTTTGCCCCGAAGGGCAAGGTGACCCGGAAAGCAGGTGGAAGTGCGGACGAACTATAGTTGAATAAGAGATCCGGGACTGTGAGATCCGTTTCTAGCTGCAATTCTTTGAACGTTGGCCAGAAATTCATGGCTGGCAAGTCTGCCAGGTAACGCGCATTGGCATGGATCGCCAGGATTCCAGTGAGCCCATGGACCAGCTCGGCGCACGTTGTGTAGTTGAGTCGTCTCTGCGGAGGAACGAGGGTTTCACTGACCACGTGGGCCTGCGGAGCACCCACGCTATGATCGCCAATACTATAAAATGGTCCCATTTTCGTTGGCTCGGTTGGCCGAAGTTGAACAAGCCACCAGCGGTCACCATCCATGCTACTGGTCGCTGCAGCGACCCAGTGCCGGTTCCAAAGCCGATGGGTGAAGAAAGCGGTCCGCATTACACCGGGAGGGAACAGCTTGCGGGGATCAAGCCCAAGTACTCTTTGGTTCACAGGTTCGAGACCGAGTGCCTTTGTGCCGGAGTTAATCTCATCCACCGCAGTGATACATCGCAGGCGGGCGACACGAGATAGTATCTCCTCTATCGATGATTTATAGAGCCCTCGATCACCATCGAGACGTTCCAACACATGTGGTGTCCCACACATGGTAATGGACCCTGACATAGGTTCGATAGAAACCCGAAGAGAACGTGAGGCTGTGAGTTGCACATCAAGGCGACAATCTCCAGGTTCTGTTGGTGATAGTTGAGCCTGTAGTGATAGTGTGTGATTCGAGAACAGAACATGCTTTTTGAGGGTGGTAAATGCGGTAGAGAGAAGATGTGACGTGTGTAATGCAATGACGCTTCTGAGAATAAGCTCCATAGATAGATCAACTGGGTTAACCCTGATGGCATCGCTGCTGACTTGCTGGCCGTCACGCATCCACCGGAAGCCGAGATGGGATATCCCAGGCTTCGGGTCGCTAGAACTGCCACCGCGTTGACCACTCTTGACTCCGATTTCGAGCCAGCTCTTCGGCCCCGATCTCTGAGGCCAGTACTGAACAACAAGTGTTCGATGTAGTAGCTCGATACGCAACGCATCTGCCCAGAGGCCCCGAGAAAGGTCCACGGCTTGCTTGAAGAGAATGTTGATTTTGTTCGTAAGAACGAGACCATGGAGAAATTGAAAACATCCCGTCAAACCATCATCACGGAGTAGATCGTTGATCTTACCATCAAGTTCATTGAATATTCGGCCTTTGGGAATAGGCGATGATGGCGAGAAAAGGAAACGAATGTCCACAAAGAAAAACTGTGAAGTCTTTGACTCTTCCGCGACTGAGAGATCGAGTTCAAATTCACCAGAAATTGTGAAGGTCACCCGGCCGTCATGGACCCGGTAATTGCGCAATGGCGGCGGCACTGAATCGTGTAGTGCCAATCGCACGCTAATGATTCGGTTGAGTTTAAGTAGCTTTTTGAGTGTTGCTCGTGCTGTCAGTGGCGTAGGAGGTTTATAACCAAGCTAGGTAAGATGTTAGTCTGTTACAGGTTGCGAATCCATTGGGGAGACTCACATCTGGCAAAGAGGCGACTCGTCCCTTTGATAATACCTCCACCGCCGTTTTCAAATCCGGGTTGGCGACTTGTGCTCGAACAAGATCTCGTTTTACTTCACCGACATACTGGAGAGCTGCGTCGTATGATTGGTGTCGTGTGCGAATGAACCCTTGGATATCAATGAGTCTGCTGACATCTGCAGCTTGGCGACTCCATTGCGAGAGGACTAGGAGTTTGATGAACTCGGCTCTCTTCGCATGAGCGAAATCCAAGAGTCGCAACTTCTTATGCACATTCTCCGATGACTGGTTGCCGGCTGGTTTTCCATTGGTTGATATCGAACCACCCGAGGCTGGCACTTGTATCGTAGCCAATTCTGTAATCAACTCCGAGAGCTCATTCCAACATTCCTGTACTGAGCGATTGACCAATGTCCCGAACGGAAAGAACCCTTGTGTGATATGTGGCAGTTTGAATGGCGATGTCGGGACGATTTCCCCTGCCTTATCTGCGAACGTTCTTGGATGTTGATTCGAAGCAGCAATCCCACTCGATGCGCCATTGACGTGAACTGATCCATTCATGCCAGAGAGCTGACCAGACTTATCGGCATTATCAAAGGCATTAGGTACACCATTTCTGGCCTCATTGAGGCCCGGTCGGCGGACAGATCCCTCAATGTTGACATTGTCCATGACGACACCGGGCATTTCTGGAAGCACAGCCAAGCTGCTTTGTGAGTGTCCGTCGAAGCTTTCCCCTCCTCGGCCCTCTGCACGGCGCGGAACAAGCGACGCAACACAGGCACTGCTCCGAGCTCGATCCAGTCGGCGCTGGGGTAGGAAGGGAAGCCGAAATCAAAGATAAGGCCACAGGTAGGTCCTCAATCTGATGCCATGCGTTTCACGGGCCGTGCAAACAGAACGCCACGCTCATAATCGGAGGAGCTTGGCGTACGGCTTTGGCTTCAAATGGGCCTCAAACAGTCGGTCGAGGCTCGGGCGAGGATGGCAACGGATCGGGATCGGAGTCAGTGAAAAATGCTCCGGATCGCAAGGTTTCAACTTCGACCTGTCTAGCAACTAGCTGTGACGAGGGGCGCGATCGGGAATCTAGATTATTTCGATAATAGCAGGGTTGTCGCAATGCGAGGAATGCAGCAAAACAAGCTGGTGGGCAGGAAACGAAAGGTAGAGTAATGGTCAAAGTAACTGAGACGAATTTAAATTTTCATAGGTCGTCCGGAGAAGAAGCACCTAGGAAGAAAATGAGTGCCCAGAAGAGGACTGGGTCAAGAATAATATCTCAAGCCCAAGATGATTTGATGAAAGCGCGATGCGCTGCATGCATTTACCCTACCGCCTTCCATTTGGTGCCTTGACGCCTTGGTGCCTTGGTGCCTGGTATTATGATGTATCACTTTGGTCAGTATGGTAATAAATCCATGTATTATTGGAAGTACTGCTACAACCACAACAGTACAATTTAACACTGGCCTCGAAGTTCTCAGTGACTTCTCAATACCATACCTTGTAAGAGCCCTCACCCCCCAGCAAGTCAACATTGACCCTTCATATGACCTCACCTCTTTAATCCCATCACCCAACACTCCAACACTACCGCCCGGGCATTGTTAACCCCAGTAACTTTTAACTGAGCTTTATCACCTTACAATACTGTATGCCTTCTTGTTTCGTTCTTTTTCTGGCCATGAATTTGGCTTTCCCTCGCCAGCTATGAGTATACAGGAGAACGTTGAGGCTCTTCCTCAATATCCTGGTGATGACACCCGGCCGACCAGCAACAGGGAGCTTGCTGGCTGGTATTGCTATGGCTGGGCGGCCGAGGTCTTTGTAGTTTGTGCCATGGGTACGTGTGCTTCTACTTTCATAAATCTTCGTCCTGGACTTTATCTGATCTGAGAAAGGTTCATTTCTTCCGATAACGCTGGAGCAGATGGCTCGAGATCGGGGCGTTCTGCTGTCTGACAAAACCACACCATGCAGCGAAACATGGAGCCCCTCGCTGCCACCACCAGGCTCGGATGCACCAGTATATCTCCCCCAGGTGTCAGATGGCGGCCAGTGCATCATCTACTTCCTCGGCGCTGAAATCAACACGGCAAGCTTTGCCCTGTATACCTTTTCATTGAGCGTGTTGGTTCAGGCAGTTCTGATAATTTCAATGTCAGGGGCCGCTGACCATGGAACCTATCGCAAGAAACTCTTGATTGTCTTTGCTTTCGTTGGCTCGATTGCGACCATGTTGTTTTTGGTTGTGGTTCCCAAAGTTTACCTCTTAGGTGGACTGCTTGCAATCATCTCAAATACTTGCTTTGGTGCGTCTTTTGTCCTTTTAAATTCGTTTCTACCTGTTCTGGTCCGCCACCACCCATCGCTCAAGGAAAGTGAAGAGTCGACGCCGTCAGGTGACAATGTGACGAGCCTCAGGGGCGGCCCTTTGTTATCGTCGACCGGGGATATTGACCGAACAAACGTGGATGACTCCACGCCGCTACTCGGGCCTAACATGGAAGCCACAAAAACGACCGCTGTCGCCATCACTTCCCTAGAGCTTAAACTCTCCACTAGAATCTCATCCAATGGTATCGGTATAGGCTATATCGGGGCAGTGATTCTACAGGTGTTTTCTATTTTAGTTGTTATGGTGGTGCGTCCCCCAACATTCTCATTACGCCTTGTACTTTTCTTGATTGGGCTATGGTGGTTTGTTTTTACCATCCCGGCAGCTTTATGGCTGCGCACTCGGCCAGGCCCGCCTTTGTTGGGCAGTGATGGCAAACCACTCCATTCGTGGATCGGATACATGGCATATGCCTGGAAATCTCTTGGAAAAACCGTGACACGGGCGCGGCAACTGAAAGATATCGTGATCTTCCTTGCTGCCTGGTTCCTTCTCAGTGATGGAATTGCCACTGTCAGTGGTACTGCTGTACTGTTTGCAAAAACCCAACTGAACATGAAGCCTGCTGCCCTGGGACTGATCAATGTGATCGTCATGCTTGCAGGAGTGTTCGGTGCATTCTCTTGGAGCTACATATCGAATTTCTTCAATCTACGCGCCTCGCAGACAATCATTGCGTGCATTATCCTGTTTGAGCTCATTCCGCTGTATGGTCTTCTTGGATTCATTCCTGCTGTGCAACGCGTGGGGCTTGGTCTCCATCAGCCTTGGGAAATGTATCCTTTGGGGGCCGTTTATGGCCTTGTCATGGGTGGACTGTCATCATACTGTCGGAGTTTCTTCGGGCAACTCATTCCCCCAGGTTACGAAGCAGCTTTCTACGCGCTTTATGCAATTACCGACAAAGGGTCTAGCATTTTTGGGCCAGCCATTGTTGGCGCCATTACGGATCGCTACGGTGAGATTCGACCGGCGTTTGTGTTCTTGGCGGTTTTGATTATTGTGCCACTCCCACTTATGCTTTTGGTGGATGTCGACCGTGGGAAACGAGATGCCTTAGCGTTGGGAGCTGAATTGGATGGCATACCACAAGGATCTGAGTATGGGTCCATATCTAACGGTCAGATCATAGGGGATTCGATTGAAGAGTAGATTAAAGTACGGAGTATGTTTGACTGTGATGTTGGCGAGTACGGAGAATTGCTCTGTTTTTATTTTAGGGATCTATATATTGATAAACTAGTGCTTTTTTTCGATCTCGGAACTATTCGGAAGTAAATATATATTGTATGAAGGGAAATAAATGTTTTAATAGGGGATATATATATAGCCCTGGAGGGTAGTACATACCTATGTTGTAGGGAGTAACTAACTAACTAGTTAATGAGTAAATACAGGCCACTTGTCAACAATGCAGATATGCGTCAAATATCAAGGGCATGTCTCCGTTACCATTATAGACTATTACTCCATATATTATGTATACCTAGGTAAACTAGTCATGTAGTTAGATTTATAATAAGTGTCATGTACTTCTAATTTCCCTATAAATTAGCCTGGTGGTCGAGGTACCAGGTACCTGAAGGCAATGTCCGCCCTTGCAGCCCTGCATAGCCCAGTCACAAAGCTCCACCTTTAATGAACAAACTGTCCTCAAGTTCCCACTCCCCCCAAATAAAACCTTCCCTCTCTGGACCTTTTAAGCTTGTCTCTACTTTCTTTTATTCAACCTTGAGCATTTTGGGCTTTTGTTTGATTTAAGAGTCTTCATTATGCGGTCTTTCGCCCCTCTAGTCCTAAGCCTCCTTGGAGCTACTGCAGCAGTTCATGCTGCTGAGCCCGAAGTTGCCGACGCTGACGCCAATGTCGTCACCTTGACAACCGATACCTTTGATGAATTCGTCAAGGAGCACCCTTTGGTGCTTGCTGAGTTCTATGCGCCTTGGTGTGGTCACTGCAAGGCCCTTGCCCCCAAGTATGAGGAGGCTGCCACAGAGCTGAAGGCCAAGGATATCCCTGTGGTCAAGGTCGATTGCACCGAGGAGGAGGAGCTGTGCCGAACCTACGAAGTTGATGGCTACCCTACTCTGAAGGTCTTCCGTGGTCCCGATTCACACAAGCCCTACGCTGGTGCCCGCAAGTCCGACGCGTAAGTCATTCTGTATTTCTGGTTATTGTCCTTTGGAAATTAACCCGTTGTTCCAATAGAATTGTTTCATACATGACCAAGCAGTCCATGCCCGCCGTCTCGAACGTGAATGAGGAGAACCTGGAGGAATTCAAGGCCTTGGATAAGATTGTGATTATCGGATACGTGGCTTCTGATGACAAGGCCGCCAACGAGAGCTTCACTTCGTTCGCTGAATCCCAGCGTGACAACTTCCTCTTCGCTGCCTCCAACGACGCTGCTCTCGCTAAGGCCGAGGGCGCCAAGCAGCCATCGATTGTTCTCTACAAGGACTTCGATGAGAAGAAGGCCGTGTACGACGGAAAGCTGGAGGATGAGGCCATCCTCGAATGGGTTAAGACCGCTAGCACTCCTCTTGTTGGCGAGCTTGGTCCCGAGACTTACTCAAAGTACATGGCGGTATGTCTATCTTCTTCTGCCCTGCATTTGAGTAAGAAAATAAACTGACTTTCTACAATGATTAGGCCGGTATTCCCCTGGCTTACATCTTCGCCGAGACTCCCGAGGAGCGCGAGCAGTTCGCTGCTGAATTCCGTCCCATTGCTGAGAGCCACCGTGGAGCTATTAACATTGTTACCCTTGATGCTAAGCTCTTCGGCGCTCACGCTGGCAACCTCAACCTTGAGCCCGAGAAGTTCCCTGCTTTCGCTATCCAGGACACTACCAAGAACGCCAAGTACCCTTACGACCAGAACAAGAAGGTCGATGCCAAGGATGTCGGCAAGTTCATCAAGGACGTCCTTGACGGCAAGGTTGACCCTAGCCTCAAGTCCGAGCCCATCCCCGAGACTCAGGAGGGATCTGTTACTGTTGTTGTTGGCCGCAACTACCAGGAGGTTGTCATTGACAACGAGAAGGATGTCCTGGTCGAATTTTACGCTCCCTGGTGTGGACACTGCAAGTCGTAAGTTTTCATACAGCTCATCTACCACTTGTCACATCTCTAACTCACTATCACCAGTCTTGCTCCCAAGTACGAGGAGCTTGCTGCTCTGTACGCCGATGTCCCTGAGTTGAATGAGAAGGTTACCGTGGCCAAGGTTGACGCCACTGCCAACGATGTGCCCGATTCCATCACTGGCTTCCCCACCATCAAGCTCTACCCCGCTGGTGCCAAGGACTCCCCTATTGAGTACGCCGGTTCCCGTACCGTTGAGGACCTCGTTACCTTCATCAAGGAGAACGGCAAGTACCAGGTGGACGGCCTGGCCGATGGCGCCAAGACGCCCGAGGAGCGTGCCGAGGTCACCGCGGCCCCCAAGGCCACTGAGTCTCCCGCATCCGATGAGAAGGATATTCACGATGAGCTTTAAGTGCTTACTCGGTTTTTGAATGTGTAACTTCATATGTTGTATTCTTTGTCTGAACTCGGACTATATTCGATGCCATCCATTTATTCCCCGTAGATTGTTGTTATCCAAGTCCAGGCTTATAGTGGTCTAGAGTAAATCAGTAAATTATTCTATAATTCTATAATTCTACCAATTTGGTCAATTCTGTAACTTCTACGTACAACATAGATTTCAGCCAAGCTCAGCCTCTGGCTGATCAATCGCGTCGCGTGAAACGCGTCGATCTCTTATCGCCCCTTTATCGCCCTGGAGCTCCCGACAACTTCCAACGTTCTGTGGTCAATCCCCCATTGATCTTCATATTTGCCCCATCCATCATGGTCAGCCCTGCCGTAAAACGAAAATCGGAGCATCTCTCCGGCCCTGACTCGAAAAAACCTAAAGGTGGAAGCATCACTGCATTTTTTGGAGCTCCAAAGCCGAACCCCCCGAGCAATCAATCAACTTCAACTTCAACCTCAACCTCAACCCCACGGTCAAGCAGTTTTAACAAGGCAAAATGGGTTGCTTCCCTGACGCCAGAACAAAAGGAACTATTGCAGTTGGAAATTGATACTTTAGATGAGAGCTGGCTGGCTCACTTGAAGGATGAAGTGGTCAGCACTGAATTCTTGAACTTGAAGCGATTCCTGAAGAAGGAGAAAGATTCCAATGTCAAGGTCTTTCCGCCAGAGGAGGATGTCTATTCTTGGTAAATGGCACCACACTCTATTTGGGCCAAATCCGTGTGCTGATCAGACCCTAGGTCCCGACACACCCCCCTACACAATGTCAAAGTGGTCATCATTGGCCAGGATCCGTATCACAATCACAACCAAGCTCATGGGCTATGTTTCTCCGTCCGCGCCCCCGTGCGAGCCCCGCCATCATTGCTCAATATCTACAAGGGCATCAAGATCGACTATCCTGACTTCGAGTCACCGCCCGATAAGGGAGGGCTACTCATACCTTGGGCTGAGCGTGGCATCCTGATGCTCAACACTTGCCTTACTGTCCGTGCTCACCAAGCCAACAGTCATTCCAACAAGGGCTGGGAGAAATTCACACAAAAGGTTATCGATCTCGTTGCTCGGGTACGAACCAACGGCGTCGTCTTCCTTGCTTGGGGCCGACCTGCCGGAACCAGAGTGGCAAAAATCAACAAAGAGAAGCATTGCATCCTACAATCTGTGCATCCCAGTCCTCTGAGCGCGCATAATGGCTTTGTGAGTAGATCATTCTCTATGGACTTTGTCCTTTAAACCCCTTCTTCGCTGACAGGGATGATATATAGTTCCAAAACGGGCACTTCAAGAAGTGCAATGATTGGCTTGCTTCGCGATACGGAGAAGACGGAATCATTGATTGGAGCTTAGTACCGTCCAAAAAGCCTCTGTTGGCTCCTTGTGTCTCCGACAAGGAAGATTCGACCGCTTTGAGCAACCCGGTGTCAGCTGAGCCTCAATCTGCCAAGGCTGAGGATGTCAAAGTCCAGCCTGGCAAGGTCGATGAGTTTGATGATGATGATGCTATTGAAGCCCTAGTGGCGGCTGAAGCAGCAGAAAATGCTTCAAATCTAGTTTAGGCTTCTTCACCTGCATGCATACATGGCGTCTTCCTGGATGAGGAGAGTCCTGCGTTGGCTATGTTTGTTTCCATGTTGTTTCAGCCGGGATACTTAAGGAGTTCAAGGGGTCAAGCGCATTTATGGGATGTCATATCGATTTTGGGCCTATTTGTATAATGTACACTAGCTAATAGTCCTTTTAATCCATTTTAATTCCATTGATATATCTTGGCAAATGTGGAGCGGAAGCATTCCAAGCCCAGGCCTACCTCACAACTTATATCCACGTTTATGGCTCGGTATAAATGCTCACCAGGGACCTCTTTTTTCTTGTGTCCGACTTCATAGTCATCCGCCGTAAAGGGGGAGTATCTCTATTCAACCTATATGGCTTGTTGGACATAAAAGCGGTACGAGATTGGAAGGCGGTGTGGAAAGTGTCTCTGTAACCACCCAATTAGGAAGGCGGTACTGGATTTTCAGGGAGATCATCCAGAGGGGGGGTGTTGTTAGTAGGGAAATTAGATAACTAAATAAGTAAGAGGTAGAAATTACACCTCCGTAAATGGTTTTCTTAGATGGAACTCACTTGGCTTCCTGATATCCCTCAGTCGCGGAATCGCACTCGAGCCTTGCGCGCTTGTCCCACATGCCAACGATCAAAGGTGCGTACACGATAGGAACATCGAATTCAGCACAATCCTCCATCTAACATGGCAACAGAAACGGTGCCGACATTTAATCCCCAAATGGGAGCCCTCCAATGATCTGAATCGACAGGCACCACCCCAATTGAACGATGATCCTGGGAGGCACATCCACAGAGATGACGATGGCTTAAATCGCGAACAGCTTCCTGTATCCGCGCACATAGACCCAGCGCAGACAACATCTGATAGTCCAACTTCGTTTTCGGTCCCTGCCACCGAGCGGTTTGTGGGCGATCTCAATCCCGAATCCCTGATTCGAGAGAGGTTAGAGGAGCCGACTGGGAGCCCTCTTCGGGATCGTATCGGGCTCTGGATCAACTCCCCAGCTACGGAGAAAGCGAAGCCTCGGGGCGTACAGAGAGGACAAGCCACAAACGAAGAATATGAAGCCAATCCCTCAGCACAAAGGGCAATCGATGGCCAAACCATTGCATCATTACTTCACCAACGGTTGACCGCGGGGATGCAAGCATGCGAACAACTACCCCCCGCGACGCGCCAGTCTTTGTCCGCTATCTACTTCTCCAAAGTTAATCACATTGTACCAATAGTTGACCAGGAGTTTTACCAAGCTCAATCGGAAGGTTCGGTGTCGGTGTTCCTTGAAAAAGCCATATGCCTCGTCGCAGCAAAGACCCGCGCGGCCAATCCCCACTTACGCCTTGTGCCAGGCGGCCCAATCCTATCGTCACGCCAATTCTGTTCTGAGATTTACAAGGGATTGGTTGTCGCTATGGACGCAGAGCTAGAACCGGATCGGTTGACACGGATCCGCGTTCTTGCACTAATGTCTTTGCACTGTGAGGGCCTTGAAGGGGCTGAGGCAGCATCTTCACACCTCTGTCAAGCTATCCACCAGGCCCAGACGGTAGGATTGCATCTCGGCCGGCCAAATCAAACCTCCACCGATTCCCTGACTAAACTCTTCTGGTGTCTATGGACATTGGACAAGATGCATGCAAGTATCGGTGGCCGGCCGGTTCTTCTAGCTGACCGCGATATCGGGATCGTGAAACCCAATGTCCGCGCTCAGACGTCACGAGGGGCTTTTGAGGTGTGGCTTGCTGTGTCAGATCTGCTCGCAGCTGTGATTTCATTCTACCGACCCTCCGCAGAAACCACTAGCGGGTGGGAAGAGGGATTCCCTGCATTTGAGGATATTGTGGGGGAGAACACCCAAGGTGATCTGGATTTTGCTACACTAGGTATGTCTATCATAGAGATCTCTGCGTCTTATCCGGGCTTCGAACTAACCGGGAGCAGGATTCTTGGAGCTCTATTACCATTCTGTTGCTATTTTGTCCTGTCGGTATAAACCCACCGAGAACATGGATAGCACCAGGCTCTCATCGGTCAGACAAGGACTAGCCGCTGTTCGAATTCACTCCATCGTCGCATCGGAGTGTGCAGATGACCTACCACCTCTTCCAATCGTGCCATACTCCGTCACCTTGTCGATGAGTGTTTCGTACCGGCAACTCCGCTCGAGCAGACTTATTACGCACCTTGACCGAGCGAAAGCTAGTCTTGAGGCGTGCCGTTCTGTCCTAGAAAATCTTAGTCCTTACTGGTATTCCGCCGAGGCGATGGCCCGGCTGGGCCAAAAAGCCCTGCGCCAGATTCAAGGCAAGCCACAATCCTCTCGGACAAACCCTATGGGTCCACCTCTTGTAGCAGGGTCCTCGCACAATCCAGTCAACACCGACAGCTCGGTATCAAAGGGGCTAGAGACGATCAATTCCGCACCCCAGGACAATGATTCCCCCCGAGCCAAGAGGCAGCGCAATAACAGCCATGGAACTGCAGCTGTATCTCCGGCGCCGGAAATCGCAATGGACGTCCTCCAACCTCCAGTGGACGATCTGGATACATCTATGCAGGATGGGTTTGCAGACATTGACACCTTATTTGGAGATTTCCTAGATATCTCTCTACCCACTCATTTCTGGGATCCTATTTTTATGGAGACTGAAGGGCAAACGAATGATCCGCAGTCATAATCATCATCATTATAAATATATACTGTGTATAAAAAAAAAATTGAAAAAAAGACTATACATGATGCAACATGAATTTTAGTGCCGAGCCGTTCGCCTGTGCAACCTTCCAATAGGTAGAATATACCCGGAGCACACGAGGAGCCGTCCATCGTATTTACAAGTCAGAGTCTGACTGTAGCCAAGCCCGAGTTGGCTCTCGAATATGGCATTCAGTCGGAAAGCTTCAATAGGCTCATTGCTCGGACATGCCGTTGTCCGCCAGATGGGCGAAATCAACAGCCTTCGTATCAGTATCAAAGCCCATCATGTTCACGTTGTCAACGTCAAAATCAAACCCCTTCTCCTGAGCCGGGGCACCATTGTGTTGAGCATTGTCATCAGCAAAGAAATCGGTATTGCCCGGATCGTCAAAGTTGATGAGGGCATCAAAGTCATTCTGGGTAACCTCGGCATCATTCGCCAGATCCATGAGTTCGGTGAGACTCATTTCAGAGGGCATAGCAAAGGCATCACGATCCTTGTTGCGGTTGGCATTGGGATTGAGGTTATTTGTGCTGCCGTTTTCGCTTCCGTCGGAGTGCGGTGGCGTCGAAGCGAAAAGGTCTCCGGTAGACCGTCCGCCCGCGGAAGGACCGGAGAGTTTGGGGTATGTAAGGTCCGAGATCTTCTGAGCAAGGGAATCCGGCGGGGGCGTCAGGGTGTGCAGACGGGAAGGAACGGCAGTGGTGGCGGATTGGAAGGGGTCTGGGGATGTGGTAGGTTGGTCGGGGGGTTGTGATGAGGCGGAAGAAGACTGGACGTCTTGGGGGGAGACGGTGAGCTGGATGCCTGCTTTGCGGATTGCGGCTTCAAGGAAGGAGGTGGCGAAGTCTGCGGAGGCGTAGATCTCACGCAGGCGCTGGAGGATGCGCATGCATTGATAGAACCGCTGGAGACTGGTCATGCGGATGCTTGGGTCCGTGGACTTGATGTCGAGGAGATGGATGATGACTGCGGGTAGGAGGACCGTGACGCCGGTGGTGGGGTAGTATCGGGTCAGATCGAGGCAATGTAGGTCCTGGGCAATGGCAGTGATCTCGACTGCGGCGAATCGCACCTTGTTCCGGGACATGTCTTGGAGTTCCGCGTCTGTGGATGGGTAGGGGATGGCGGGGAGGACTTGTGGGCGGTGCAGAGCGCTAGATGTGGTGAGATAGACCATCTTCAACAAAGCACGGTGGGAGTGAAGCACTTCGTCTGCTTCGGATAGCTTCGATCCACTAGAGGCTGCATATTGGGTTTCGACGGGGAGGTTGGCCAGCCAGTCCTCCAATTCCTGGTCACAACTTCGTACCTCGAAGGTCTCCGCAGTGGATTTCTTCGGGACGAGCATCATCGTGGTCTCCATGGTGCCACCAAACTTATGGCTAAGGACCGAGTACTGGGCAGATAATACATGACTGACGCAGAGACAGAGCTTCGCTTTCTCGATGAACATCAATGCGAGCTCGCGCTGATGGCTGACATTCTGGAGAATCTCCGAGTTGCCAACGATCGCCACGATCTCGGGGGAGAAAGGGTGGAATTCAAAATCATCGAGACTCAGCATGGGCACATCACAATCGTCATCCTTGACACGCATGGGCCGTCGCATGCCCAGAGCAATTAGTCGGTCACGGGTGTAAGTGCTCCACCAGATGCGCTTCCACATGCGTTGGCGACGTACATCCATCCGTGAGTTTCCGGGATCCCGATGCAGGCCGATCGTGTGGGCCAAAGACAGGCTGACACCCATCCAATGCCAGGTGTCCTTCTGGTCATCGGGAGTCTCATACCAATAGGTCATGAGCAGAAGCGACTGCACGAGAGAGATGCGGTCCACCTCGTAGTCGAAATCGTACAGGAGACGGGCACGTTGGAAAAAGACCTTTCGGGCAACCTTGCGAGTCTGGTAGCCGGCGGCCTGCAGATGCTTCATATCAATGAAGGCCACACCGGCGAACATGACGGCCTGGAAAAGCAACAGACTGATGCGGTGGATTCCATCGTTCTGGACGATATTCTGCAAGAACTCCTCCAGGTCGAGCAAGGGCATATAGGTGTGAACATAGTGGATATAGCTCTTCAATAGTTCGTTCCGCAGTGTCACATCGGGGATAGTCAAGGCACCCTTGACAGCCAAGTAGTCAATATCCTCTTTCTGGAGTCGTGCAGGGAGTCCTCGGATGTAATCCGGTAGGAACCCACTGGCAGATCGTGTATTGCCAAAATTGGGGTCCAAAAGTTGTTGGATTTGGGAGGTCACATTTGCTAATGGCATGGAGGCGGGAACTGCTGGGTTCGGGGCCATACGGCGTCGATATTGGTCATCAGAGCCGATACGTTGAGCCTGATTTTGATCTGTTTTTGCACTTGTCAGCCATATGGAGTCCTTAGAA
This sequence comes from Penicillium polonicum, assembly GCA_034423695.1. Classification (NCBI taxonomy): domain Eukaryota; kingdom Fungi; phylum Ascomycota; class Eurotiomycetes; order Eurotiales; family Aspergillaceae; genus Penicillium; species Penicillium polonicum. The sequence goes on along the minus strand of CP139884.1, from coordinate 8,908,495 downwards.
GTTCGGAGGGAATTGACGAACATAGCAGATGAGGCATATGTTGGCCCTGGTCAAAATCCACCGAGGTCTGCGAAGGAGATGTCGGCACCAAATCGGCCAACCCTGAAAGATCACTGAGTCGATGGAAAGGATTCTCCTCTGATGCCTCCGGAGATTCGGAGTGGTTCTCTATTTCAACGCGAGATTTCCTAGATCCCACATGTCAGTGAATCTCTCATCGATAAATTGGATTTCAATTCCACGAACTTTCTGCGTTTACTCTCTGTGACCACACACTCAACCTGATCTAAACGGCAATTCGTGCATGGAGAGCCATTCTCAACCACGTCACATCGCACTTTACGGGCACGGCAACAGCAGCAGGCTTTTGAGGCGCGTCTCTTCACGGGACGGTTATGACCGGCGAGTCCGGCCGTGGAGGCCTTTCTTTTCCCAGATTCAGTATCAGTCATGTTGTGTGCTATTGCGTCCGGGGGCGAATGGGGGACATTCGAGTTATATAGAGACACTGAGCATGTGACAGAGGGCTGAAAGGGGAACGATAGGTTAACATGTGAAGAGGGAAAAAGAAGAAGTCCAAAGTAGAAAGAAAGAGAGAGAGGAATCCTTCTTTTTTTTATTTAAATTGAAAAATCCAAAATAAGTTATGCCCCAGGTTCCCACAGTTTCTCTTACCATGGTTGAATCCACCACCAAGCCAAGGTTTGAGGGGGAAGAGATCCGCTGAGAATAAATTACTGTTTCCCCCATGTATTACCAATATTACACGTATGGTCAGGATTACCCAGTTAGGTAATATGCCACTAACCCAGGGGCTAAGGCCGTCACACTGGGGTACTTCGGACACCGTTGCGGCCTTTGTTTGGCCTTTGGTTGGCCTCTGTTTGGTCTGTACCGTCCCTCGGCCCGGTCACGTTACGTGTCTTTGTCCATGTGAAAGTCTATGATATCATTCTCTTCAAAACATATCCACCTGAAGTCGGCTATATCTTAATATTAAGTCGGCTATGTACTCAAGTTAGTATCTTATAAATGTGAGGGTTTTAAGCAATTCATATTAAATCTCTCAATCTATGTTCCCTTTGATTCTGTACAACATATTCTGACTCTTATTCCCTCTTTTCAAAGTGGGCCCCTCAATCCTCCGAGAAACACCAACAAAAGCAGAGCTAAAATAAAACAAAATAAAACCCCGTGAAGATCCTAGATTGCGGGTCAACGTGGAAAAAGGGGAGCTACAGGATTTTCGCACATTCCCCCGACCCAGACTTTTCAGCCAAGACTGGAGAAAGTTCTCCAGTCTCCGACAAGCGGAGCCTGTGGATATTAGCCCGTTTTAGGGTGTCTGAACGTCTGGACCGATGAGTAATATCAGCACTCTTGGTTTCTTACATTTATTGAAACAGATATGTTGTATTCTGGACTATATTCAATGCTAATATATATATATATATATCAACGTGGGATTGAACTACTTGTATATGCCTGAAACTATGGGTACAGGTCATCATTCCTTCCTTACATGTAATATCAGAACCCGGCTATACCTACGTAATAGCACGGTCCTAAAGGCTCCATTTTGACGCAGCTCTGTTATATTATTATTAATCTTCCAGTCTAGGCCTTCTACAGGTGGAACACTGTTCTTCTATGAGACAATTAAATGATTGTACTTTGTACAATGTGTATATGTTATGCTTTGTACGGAGTATTCTGTGCTACAGATTCCATGAGTTTCTTATAATTGACTCTACATATTGGATTGCACTACTCCGTACCCACAATCCACATCTAAGCCCTGGAATAATGACGATAAATAAGCCGGAATCCGTAGAGTACCCCTGAACGGGCCCCAAAGGAATTGATGCATATCCCGCACCGTGTTTCACACGGCCTGCCGAGTTCACCCTCACGTGGACTCCAAGTGCCGATTTCCGGAAGAACGCATGTAACATTCTCAAAAGCCTTTGGAAATTCCAAGTCCAATACGGAGTAGAGAAACATGACAAAGAAATGGAGAATATTGTCCCTCACGAGGTTGAGAGCGGATCCAGTGGGACGCCAATCACGAACATGGCAAAGGTCACTTTCCTTTTTAATTACCGGATCTTCTTGGAAATTCGATTTCTGCCCGGCATATTCCGTTCGCCCAGATAAAACCCACGAAATCACCAGATCCTGGGGTAGACGGTAATCGTGACCAAGTTCCTCTTTAGAATTTCCGAAAAAAGGAACTAGGAACTCCAAGGGGACAGGACAAAAGCTTACATGCTCCGATACATTGCCGACTTTGCCATCCGAATCGGAACCGCTCGGTTCCAAGGAAGCTGACCAAGGTTACGATTCAAATGGAATAAAACCTTTTATATGACATATTCTTAACGCAAATGCAACTCAATAGAATCGTGGCTGCAGGATTGCGGAGCGGATTGCGGAACATGCATGTACCCCCTCATGTCAACAACAACAACAGGTTCAATAACTAAATATCTCCAAGAGAGGATATACAATATGGTCAAATTGCCAAGCGCTTAGAGGGAAATAACACGACAGTCATGATTTCACCCCACGTTTTCCCAGTCCGGGGGGAAAGCCGAGTCTCAGCCACAAGCTAAACCTTGGGAACCTTTGGGATGTTTAGATCTTTTTCCCAAAGTCGGGGTCATGGCGTACTTGCCCCTCCAAATGCGGGGAGAATAGGAAACTTTCCAATGAATCATTGGTTACGGATAAGAGAAATCCCCCTATATAATATATATAATATATTAGAATTGTATTAATTGTATATTTCTTGCGCGTGACTAGACTCAGGTCAGAGTGCCCCCCATGGACCCCGCCAGAAATTGCCATTTCCGGGGGAATGGGGGGAGGGTTTCTTTTTTCTTTTTTTCTTTTTTTGGCTTTGGTACGGTGGGAACAATTCCATGGTTAGAAAAAGTATGTTCCGGTATTTCAAGATGACTTTCGTATTGAGACATAGATCAAAGAAGTCTTAGCCACTTTTCCACACCACAACCGCAACACCCATTGCAAATACAGAAACGACAAGCACACCCAGGGGCATGCGTGTACCTAACATCGCCATACTGGTCAAAGTTGCGAATATGCCACCCGCCGGGGTAAATCCACCATACACGAACGATTGAAACGCAGCCGCCAAAGACCCTACAGGGGTTAGCACGACTTCAAACGCAATAATAACCCCGAGAAAGTGGCGCATCAGACCTGCGATAATCCCCGCCGGTCCAAACCCAAGAAACCTGAGAAGCGCCATGGCAAGGGTGAAAGTGATCCGCCACGCGGTGATGGCGAAGGTATCTGCGACTGGTCAGCGAGCTCATATCCATAAATGGACAGGCTAGGCCTTTACCAGGAGGGGAGAGCTATTGCAGGATATTGGTTGACCAATGCTCCCAGAAACGCTCTGCAGCGGTGATAGCCAAGGAACTATTGGCAACAAAGCGATGGATAGAATACAGTGGAGAGGGGTAGAAGAACAGGAGGAGGTATATGCTGGTTATCCCAATATAAGTATGTTCGGTTGCTTCCTGCAGGTGCTCTTTTGTGAGGCCTCATAACCTATAGATAGCCGCCGGCCCCATTATCCCTGGTCTCTTAGTGTCTCGGCTGTTCATCCATGAGTTGGCTATATTTCGATGCTGATTGTTTATGTGCTCATATACTTGAAAATAAGGAACTGGGCCTACAAAAATAACCAAGAGACTACTGACTTGGCATCCAAGATCCCTCTGATGCCCCCCAACGGCACAGCAAGACTCCAGTCGCTTACTCACTGCCTAGGATGAACTTGAAACTCATAAAATGGACCTTTAGCCTCGTTACATCATTTCATATCACTATTGAGGAACCCAATTCCAATAAACACCCCCCTTGCGTGGACCAATCTGAACAGACGCCGAGAGATAGAAGTAGACATAAACATCATAAACCAAATTTAGGTAAACCACAAATCACAACTGCTGTCGGGGAATCAAGATGGGAATGGCCCATGAAGAAAAACGTAAAATCCATAAAATCCATAAACCCCCTAAACACCACCACGGCCCATCCTCTCAATTGAACTCATGATCCCGCCTCGGCCGGGAGTAGGCATTGCAATGCCAGATCTGCCACCGCTATTACCACGAGAATGACCGCCGGGAGCACCGAATCTAGGTATCCTCTTTTCCGTAGTGGCAGGGGGACGGATGCTTCCAGACACAGAACGACTGACACTGCGACGGAAGTCATCGGGGGTGACTTCGCGAGATGGCTGGACTGGTTCATCAATGTGGTCATTGTGCACAGAAGATGCCACAGAGGGCTCCCGGTCTCGAGCCTGAGATGGGGCGGGCGCCTGCTGCATGGCTAGCCACTCGTCAACAGCAGCAACAAGCTCGCCCTTCTCGGCGCGTTCAGACTCCAGGTTTGCACGAATTCGCTCGGCATCGTCCTTCAGAGCCGCCATTTCTCGCTGCAGACCCGTGATCTGGGCCTCCATGACACGCTTTTCGGCCTCGTGGTCTTCATTCTCGCGAGCAAAGTAACTGTGGTTAGCCGCACCCATTGAATTGGATTGCGCAGTATCACGTTCGACACGGAGATGTTCATTCTCCTCGCGTGCAGCAGTGAGCTTCTTCTCCGCCTCACGCAAACGCTTCTCCCACCGAGACTCATAGCTCTTTTTCAAGGCCGCAACCTTGGTCTCATGCTTGCCCTTGTAGAGCACATGAAGCTCACGAGCGACCTTTTCCACGGCATCCTGAACTTCGCGAGCAGTATCTTCAGCCGAGTTAGAAGACTGGTGGGGTGAGCTAGCTTTACTAGTGCTAGACACAGCCGCAGCACGTGCAGCGGAAAGCTGGCTTTCGAGCTCGACAACTTTGCCTTCCAAAGTCTCTTTGGTTTTTTCGGCCTCTTCCGCCTTTCGGGACAGACGGTCACGCTCACGATCTCCCTCCACTAGTTCGGAGCGGGCAGACCGCAGAACAGTTTCCATCTCATTGACTCGACGTTCCCACTCGGCCTGTTCCATCTCCAACACCTCTTTGCCGGCGGCTTCGTTGCGCACCTCTTCCAGCGCTTCACCGACTCGTCTCTCCGCGTCTGCCACTGCTTGCTTTAGGCTGGCAACCTCGGCCTCTTTGCCACTGAGAGTGGCTTTGAGTGAGGATATGTCAGACAAAAAGCCGGACTTCAGTGACTCCAATTCACGGGGGGTGACTGTGGGAATGGATCGAGGGGTAGGTGCAGCCGGAATATCAAAGTCCAGAAGTGACGACATCTTCCCGGGAGATCGAATGGATTGCCGGGTAGGTCGCATAGGCGAACGCCGCGAGGGGGAGAAACGAGTACTTTGCATGGACTGACGAGGGAAGAAGTTCATTTGATCCGAGAAATCAAGCAGATTGGTAGAGTCAACTGGATGAGCCATGTCCCGAGGGCCTCTGGGTCTCGGTGTAGGCGATCCCATTGGCGAATTTCCATCTAGATAGGCACTTGCCCTGTATGCCCTGCGCCCTGTGCCCGGGGTGGTTGGATCGACACTGTGTCGATGCCCGTCTCTAGTGGGGGCTGGGCTGGGGGCGACACTGTCCCGCATTGACTTCATCGGCGACTGGGCGCGAAGCTTTGCAAATGTAGTCATATCAGGCATGGCGGAGAATGTGCTCAAGCAAGTGTCATCCATTGAGTCGTCGACCATCGAATTCTCGTGTGAGATATTCTCTTTGTCGCCATTTTCATGAAGTACTGTGCTCATTCCTTCATTGTGCCTGTCCTCTATCATGCTGTTGCCAATTGCTGATCGGTCGTGCACGGCACTTGTAGCGGAGAGGACGCTCTGGTCATGGAGTACACTTGGCTCTTCGGCATCGATGTGAATCGCTGGTGCATCTGGTCGACTCACCATACCCTTCTTATGGCGCTCGTTCACCTGTAAATCGTCCTCCAGATCCTGGGGTGTTTGGTCATAAGATCTTTTGCGGGGGGTTGCTGCAACCGAGCGCTGTTCACTCGCCCCAAGTGATGCACGAGAAATCCGGCGCGACTTATGAAGATCGAGGGTGCTTTCCTTGGGACTCGGCCGGAAGGACGAAGTAGGTACTGGAATAGGGGAAGAGGAGTTGGACGCTACCGGTGACTCCACCTGTGCATGTAGTTTGGGAGGATCAACTGTTTCTGCTGCTTCGTCGCGGACGGGCAAGGTCGATTCCGCAGCAAAGGATGAACGCTTAGATTCCACCGGTGAGTCTTGTTTCAACTCGCGCAGCTTCGGGGAACCAGCCGCCGTCTCTAGTACTTCAGGGCCGATGGGCGAGTTCGGTGCCACGATTGGCGAAGGATATTTAGACACCATTGGTGAATCTTGTTGCATATCATCTAGTTCCGATGGATCGGCTGTTAGGTTTCTTGCCTCATGGCGGAAAGGTGAACTAGCAAGATCGGGCAATGGCCGCGATTTAGGAATTGGCGAGTCATTCTGCATTTCGCGCAAGCGATCAAAGTCGACCGTCTCTTCCCGTGCATCAGGGCGGAATGGGGAGCTCACTGGATCCTCTAGAGCTAGCCGCCTACCCAATCCAGGAGACATAGGCTGGACCTCGCGCAGCTTTTGAAAACCCACTGTCTCTTCTCGGACATGAGGTCGGAACGGGGAACTTCCAGGGCTCTCCTCCTCTAGTGGCTCAAGTTGTGGATATGGCAGAGGAGACGACTGTTGCTCTTCGTGCGTATTTTGGAAATTCACTGTATCTTCACTCGCATTAGGACGGAAGGGAGAGCTCATTGGCTCCCCTAGAGCCAGCCGCTTGTCCAAGCCAGGTGACATGGGCTGCACTTCACGCAACCCTCGGAAATCAACTGTATCCTCTGTTGCATGTGGACGGAACGGAGAGCTTACAGGGCTCTCCTCCTCTAGCGGTTCAAGTTGCGGGTGTGATTGGGACGAGGTCTGTCGCATTTCGCGCAGCTTCTGAAAATCCACGGTATCTTCGCGTGCATCAAACTGGAACGGTGAACTGGCACCGTGTTGATAGGAGTCGGCATCATTGAAATCGTCATTCTCGTGTTCATACTCGTTCTCGGGTTCGTTAGGGTAGTGGGCTTCGTTTTCATCATAGGCATCCGGACTCGGCGCGGCGTGGCTTGTCCACCCTTTCTTCAATGGACTTGAAGGGGCAACATGTTCTGAGGGCTGATCAAGGGTCTTGTGAAGGAAGGGCGAAGAATTCGCCATTTGAGATTGTGCACGCGCGTTCTGGTAGGAAGATGAGAGGGGCGAGAGTGGATTTGACATTATGAAAGCAAGAGCGCCCCTGGGAAAAGAAAGGGAAAATGGGTTAGTCGTAAGAAAGTCGTCACTGGACTGTTTTCAGAGCCAGTTCGGTTGGACAAAAAGAAAGCAGAGCAAAGGCAGAGTTTGTGTATACAAAAAGAGTTGCCGTGTTGACGTTGCTGGGTAAACAAAACTAGGCCTAATTGGGAAAGGTGCATCCAAACTATCTAATCGGAGGACTATACAACACACCTCTGTCGTTGACGTAGTTCAGGCATCTGATACATTTGACCCATGGTATTAGGGACGCTGTATCAAAATATCAATCCGATGTCTTGTGTGGATGTCTTTCTATATGTATTTTTAGGTGTCTTCGTACATACCTTTTCATACGTCTTTTCAAGTGTCCTTCTAGATGTTCTTTTGGATCTCTGTTGATCATATTATAATATTTATGATTATATGAGTCTAGAACTCTATCTACCATTCGCCCTTTGTTTCCTAATCCGACACCATTGCCCCTTCTGAGCACGCAGCATCGTCATTGACAATGATATGAACGATGTCACCGTGTGGCTGCTCTGGAAGAGCAACATAATGACAAACGGCCGCTGGCTCCACGGTTACTGATGAGCGTTTATCGCGCTGGAGGAACCACAGCTGTAAAGCGCCGACTAACGCAACGAGACTACTCCCCCACCAGGCAATAGCAGTGCAGCCAATCTCAGCCCCAGAGCTGTAAAGCAAGCCGGCAATCGGAGGAGCAAGAGTTCGAGATGCAGCCCCAGCGGAAGCAGCGAGGCCATTGATTTTGCCCATGACGGAGTCTGAGGGGCTAGCTTGCTTGATGAGAATCAAGAGGATAGGATAGTCGATAATGGACAGGATATTGCGAACAATCAAGCAAGCATAAATACCGACATAGATGAGCTGGCGTGGCAAGAAGACCAGGAAGGGAACCATGAAGTATGCGATTGGATGGAGCACCGTAACGATGACAAAGAGCCGCCAGATTCCCAGGTAATGTGCCAGCATGGGGAAAATGATGCTTTGGATGACGAGGGCGATGATGCCATCGGTGGACATGATCACACCCACAGTTCGAGTGGAAATACCGACTCCGCCCGGAATATCAAAGGGCGAGTGGTGCGGGTGTGACGATCCTCGCGGGTCCTTATCCTGCAAGAAGATGGGCAAGAGATGGTCATATGTCATCGAGTGATAAGTAAAGATAGCCAACGCAACTACAAGCATAATGACTCGCCAGGTGAAAGCTTTTTGCTTTGGCAATTTCTTCCACGTAGGCGAGGAGCCATCGGCTTGTACATTCCAACTCTCATCATTATGCATGTGAACCCGATTAAAGGTCCCGTAAGACTCCGCTCGCAGGTCCACGCCAGCATTGGCAGTTGCACCAGATGTAACCAGAAGCGGCTGCTCGGCTGCTTGGTCGAAATGACCATAGACCTCGCTAGGTTGCATGTCTGGATGAGTCTCTTGCAGGAACAGCCAGCTGCCGATAATGCTAAGGAGAAGTAAGACACAGCAAACGAGGTTGGGCAAAAGGTAGGGAAATTTGCCAAAGAGGCCATCGGCTGGGAACAGGGAGGGAAACCCTTCAGCGGGCTTTGCTAGCAAGCCTCCAATAGCTGAATGGAATTAGCATTTGCAGCAGAATTCCATCATGGAAAGACGACTACTATACATACCTGGGCCGATAATCGTTCCAATTGACCAAACAAAAGGCATGATGGCATACGCTCGAGCTGTATGTAAGATTAGCCCCCCTCCAACTCCGCTAGATATGGCAGAATGGTGATAGACTCACGTTCATGCTCAGGTCGCCTGACAAGCTCCCCAACCATTGTCTGAATTACTCCAATATTCCCATTCAAGGCTCCACCAAGAGCTCGACCGGCGAGCGCGACCCAGAAGTTCGGGGCCATCCCTACCAGAATCAAAGAGGCCATAGTCCCCACGCAGCCAGATATAAGGATGGGCTTCCGACCCACGCGGTCTGAAAGAGCACCCCAGAACATACCGGTCAGGGCCTCTGCGAGCGAGAATGCCGAAATCAGAATCCCGGCATAGAAGGAGGCATTGTTGCCATTATCCAGGTGGAAGTCCTTGACCATCACCCACGAATAGGGGAAGATAGAAGTCAAGGCGATAGGCTCTGCAACCCGACATATTGCTGTTGCTGTGTTAGTCATTGCCAAGTACGAGCCCGGGACATAATATACCTAGGAGGAAAAGCTGTGCTGTTGGAAAGCTGTCGGGCGACGGATGAGATCTTGCCTGTGGTGTCAATGCCATAGTTCTTTAGAAGTAGTTAAGATCTTACGGCAATCCACTCCGGCTGTGTCAAGTTGATCTTGTTATCCACCGCACTGCTCGTACCTTATGAGCGGAGCGGGAGGTCTGCTTTCTTGCTTTCTTTTTTTTTATTACCTCAAGAGTGTCGACTTCTGTATTTTCTTGGGAGTGTATCAACCAAAGACAAGGTGGAAGAAGGGGTGAGGTTGAAAAGTCGGAGAGGGGAGAACCTTGGTAAGAGACTTTTATTTTCCGCCGAGAACGGACAGCATCTGACCCCGATCCCTACCTAAAGCAATTAAGGATGCTTAATACTTTATAAATAGGCACATAAATAGTCATATAAATAAATATGAATCTATCATAGCTTTTGAGAATCTTCTTTTGTACTCCGTACATGTAATTCAATACCTCTTCCCACGTTGTGATGAAAACTCTTTTGGGTGGCGAGTCATATTTTGTTCGGGTATCTCGGTAATGGTCGAGGATAGTGGATCTTTTTTTTTTTTTCAATAATAGGAGACTATCAGGTTAATAATATGATACAGCAGAATATGATATAGCATGACATGATATAATATACATGTAATAATCCATGGATGTTCTATACAAAGATAAATAAACAACGGGAGTCTTCCAAGGTTTCTCCACTCTGCTTTCTTAAACCCTTCTCGGCCAATCACAAGCCAGAGTAATTTGAGTTTGACCCGCAGATCAGCCGCATATGTACGTGACGGACCTACCTAGGTAGGTACATAAGTTGTTAACTAGTTATAACTAACTACCTAGGTAGTTGTATGTACGTACCCATCAATATTCCTGGCATAGATAGTTTGAAGAAATCAGAAATCTCACTATTCACCGATCTGAATGCTAAACACAAAGAACTTCTATCCTTGACCAGAAAGTAAGAAATGATGATATGGAAGGCCCGATGTGGCAGAAAAGGGGGGGAGAAAGAAAAGAAAAACAATGAGCATAGAAAAAGATAAGTAGAGATGCCTTCACCAGTGACCAATCCCCTGCGCCGGCTAATCCACACATGCCATGCGGTCCGGATTGTATCTAGATACCAAACAAAGCCAAACTGGAAAAAAAGGAAAGAAACAAAATCAAAGGTTTCACAAAGTAGCTTCCGGATGCGTGGGGGAACTGGTGATCTCGACAGAGCGAGTCTCAAGTTCCTTGGGAAGGGTACCAGAATGATCACGAGTCTCCTCACGAGACTCAACGATAGGCGTCGATTCAGGGTTCACCTCAGTGAAAGGCTGGTGGACCGACGGAGTGGCACTCGAAGAGCCCTCTGCTTGTGGCTTGCTAGAGGTATCCTCAACGTGTTCCGCAGAGTCATCCACTTTCTCCTCATCTCCAATCACGGCAGCTAGACTGCGAAAATTGAACATGGGCTCAAGAGAGTTGGTGTGGCCCTCTCCAGCGGCGGGAGCGCTTGCGCCATCCTCTGGGGTAGTTTCCATGACAGAAGAGAACGATGAAGAGGCACTGGAGACCTGTCGCAGGTGAGACTGTCGTGACGGCTCGGACTGATCCGCCGACTGGCTTGCTGGTGCTGCTGGATCAAGCAGAGTAGGGCGGTTCGTTTCCTCTGCAGTCGATGGCAGTGTACGGTCAACTCCCTTGCCTTTGCTACCAGCTGCGATTTCTTCACCAATGACATCCTCGCCTATGGCAGAGTATGAGCTACTCCCTTTACCTAAACTGGATTCGCCAAGGACATCCAAAGCGGAGGCGCTAGCATTATTGCTGTACAAGCCAGTCTTGCGAGCCACCTTATCCGCCTTCTTGGCCTCTTTCTCCTTCTCCTTCTCCCTCTTCTTGGCCTCCTTTCTTGCCTCTTTCTCCTCCCGTTTGAGGCGCTCGTCTTCGCTGGCCAAGCTCAGTCGGATAGCTTCCATCATCATCATTTCCTCAAGATCGTCAATTCGATTGCGCCTTGAGCTTGATCGACCAGCAGTCGGGTTACCCGCACCTTCTTCGGCAGAAGCAGAATCGGTGTCCTGTCCAGTTGCTCGAGGCGTCCGATCAGCACCCGTACGCTCCGTCAAGAAAGCCAACGCATTGAGGGCGGGTGAAGCGGACCGGCCGCTATACCCTTCTCCGCCGGTGGCTCTTCGCATCCCGCGCCGTCCGATGCCAAACCCACGCGAGTCACTCCCAGATGTACTGGGGTTGATCAAATACGCCGCCGTATGAAGGGCAGTCGCAGCCGCAGATCGACGTGCCGCGTGGGCTCGTGCATTTGATAATTTTGTCGCCCAATCCGGTCGAATCCTATCGGTTGTAACCACTGTGGGGTCAGTGGCCGATAGGGAGGTCGCACGGCGGCGACCTGGCACGGCGGCAGTGGCAGATGATAAGGAGGAGGTGGAGGATACGGGAGAAGTGAAGTTAGGGGAGAGTCGGGCATTGGGGTCCGCAGCATAAGTCAGGCCCCGGCGGAACGAGGGCGGTGCATAGGTGACTCCAAACTCGGGCTGGACACAGAAGGGGCACGCAGAGGGCTCAGAGACCAACTGTGACTCGGTCGACTCCGCCTGCTCTCCCTCGGCCGAAGGCGCATTTGCGCTAGGCTCTCCATGCTCTGGGGTGTGCGGGTCTGGGCGTTTGATCTGCACGAAGCACTCGGAGCAAATAGGTTGATCGCAGCATCGGGTACGGTTTAAGTACGGCGGATAGTAGAGGAAACAGATAGGACATTCGCTTGCGTCTTTGTACAAATTGACTTCGATCGGCTGTCCGTTGACAAATGGGTCCTTGGGAAGCTGCAGTTCCCGGGGCGTTAGATCTGTCTGTGAGTTATGCTTGGAGGTAGTCAAAGCAGCCAAGGTCTTCGCCCTTGTTCGGAAAAGAGGGGAGGTGGATGTGCCGGATGCGATCGGAGATGCGGAGGGTAATGATTGAGGGGGGTTGGAGGACTGCGAAGCATCTGAATTATAAGATTGCGACCTGGACGTAATCGGCACGGTGAGATGCTGAATATTTGTTGGATCGACGGAGGCTTTGTCCGGGATCCTGGACAATTTGTACTCTAACTCGGGCGGGATCTCGTCGGGCTGGGGAATGGGCATCCCTCGTGCAGCCGCCATAATCTGATGCTCAGCCCACGACTCCGAGAAGTCATTCAGACCTCTCCAGAAGGGAGCCAGTCGGCGTTCGATCTAACCCTGCTGTCAGCCTTGGCTAATTCGCATCGAGGGGGTATTTCAGGCAAACCTACCATCAGTTGGCGCACCACTGCCTTATTGTAGTCTTCTGTCCCCACATACACGCCCTGCGTCACGAGATAACCTCCATCGACATGCTCCTCCTTCATACTCCGCTCCCTCTCTTTGAGACGCGCCACCCGTTCCTTCTCCAAGCGGCGGGCCTCGCGCTCTTGCTTTGTCTCCCGCCGATGTTCTAATGTGGTCACCTCGCGATCATGATTGCTGATTCCAAGAATCGAAAGGTCAGGCCTACTGCCTCTTGCTGATCGAGAACCATGATACGGTCGACTTGAGGCATCGGAAGCGCCCGGGGATAATTGACTCCGACGACTTGACGGGGCTGTGGAGCGCGACTCCTTGGTTTGGGAGTTTCCCATGTTGGAGCCCAGATAGATATGAGGATGTGAGGGGAAAAGATTAATTCACAGTCAGAGTGATCCGAATCGGATATGGCGGAAAAGGCCCCCAAGGGGGGTGGGTCGTATTGGTGGGCAGTAGAAATTGGGGGAAGGGTAAAGGAGAAGTAAGGCCAGAAAGTTGGAAGGCTAATAGTAGTAGAGTGGAGGTAAGAGGAGTAACTCTCAGAGCGGGGGGGTTGTGATCTGTCCGGAGTAACTGGGGAAGTGAGATCGGTGAGGCACCCAGCACAAAAAGTGTTTAGTGTTTACAGATTCAAAAGATTCAGAATAAAAAAAAAGAAAGAAATATCGGATGTGGCGGATGTTATTTGTGTTATATTTTTGATTTGATTTCAAAGTATACTTGTTTATCTCATTTTAAAGGTCTAGACTATATGAATTACATGTACTCTGTACTATATGTATAGTTATATAACTAACCTAGTATATAAATAAGCACAGATATGAGATATAAATGTATATCAATGGATATTAATGTATAAACAGGTTACTTAGGTAAATAGCAAGCTTTTGACTACTCAACCCAGGATCATCAGTTGATCCATCGTCATCGTCAAGTCATGGGCCGATTACCAAGTACACTCCACTTCCACTTTTGTGATGTATACATCATAGGCCTTAAGATGCACTTTGCAGATTTAAAAGATTACCTAATTATGTGAATTGGAAGGTGAAGTCATTGGGTACATGCATGCCCTCCAGGGCTTAGCGATTGCAGGTAGAAAGAGTTAGCCAATCCAGGCCAACCAAGGCCAATTCAGGCCAACATGTGATCTCCAACCTCGGAACCATCTCAGCCAATAACCACAGACCCTTAAAAGGCGGTGGCATAAAATCAGTCTGTACATTATTTTTGCCCAAAAAAAAAAAAGATGGAAAAGCGGTGTTGAAGCTTTGGAATCTTTTCCCCAATTTACCTCGTAACCTTGACATCCTCCACAGGGTCATGCATTAGTGATACCCGACTCTTTCTCACCTACCAAGCATCCACTGGCAATGACTGAAACAACCAGACTGCATATCACGCCTTTCACCCAGGATATCCTTCCGTCTGTGCTGCCAGCATCTATTCGCAACTTGGCCACAGAAATATCATTCCACGAGATTTCCACCTTCCCCGAGAATAACTACGGATACGTGACTCTGCCAAACATGGAAGCCGAGAAGATCAAGAAGAAGTTGAACGGCTCCATCCTCAAGGGCAAGAAGTTCAAAGTCGAGGCCGCTCGCCCTCAAAAGAGACATCGGGAGGAAGAGGATGTGGTGCCTGAAGCCCCCTCTAGCGCCAAGAAGAAGTCCAAGAAGTCCAAGAAGGAAACGCCCGAGGACGGTGTAGTGGAAGGCTTTGAGCTTCCCGCAGACCGCAAAGTGAAACGAGGCTGGACCGAGTCCAGTGATGCCAAGCAGGAAAGACGAAAGTCGGAGAAGAAAGAGAAGAAGAGCAAGGAAGAGAAATTACAATCCAAGTCCAAGTACACCGACAAATCCGAATGCCTGTTCCGAGCAACGATCCCACCCAACCGAGCATCTGACGCAACTTCCGACGATAAGAAAGCCAAGAAGAAGAAGAAGTCCAAGGATAATGTCATCCATGAATTTGAGAAGACGGTGACCCAGCCAAGCTTCCTGCGCACCGCGGAGGAAAGCGCACCGCCTACGGCTACATTTGAAGATGGAAAAGGCTGGGTGGATTCCACCGGGAATCTGAGAGAAGCTGCCAGCGAAAAGATCTCGAAGGATAATTATCGGCCTGGTCAGATTCCAGGAGCCAAGGAGAAGCGCCGAGCTGCCAAATTGGCCGCCAAAGAGACGAAAAAGCCTCCACGCAAAGAAAAGACTCCAGAGGAATCATCCGAGTCTGAAGATTATACCTCATCGAGTGGCTCATCTTCGGACGAGAGCAGTGACTCGGAGAGCGAGGTGGATGAGAGCAAGGTCGACGAGAATCCTGAAGATTCATCTTCATCTTCTGACGAGGAGGATGTCAAGCCTCAATCCCAAGAAGAGACCACCAAGTCTACAGAGGCTAACGCCGGGGATGCTGATACACCGAGCCAGCCGGACTCGGATGAGATACCCACGGAGGCTGCGCAAGAGGTGGAACAAGATTCATCTGCCAAGGAGGTCCACCCCCTTGAGGCTCTTTTCAAGCGGGCTGCCCCGACAGCATCCGATAACCAGCCAGCTCCTCAGGCCGAGGCTGGATTCAGCTTCTTTGGCAATGACATTGAATCCGAGGACGAGCCTCAAATGGCTGAGCCGCAGACACCTTTCACACCCTTCACAAAGAACGACCTACAAAACCGAGGTCAGCGCAGTGCAGCTCCCACTCCCGATACTACTGCGGCCACCCGGCACATGACGTGGAACGAGAGTGAGGACTCGGATGATGAGGACGTTTCGATCGACAGTCCTGTCATGAAAGCTCGCGCGGAAGCCGGTGCAAACATGGAAGAAACCGAGTTCGCCAAGTGGTTCTGGGAGAATCGCGGTGACAACAATCGCGCCTGGAAGAAGAGACGACGTGATGCTGCCAAGGAGCAGAGACAGAGAGACAACCGGAAGAAGGGAATCAAGGGAAAGTCATAGATTCGAAGAATCTCGAGAGTTTTCTGGGAAGTTGAGTGATGTGTATCTAAACTCTGATATGGTACTCATGCATAACGAGGCTGCCAGTAGCCTTCCAACAACAACAAATACTATGTAATTTAAGCCAAAATTCCTTTCCAATTTTGATCAAATATGAACATAAAAAAATACATACATATATATAGACAAGAATAGTCGGCCGCTTATGCGGCCTTGACATGTCTTTTGGATACTCTTTTGGATACTCTTTTGGATGCTCTTTTGGATGCTCTTTTGGATGCTCTTTTGGATGCTCTTTTTAGGTATATACGAAGGCTGATTTCAATGTCAGGCAGAATCAGACAAATGGGAAGACGGGAAGTTAGAAGCGGTCGCGGCAAAAAAAACACGACGGTTTATAGGATAGAAATATAGAAATCTCCAGGCATCTTGCGCCACTCCAGGGCTGGTCTTTGTTGGATTGCGTACATAGTCATGTGACCACCAATCGTCATCAAACCCAAGCCAAACCAGGACTTGTCGCATCGTCCACTGCGTGCCCAGGATGTCTTCTACCTGGTCCTCACCGCGCAGCATACAGCTGCTGCTGCTACTCTTTACATTTTTGTCTGTCACATCATTGGTAGCCGCATCCAGTAAGTGCTATCCTCTCTTCTCCGACGCCTCGATGCGCCAAGTGGGAGATCAGATGGCTACTATCTTTGCGTCGATATTTATGTGATACTAATACTCAATACCTACAGCACCAACTTCGTTCTGCAAATGCACCTGTTTCTCCAATAGTACAATCATCCCCCTCAATCCCGCCAAGTCTGAAACCTCCTCCGGCATCGACCACGTCCTCCGCTTTTACGAGCGCGACTCTCTCAGCTCTGAGATTGAGCATACCGATGAATACATCAAACGAGCTCAGAAATACCGATCCCTGAGCTGTAATGACTGCAATCGCAAGTTCTGTCTCGACTACGAGCTACCGACCTGCAAAGGCGCCAAGGAGGAAGATGTGTACACGACTTGCTTCCGTAAGTGATTTGCCGGACCCGTGGACCAGCCGAGAGGAAGCGAATTGGATGCGATAAGAGATGTGCTGACGGGGTCTTACGATATTAGAGCGAGATTCACGGAAAGACGAGGCGGTAGTGTTTATTTTCATTTTTGCTACAGGTGGACTGCTGGCTTGGGCTGCCTGCAAGCCATGGATTGAGCGATATGTTGAGGTAGGCCAATGCCAATTTGGTATATCTTTGTGGACAACGTACTAACTGATTTAGGCTGCACGAGAACGCAGGTCGTATATACCCGTTGCTGAACCCGATCGCTAAATAATGAATTTGAAATAATTTGCTGAGATATAAGCAAAGTGCCTCAAAAAAGAAAGAAAGAACAAAGATAATGACATTGAGAATTTGAGATCGATATATGATGGATCCAGGAATCATAGGATCTCGATATGATATCAGATGTTCAGGGGTAATCATATAAACATAGCTTATCTTGTATAATCAATCTACTAGTATAATCTACTCGTTAGTATGATCTAACTCGTATAATCTACTAGTATAATCTAACTCGCATGATCTAACTCGTATAACTGGAGTACTAGGGAGTTATCCCAAGTCGATAGATCTATTTTCTTAGCGCTTTTCCAACCGATCCCATCCCCACTATCTGAAACAGGGTAGATTGGATGGATAATGGATAACCAATAGATTCGAGTCATTGGAGGTGGAATGTGGTTTAATAGGGTTTAATAGGAGGAGTATATTCTACTAACAATTGGGTGCTAATTTATCGAGTGGATTCTTACACTCTGGAGGACCTTTTTTTTTTTTTCTTAATTTCCTTGATTTTTTCTCCTTAAATCACTTTGTCTCCCTTGAAAAGACTTGATCCATTTTCCTATATCCGAACTGGGAGATAATATATACAATACATCACGGAATATGGCAATCTTCGACTCCGAGAAGCGCCCTCGCGGCCTTCGGGTGCCATCGCTTGCAGCACTGAAGTCTTCAGCAACGAAATCGCAATTCTCTTTCCAAAAGAAATCCGACTTGCCGTCTGATTTGCCGTCCGACGAATCAACCTCGCCTAAACCGGCAGCCTTTCCTGCCCCTCCACCACCAAAGCCGGCCCCTCCGCCGGACAAGGAACTACCAGTTCCCCCGAAAGTGGACATTCCAGCCTCATCCAACAACCCATACTTCCCTCCAATTCCCGGAAATGCAATCCCAGCACGACGCCCGGTTGAACGGGTCCCTGTCCCAACGCAGTCTCCTCGGATGACAGGGATGCGAACCAAGAAATCACAGCCTGATTTCCACGCGCCTCAACAACAGCCAACCCCGACATACTCTCCCCCACCTCAAGTCCCGACCCTAGTCCAGCCTTCAGCTCCAGCTCCAGCTCCTGCCGATGAGGCCAACTCCCCCCTACCGGAAGACTTCATCCCGACCCCAGACAGCGCCGAACCGCCACTAGCAGTACCAGAACTGCCGCGCGAGGAACTGGCCCCCTCACCCTTCGTCCCTCCGGATGTTGAACCCGTGGCGCCGAAGTTGAATGAGATCCATCTCACATGCTACCAGCAGCACCGCGCTATGCCCGTGGCGCAGAATACGTGGTGTCCGATGCCGTGTATGACCTGTCAGAACTTTGACATTGAGATCCGGCATCGCTGTGTGTTCTGCTGCTTGCGTATCTGCGAGTCGTGTTATCAGATCCTGCAGAAATGCAAGAATCGTTCGGTCGAGGAGTTGGTTGATCAACTCGTCTAATTTGTTGATATCCTGGTCATATCGGGTGCGTTGGTATAAATGATCTCGAGAGCATATATTGCATGATCCCAGCACATATTGCATAATCTCAGCACATATTGCATAATCTCAGCATATATTGCATAATCTCAGCATATATTGCATAATCTCAGCATATATTGCATAATCTCCTTGCGCAGGAAGTACAGGTCCTGTCAAGGCTGTTAGTTATGTTTTCTTTTTCTCTTCTTATCTGTATACCTTTTTTTTTATGATACCAAGGACCTCGTGTATATTATGGTTTAACAAGGACTGAAGCTGCATGTTTATAACGAATACTTTTTTTTTAACATTCGTGACATAAATGTAACATTTCGCAGAGATACAAACCTTTCCGTAAGAGGTTGGGCTATGTGCTAGGTAGACGATACCAAAAACGTCAGCTCATTGCTGTGCCAAGAGGATTCCCATATGGTACAAACGGCTTGGATAGATCAATCGTGATCCTCCTCGGTCAGGCCAGGACACCCTTCTAGCTCAAGATCGGTTTCGTAGGCATATTTGCACCAGAAGCAATACCGATATGTCTCACGTAGAAAGAGGACTAGCTTGCGTAGCCGCTCAGCTGGCTCTAGCGCATTGAAGGCATCGAGCTCCTCGTCGTCTTCTTCTAACTCTATCTCCAATGTAGAGGTATCCTGATCCAGTTTACTGTCCAGTTCACGGTCAAGAGCCCTTTTATCCTCCCGGTCCATAGTCGGGTCATCGTATTCTGGTAGCCGTAGTTTGGGGAAAAAGGATGAAGGGAGTGAGGAGTGGAGAGCATGGCGTGCCTGGCGGTCACTATCGTTCCGTTCGCGCTCACGGATAAGACCGCGGTAGAGGACATTGATTTGGGATGTGAGCTTGATTGGCTTCTTCTTTGTCGCGGGGGCGTCGGGTCCGGCGCGTGCTTGACTAGGATCTGTGGAGTCATCAACTTCTTCTTTGTTGGACTTGGCTGAGGACCCTGTTCCTTGTTCTTTCTCTTTGTCGGCGGTAGCCCCACTCTCCGATTCCCCATCCAGCCTCTCTGCAACTTTCTGCGCCGCGCGCAACTGCGCTTCGATGCGTTTCAACTCGCGCTCTTCACGAACGCGATCTCGGTAACTTCCCTCTTCATGTTTGATTCTTTTCGCTGCTTCTTCTGCTTCCTCACGGAGCTTGCGCTTTTTCTCCGTGTCCAACCCGATTCCGCCGCGGTTTTCTTTCAAGGTTAGGTTTAGCGGTTCAGCGCGTGATTTTAGGAAATCGGGAGTGTTGGTAGTGTCCGAGTCATTGGCAGCAGGTTTGCCCAGTACCCCACCAGGCTTGAACCCAAGCTTTGCCATCATTTGGAATCCTTTGTTGGTGGGGTTGAGGGTGCTTGTGGCCAAGGCTTCCTCTCGGCGGGCAGCTTCCCGAGCGGCGCGTTCGGCTTTGGATGGGACTCGGCCTCGGGCTTCGGCCTGCATATGGAAAAGAATGTTAGAATTGGGTTGGCATTTAGCCGGAGATAGATATAGCATTGATAGAATGTGGAGAGGATACGGTACCTCTCGTAATTCGCGGCGCTTTTTTTGGGTGAAGGTCTCCTTTTGAGTGGGTTCCTCAATGACCATATTCATATAGTCATCTTCATCTTCTGAAGCCATGCCAAGAATTGAGGTTATTGGTCTAGAAGGTCAAAGTGAGAAAGAGAGAAGAATGAGAGAAGAATGAGAGAGAGGCAGATCCGCAGGCGGAAAAACGCTTTGGGCGTTTTGCGGGGGAGTGGGGCTCTCCGAATTAATTAATTGGCAATGGGGCTCTTCGATGTACATTTTACCCTTTGTACATACGATTATATGCTGTATTCTATTTGGTATAGACTAAATTACATTAGATTACATTCAAAATCATTTCTTCACTATTTCATTGGGGAATAAATGTAGAAAGATCAAACAAAAAGAAACTTATATGGTGTGTGTAACATAAACAAAGAAGCTATATCGAGAGTATCTAGGGTATCTATGAGGATAACCCCTACAACTTATCTCTTCTTTGTTTGGAACCCTTAGATTGAATGGTTTCAGATATCTTTCACTGTCCCACGGTCCCTCTTACCCTAAAAGTGTGTGGTGTAGAGTGTATCTGACTCGATAGTGGCATTGGGTAGCAAAATAACTTCTACGAACACCTAAATCATGAAATTATTGTAACCTATCACCTACTTCTGGGACCGGCTAGTCTGCTGACCGCTCGAAACCCCCACATATTATGTCTTTTATGGACGCTATGGACGCTGTTCTTCCCCGAAAAGCTCCTTTGCTGCACATGTGACACATCCCCCGCAAGCGTCGAGTATGCATATCTCAATGAAGCAACAGTGGCGCAAGGGCTTTGTCCTCGTATTACCCTCCGATAGCCAAGTGCTGTGCGTTGTCACCGTGACTTCCATGCACAAGGGTCGGCTTTTCTTTTATGTCCGCGGGGCCCTTTATAAACCATGGCATCGACCGGTTCACAATCAGACTGTCAGTCACCATGGCTAAGTTCTTTGCTATCTGCACTTTGCTATCCCTAGCATCAGCTTCTACAGTGGTAGATTTAGGCTATGCTAGGTATGAGGGTCATACACACTCCGGAGTCACACAGTGGCTTGGTATGCGGTTTGCTGCGCCTCCGGTAGGAGATCTGCGATTTGCTGCCCCGCAGGATCCCTTGTCGGTCGAGGGAATACAGCAAGCAACTAAGGTATGAGCCTCTTATCTTCAGTTCTTCATAGATAGATAGCTACTGACCATTCACTACTAGCATGGAAGTATATGTATCCCCACGGCATCAAGTGAAGGCCGGGCAGTCCCACAAGGAACTTCAGAGGACTGTCTCTTCCTTGATATATATGCTCCCTCAGCTGCAGTCAAAGGTTCAAAGAAACTGCCGGTCTTCTTTTGGATCCAAGGGGGAGGCTTTGCAGTCAATTCAAATGCCAACTATAACGGCACTGGGTTGATTAAGGCATCTGAAAACAATATGGTGGTGGTCACTTTCAACTACCGGGTTGGACCCTACGGGTTTCTTGCCGGAGAAGAGGTTGAACAAGGAGCCAGTCTAAACAATGGTCTGAAAGACCAACGCAAGGCACTAAAGTGGGTTCAGAAGCATATCAGCAAGGTAGGTCAAATCGTCATTCTTCGTTCTTCCCGTGTGGCTTTGTTTGATATCTGGGTTTTGACACTGTCTCTAGTTTGGGGGAGATCCCAAACATGTTGTCATTGGTGGTAGTAGTGCAGGTGCTGCCTCGGTGACTCTCATGCTCTCGGCGTATGGTGGAAGAGATGAAGGCCTGTTTGTTGGAGCCGCTGCAGAGTCACAAAGCTTTGCGCAGATGCTCAACGTTACCGAAAGTCAATTTGCATACGACGCCCTGGTAACTGCGACTGCATGTGACAGTAGTCACAACACCCTGGCATGCCTGCGCAACCTCGATGTCAGTGCTTTGCAGGAGAAGAACGTCAACCGACCCAACCCAGGAGCACAAGGGAAGCCGTTATACCTGTACGGTCCCACAATCGACGAGGACCTGGTGCCAGACTACACGTATCGCCTCTTCCATGAAGGCAAATTCATCAAGGTGCCAGTAATATTTGGCGATGACACGAACGAAGGCACGAAATTCGTTACCAAGAGCGTCTCAAGCGTTGACGAGGCAGATACGTTCATTAAGAACCAATTCCCAGCAATAACACAGGCCCATCTTTCCAGGATCAACAGTATATATCTTACTCCAAACCAGACGCAGGAATTCCCTGGCGCTGGGTCCTACTGGCGGCCGGCAAGCACGGCATACGGCGAAATTCGCTACATCTGTCCCGGAATTGACCTATCTTCCATTTACGCAGCGGCAGGTGTCCCAAGCTGGAACTACCACTACGCAGTTCAGGACCCCGACGACGAGCGCTCGGGATTGGGCACACCCCACACCATCGAAGCGAACGCGATCTGGGGTCCGGCCAATACTGGGCACAAAGTTCCAGCTTCGTACTACACCACCAACGCAGGTATCATGCCTCTGATGCAGGGTTACTGGTCAAGCTTCATTACGTCTCTGGATCCGAACACCAACCGTCTTCCTTCGAGCCCGAAATGGGAGACTTGGGGTCAAGGTGGTAATGGATATCAGCGGATCTTCATTCGAACCGACGAGACTAGGATGGAGACGGTGCCACAGGCACAGAGAAACCGATGTAAATATTTGACCAGCATTGGCCTTGATCTGAAGCAGTAGCATATAGTATATATACCCCTTTGGAAGGGAATGAAACTGTGAATAACCTTGAACTAGTCAATTCTTTACTGAAAAAAAAAATATGGACTAGCGAATTTTGTAGATATCGTGGATCTCGATGAACTTGACTTTTATTCCCAGCCTTACGCCAGATGAACAATGATGTATATACCAGCCCAACAGGATGCACAACCAAGTGTGATATATGAAAGGAAAAAACAGACATGAAACAGGAAGTTGAAATGCAAATTGCAAAAAGCAAGATTACCGCCTGCCACGCGCCCGCTCGTACTCGTTGGCGGCACGGCCCTCCTGGCTCTGAATCTCCGCAACAAGACGCTTGTACTTCTTCTCGTACTCGGAGTCGCGCTCCTTCTTCTCGCGCAGCTGCTCGCGAGCAACGAAGCTGGCGTCCTTGCGGAGCTCGCGCATGGCGCCCTTGCGCTCGCGCTTGAACTCCTTCTTGAGACGGTTGGACTCGGCACGCTCGCGGTCGGGATCGTAGTGCTTGTCTGGGTTGAAGTTCTCCTCGAACTTCGGAATGGCTGTCTTGATGGCCAGGGGTTTGTGGTCGTGTAGGAACAGCGGGCGACGAACGAGACGAGCCTGTGCGAGATGGGAATCGATCTTGTCTAGGGTGTTCTGGATGGGCTCCCGCGCTGCTGCGTATACCTTGCCCTTGAGGGATTGGCGGAGGTACTGCAAAACGGCACGGACCGGTGTGAAGATCTCGGTGAAAGCAGATTTCTCGGCCCAAATATCGGAAGCGGAACCAAGGAGAGACACGAGAGTGGTGAGGAGGGAGATCTTAAGCTCCTCCTGCGCCTGAGGATCAGAAGGAGAAGTGGTCACATCGCGGAATTGCAGCTTGCGAGGTGTGATCTTCTTGGAGGGCACGAGTTGAACAGATTCCTGTGACTTTCTGTAGGGGAAGGCTCCGAACTTGACAGTTGGCTCTGTAGGAGCAAGATTGCAGAGAGCATTTAGAGTGTAGTTAATAAACTCGGGCATATATCTCTTGGAGGCCTTTTGATATTGGAGGCAAAGACTTGCAGCAAATGTACCACTTGCAAGGTCTGCGAGCGAGGTGGTGGTGCACTGACCCAGGTACCGCGCCAGGCAGAGATGAGCGGGTGTGGCTGTCGTATGGAAGTGATCTGATGTGGGGAAGAAGGTTGAGAGGCCAGTAAGCAGGATAAGGTCGCCAGGCAGCAGATTGAGTGGGCGTTCCTTGCCAATCTCACGAAGTTGCGCTCGGCATGCGATTGTCACATTCAAAGGATGGGTCTTGGCCAAAGAATGGATGTGACGAATGATATTCTCCAGGATGGCAAATGGAGGCTGCTCAGTCTTGTTACCCATGTAAGAAACATGTTCAACAAGAACTTCAGCAAATCGGCCAAGCTTGTCCTTGTTGCCAGGCCGGAGCCGGGGATGATGCAATGCTCGAATGCGCTGGATGACCGTCGGGATTTCCTCGACAGGCACATTCTTTGTGATACTCAGGAAGCTTTCGTGGTCCTTTGGACAAGGATACGTGAATGCGAGTTTTCCGTTTGCTTCCTTGTTAACCTCGACAGCAGTCGAAGCGGCAGCGGAATCCTCCGTCGGTAGCGTCATTCCGTTGATGTGCTCGTCCTCCCCATCTGGCCCGTCAGACTCATCGCTCGACGAACCTTCCTCCTCTTCCATGTCACTGTCACCCATGTCTAGGCTGGCATTTGAATCTGTCTCGACTAGATCTTCGTCGATGATGAAATCATCTTCATCTTCAACGCCGAGTTCAGGGCGTGTTTCAGTGGGATAAGCCGGAAGGCCGAAATGCGTAGCATCGTCAATTTCCGACTCGTCATCCTCGGGAATTTCGTCCTGATCCATGTTGTCCTCCTCATCATCAGTGAGCTGCTCTCCACGCATACGTCGAAGGCGATCGTTCTCAAGTTTCTTGAGTCGCTCGGCCTCTTCCTCCACCTTCTCCTCTTCGGTCTTCGTGCGATCTGTGGGTTTTGATCGCTGATCGAACGTCATTTGCCTGAGGCGCTGATCGTATTCCTTCTCTGGATCCTTGCTGTTTTGCGACTCTTCCAGCATGGCAGCACGCTCTGGGTTCATCTCTGAGAAATCCTGCTTCGGTGCCTCTGGCTTGGCCTCCTTGGCTGCAGGTTTGATGCCCCGCAGAGCCTCGAAAAGATCAGGAAGTTCCTTATCCAGAGCTTCCCGTAGGTCTTCATCGTCATCTTTGGCCTGTTGCCGTTCCGCTTTGTAGAACTTGGACTTGGCAATGACTTCTTTCATGACCTCGGCCTTGGTCTTCTTGCGCCCTGGCTGTTCTTCGTCTCCATAGTCGATGAAGTCCTCCTGGTCCTGATCCTGGTCCTGAGTTTCGTCGCCATCGGGGAAACGCTTCCGTTTCCGCGACGCTTCCTCGTCGGATTCCGCGTCATCCAAGTCTCCAGCCTCGAAGTCGTCTTGGTTCGGTCCATCGAACGACAAAGATTGACCCATGTGAGTAAGCTGCATCTCATCATCATCGTCCTCGAGGTTGAACATGGACTCCTTCCGCATCTTTCTCTGGCTCTCTCGCGCAAATCTCTCGGCGGCCCGTTCCTCAGGTGTCATGGTGGGATCATTCTCACCGAACCGACGATCGATAAGTCCACCGATCTTGTTTCGGCTGTTCATCTCTTTCAGAAGAGTGGCGCGTCGCTAATTGAAGTCAGCTTTGTAATGGTAGTACTTGAGGATAGTAGATAAACCTACTCTTTCTTCACCCAGTGATTTGGTAACACCTGGGCGAGCGCCACCTCCAGCGGTCGTATTGCCGTCTCTGGTTGTAACATCGAACTTGCTGGATTTGTTTATCGTTTTGATCTCGAAAGGGTTGAACCGATCTCGAATGGCTTGCAAAGCGACCTCGCGCTGGTTGCGATTCTTCGCACCGACTCCGGTCTTCGCATTTTGTCGTTTTTCTTTCTTGGACTTCTGAGGACCAAGAACTCCATTTTCACGGAGCGAAGCCTTCAGCTGTTTTAGCTGAGAAGGCGGCATTTTGTGTGATTGGGTTTGAATTCGAGAGTTGGGATATTTTTTCCCCGTCGTGATTCTCATCAAAAAAATCAGGTACACCGCCTCCGCGGCCTGCGCCGATCAAGATTCTGCCGATTGTGGTTCTCCGCATCTCTCCAACTCTCACAACCGCTATGGCTCCCTTTTCTGGGGATGGTGTGCTATGGCTATGCCTAGGTATGGACGCATCTGCCCGATGAATTGAATTTGGCTCAGATGATTAACTTATCTAGGCGTCTCACTGTTCTTTGCCATCCGCGGCATCGCTACAGACCTCCGCCAAGTCGTCGATCTTACAGAAATCAAACATGTTGAAAAGGAAGACAAGATCATCAGCGAGGGAACAGAAGAAGGTGCGCAGATACTTATATTCAATATGTTACTGTACTAACGAATCCTATAGCTCTCAAGTTAGACACCCTCTTGAAGCTTTCTCAAAGCACAAGCCATGACCTCCGAGCCGCGTACGCCAAAACAACGTTCTTTCGAACCACTCTGTGCGCCAGCTAATACTTTATAGGGCTTTGCGCATAATTTCAGAACGATCTACCAAGGGAGATACTCGTGACTTACTATTGGAGGAACTAGCATCCAAGAACAAAGTTCACCAACGACGCGCTCTGAATGCGTTGAACTTCTTAGTTTCTAACCGATCCCGTATGCCACCCAATCTGCCTCATTTTGACAGTCTATGAATATTCATATTGTTCTGCAGTCACTCGAACCTCCATTTGCAGTCGACTCGCCGACGTATCCACCTTTACCGCCATTATCAACTGCCTTTGCAACTTACTTGAAGAACATGTGGAGAAGACGTCTACGACCAATTCCCCCATTTTGCCAAAGACACGGCCGATGGGAGAGAAGAAGGCGCTGAACATTCTGAATGTCCTGTTGCCAGAGAACATACCCGATGCACTGGAAGCGGGGATCATCAGTCGATGGCTCTGCAGATATCCATTCCCGTGTGCAATAGCTGAGCCTTCTCGCCGGCGGGACGTGGTGATCCTCATGAAAACATGGTGGTCAGATGACGTAGTCATGAGCGCGATTTTCAGCGCGCTTTCCTCGCACCCCGATGGGATCAAGCAGCTGCGGAAACATGGGCTGATGGGCAGCATGATTGAAGAAAATGACCATGACGATGAGGATGACGCGGATAGTGATGTTTGGATGGTAGATGCGGATGAGGCAGGGGGCTCCTTTGGTCGAACTCCGTCGCGTAGACTTCAGGAGGGGAGTGCCGAAGAGCAAGCGCTTCGCCGACGCAGGAGAGAAGCTATGGTCTTGAGCGACGGTGGACGGCCAATTGGAAATGACGACATAATCCAACGACCGATTGATTGATCGCGGTGAGTGCGTGCTCTTTATGATCTTCAACTTGTCTACAACAGACAACCCAGTTTCAAAACTACATATGTAGCCTGTTAGCTACTGTATTTTTATGTCCATGATACCCCACGCCAGAAAGATGATATGCAATGAATTTCATTTGAACCTCAATATAAAACTAAAGCCCCATCCACGCTGATTTGGCCAAGTGGTCAGTCTTCTTCCGACTGTTCTTGATCACACCGAATGCCTTTAGTTCCGAGAGAGCGCCATAGAACAAAGACATTACGACTCGGTCATCGCATCCACCAGACTCTTCAGTTTCAAATACACCATAGAAAGCCTGCCAGAGATCATGGACGTTCACCAGAGCGCCCGAATCAAGGTACAGCTGGTAAAGAATTGCAGTGGCAGGTTGCTTGGCCGAGACCTTGGTCATAGTGACATCCGACGAAGAAAGTAGATAATCAAAGGGAGTAGCTAGGGCGCGCTCCATTGCAAAGCGAGGCCGAGGGGCAAATGTTTCCTTTAATGGATTTCGCAGATCAAACAAGAAGGCTTCATGTAGAAACAGATCTTGTGGGTTGATAAGGGTTTCTGTGAGATGCACTTGCAAAAGAGCAACCAGTCGGTCAACGATGTTGGTATATTCCACGGCTTGTTCCGAGAGATCGGCCTGCCCTTTGCTTAGCCGGATCCGCTGCTGGACAACAGTGGTTTTTGTGACGGTGCTGTTGACATTGTATCCACTGCGCAGTGGACCGGAGTCCAAGCACGTTTCCAATAAAGTCCTGAGATCTTCTTGGATCGCATCGGCTTCTGGACTCATTATAATCCCCCGGAGACGGACGAGGAGTTCATCCAGTTTATCAGAAGCTAGAGTCTTCGCCGTGGCGACCATTTCTTCCACAATAGTGGAATCAGACAGTTCGCCAGAGAGTGCGCGAATGGAAAGGTCCGACACATTGGTTTTTTTCGTGCTCTGTGTGTATTGAAGGCAGGTATGTACGACGCGGACTGCCTGGAACATGTTTTGCATTCTTTGCTGGTTTGCATCCAGGTACTTGGGCGTCTCTTGAATAAGATATTCGTCATCTTCTAGCATATCTCGGACTTGCTTGATAGAGCCCTCTTCGACTAGATCCTCGCAGAACCTTGAATAGCATTAGCGGAGTTACGACTTGAGAATCGGAGACACTTACATTCGGAATGATGGTAGGTTTCTGATAGCCTCACAAAGCTTGTTTTGGGGCAGAACGGTAGAATTCGGGTTGGCTAATAGTACTGCCAGAGGATTTGCGAAGAAATGAGACATGTATGCATACTGGATGAATTAGATGTCTGTTTTTAAAGCTATTGGGGATAGTTCTCACCTTGACCATGCGACTGAATGCCTCCGGACTTTGGAAATAGTCACTTGTGTTCTCAAACAGAGTACTGGTAACGTTGCGACCTAGCCAAAGATTGGTGTCTGGGTCGGTCTGGAGAGCCTCGTAGATGCGGTCGACAGAGTTTCCGGCCTCTTGGACCTCAAAATGCTTTCCCCGAAGGAGAGCAACACACGAGCGAGGCAATCTGCCTTCGAACAGCTCTACAGAGGTAGAGATGCCCAGTAAGACTGTGAATGGGATACGGTCAAGCCATGATCTAGTAGAAGGTCAGTTAGGAGATCGACCAAAGTCTGGAATGTCAAATCGCACTTGAATAGAGACAAAAGATCGGTCAAGAGGCCAGGGTCAAAAGCCTCGCTATCTCGAAGAGCTAGGACTAATTTTTTGGTTCCCTTTCTCTGCACATAGTCGTGAAGAAGGTCTAAATCGTAACCAAGAAGCCGAGGTCCCTGGTGAACGGTTAGTACAATAATCTAATGTTTTTAATGCGACCACATACAGCACGATCTGTAAGGAACTTTTGATATCCATCATTGCCATCCGTATTTGTAACGGTAGCTCGGATAATGTTCTTCAACGTTGTTTTCAAATTGGGAGCATCCCCTGATTCCAATACCACGACACTGCCTTCTTCGGTCGATATCAATTGACCATTAAGCCGTGATAGCAATCTGCTGAGCGAAGATACATTTGAACCAACTGTCACCAGAGCCGTAGGGATACATCCATCACATCTAAAGCCATAGCTAGTTAGAGCACGTTCGTGGATCGTATGGGGATAGGGACGTACGTCTGAGGTGAGGTGTCTCTGACAAAGGACAACACATCCGTCAAAACTCCAGCATCGACATCCTCGAGGATGTTCTTGAGTCCTGGTGAGTAATTTATCACTATGACCACCCATTAATTTACCTGACTGACCTGGATCTTGTGTTCTTGCTTCGACCAGAGCTCCTGATAGGCATCATATCGTAATTGGACGGACTCGGCGTCCTCGTCTCCGTTCAAAAGGGGCACAAAACGCTGTCTACCAGGCTGCTCGTCCTTGTTGGCGGTTGACGAGACTTTGCGGCGCTTCGAAGGTCGCTCGCCCGCTGATTTTCCATGTTTGGGCGGTTGGTAGATGTACGCACCCTGCGATGATTTGTTAGCGCGCAACCTCAAGGTCGATACCAGATCTCAAGACAAACTCGGGTTTGGGACTTGTCATTCGACAAGCCCAAGGCATCGTTCAATCCATCAGCATCCATGTTGCTGCTCGAAAGGACTTGGTTGTCGCAATGGGGATGACTTCAAGGGCGGAAGCGCGACAAGACGCTAAACCCAATCAGGCGATAATTGGTTCTCTCCCGAACTTGAACTTCTTCACTTCTCCAACTTTTCTGGTCGCATTCGATGACCGATTGACTTCAGACTTCATGCTGCGCCAGGCTATTCAAGGAGCCCGATGGTGTCAGCATGTGGCCCGCAGCCCATCGACACGCGCTCCACGCCGGGCCTTCTCCGCCGTAGCTCCGCGGCGTCTTAAATTTGGCGGACCGAACGACAAAGTCACATTCTACGAACAAGAATCCTTCGAGAGCAAAACACGACGCAAAATCGATCCCGAAGCCGAAGATAATGAGGAGCGAGATGAGGTCAAAAAGGAGCTCGCGAAGCTCCAGGATGAATTGAAGGTTTTGGAGGAGGGACCATTCGCTCCCAACAGCCCTTTCATCAAGAGTTTGCCAGAAGAGGACCGCAAGATTGCCCTAGAAGCTCTGAGAAAATTTGACGAGGAAAATCCTCAGCCTGCAGACGAACCTGGGTTGGATCAGGTTTTCGACGAAGAGCTTGATGATATGCTACGAGAGGAATTTGAAGGCCTCGCCATGGAAGAAGAGAATTGGGAGGATGGCGTCAAGAGTCGGCGAAAACTAGCCGCCAGGCGATCTGTCGCAGCAAAACGTGCTGGGGCAGAGTCTCATCCTTACGCTATAAAGTTCAACAATTCCCTACGACAACTCCAAGGAAAGATGTCAGACGAGCGGGCTCGACAAGACTTATGGAAGTGGTACCGACGATGCAAGCAGACCATCCCAGGATTTTTAACAATAATGCCTGAGGGGGCACTCGAAACAATATGGGATGCACAAGCAGCAGGAGAGACTGACCAGGCTACACGCTCAACGCATTTGCAAATCCTGGTCCAGGACGCTAAATCTATCGGCAAAGAACTCGCTACGCCTCAAATCCTATTTTATATCACATCTCTGCATGAAACTGGCTCCACCAACCTCGCACTGGAGCAATGGGAGGCATATCAAGCAGAGCTGTCCCAGAAGAAGGAGGATTTGGAAGAATACTGGAAGCTCGGAGTACGATTGTTTGCTGCAGACAACAACCCACAACGAGCTCAAGATATTGCTCTAGCTTTCCTGGCAAACGACCGAACTCGTCAGCCGCGTGTACTCATTCCTGTCATCACAGCATGGGGAAGGCTGCCCGGAAAGGAGGCTGAAGTAAAAGCCTGGGCACTTTATCTGCAGTTGAAGATATTCTTGGGCTCAGATATGACCATGGAAGACTATGATCAAATCAGCATTGCCCTTCTCACGGCTGGTCGCTTGGATACTGCAGTTGCAATCTTCAAGGATATGATGGTGACCGGATCAGACCCAGCCAATGACTCGACTGCTTTGTACAAAGCCGCGTTGGGTCTGGCGGGTAATCTTCATGCATCAAGCATCAACGAAAATGAAGTAAATAAGGTCTCTTTGTCGGCGCTCAAGGTGTTGCCTCGTCAGTTCCAGAATCGGTTCTTCTATGCCAGTTGGATGAAGAAGCTCATTGGTATGGGCGAGGTGGACTCTGCTGCTCTAGTCATTGAACTTATGTATGAGCGGTGTGTCAAACCTGATAGCAAGCACTTGAATGGAATCATTGCGGGCTGGCTCCGTGACGGGAACACAAGTGCGCGCGACAAGGCAGAGCGACTTGGCTGGGCTATGATCCAGAAGCGCATCGATGTTGTATGGAGGCGATACCAACCAGCCGAGATTTCCCCTCAGCTTCGAGTCAGATCTGGGGAGACAGAATCTGTCCGCATGCCCCAGTTTATGCAGAGAGAGGTCCCGCCTGCGAGCATCGAGACCTTCTCTATCCTTCTTCTTCATTACACACGCCGAGGTGACGACGACATGGTTAAATACTTGGTCAAGTGTCTTGGGGATGCCCATATCAAGCCGAACTCTTACTTCATGAACCACCTTCTATACGCAGAGCTCCGAAAGCAAGACGTGAAACAACTTTGGGCCAAGTTCCAGACGATGTCTACCGCCATCCGGCCCGATGTGGAAACATATGCCTGCCTCTGGGACTGTGCCAAGCTCCAATACGACCGCGGGCGTACTGCCTTCGATGCAGGCTTTCCATCAGCACGTCAGCTCTATGCCAACATGATATCCTGGTACTCCCAGTTATCTCCTCGCACCCAGAAAAACACCCAAGCACAGATTCCTAGAGCTCTATTTGATCAGATTGTGCGATGTTTCTGTCTCTCCAAAGACCTCTCCGGCACATTGGTCGTCATACACTCGATGCATTCAGCCTTCGGCTTCGCACCTGATGACACGACTGCCCGCATGATAGTACTTCAGATTGCACGACTTGCTGGTGTACCGGCCGACACTCCAAAACGGCGCCTCCGCCGCTTATCTTCGACACCACGAAGCAAAGAGAATATCGGCCAAGTCAGCCGTTTGCTAGAACTGTTGGGTGATCGCAAAGCTGAAAACCTGCGATTGCAAGGATTGAGTCTTGAGCAGCTGGATCCACGTGAGATGGAACAGTATCAACTGGAGATCATGGCCAGTTTACTACGGATCGTGATGAGCCGAGCAGATGCCTTGGATCCAGTTCAAGTCGAAAATAAACTCGAGGTAGCAGCAAAGGAGATGTTGGCTGAACATATCGACTTGGGGCCGCCCTTGGGGGTAGACGATAGCAAGCTTCTATAATTGACCATATGTCAAGCGAATTCGATTGCATGGGAAATCATGGCGTTTGACACGGGGTTTGTTTTACACCCAAATCAACTAGGGTTGTGTATATTATTTTGGTTATTTAGGACATAATGTACTTAGATCGATGTAGCGTCCACCATCTTTCCTCTCTACCTTGATCTTCATTTTCCTCCTCTTTATATCTCTCCCTCTCACTACCTCAGCTCAATGTTTCTTTTCCTTCCCTACCTGCTCCAGAAAATCTCACCCGATTGCCACGCCAATCCAGCTGTGTTCTACCTAAGCCTCTACAGCTAGACGACGGGTCAGTATCTAGCCTTACCTCCATAAACTCCCGATTCGATTGAACCAATGGCCGGAAATCTCACAAGCTCAATGTCGGTGCAGAACCTGCAGGTTCTTCTCGTCCAGGCGATGAGACCTAGCAGGGACCCGTCTCAGCCAGCCCTCGACCCACGAGCTGTGTACGGGACCACGACCTATAACAACACCACATTCCAACTTGGCCTACACCATCCGTCTCATATCCCGATCCGGGATACACGACCACAAATGATACCTTACGCCAGTCACTTGCAACCCGGAGACAGGTATCCCTACCCCAAATTCCCAAGCTTAGGTTATGGCCCATTTCTGTCGCCACCGTCGGGCCTGGAAGAGCTATCTACCCTCGAGAATTCGTTCCAAGGACTGCAATATCCTAGTAACCCGGTCGACTCAACCTCTGATCTGGTGGATATGGACTGGGATTCAGAACCGAGAACCGAATCTGAATCAGAGAAGAGAGTGGCCTCTCGGGGTACCAACCAAAAACGATTCCGATCTCAGACTCCTGACCCAACCCCGAATAAGAAAGTGAGATCCGCTCCTGATCCAACTCCCGCCGAGCCTGCCCGGGGGGAATGGAAAGAGATTTTCACTAGATCAGTGCACAAACATCCGGATTTAATGAGGCACCTTGAGCAAAGAAAAACAGACCCTGTGTATCACTACTATCATGAAATCATGGATACCTCTAGCAACCAGTCCTCAATATATTGGAATTGGAAAACGGAGAATGACCTGCCCGCAGACCTTAAAGGGTTGGAGAAGGAACTCTTGACCTACGAACAAATCAAGACATTGGCTTTCTTTAAGCCTGGCATCCGGAAAAGGTACGAAACAGCCTTCCGATGGAGCGGTCAAATCCGCTCTGAATACGCCCGCCTTCTCGAAACCGTGGAGAATGGGAGGTTTAAGTTGCCCGCGCGGCTCCTTCATTCGTGCAACCCGTGTCTAGTCGGGCAATATCTCTTCTGGAAGGTCTCTTCAGAGAACCTACCCTCGAGGCAGACCACATCATCCCCAGCGAAGTCTCCCGCCATCCATCCCGAGCTGGCCAATCCACCCATTCCTGCCCAGCCTGCTGAGAAGCAGGCGACCAATCTTGCTCTATCTTCCCAAGTCCCTGGCAGTGCTCAGAACGATATCAGGATGGCCGTGCTACTACATGAATTGCGCATGACTCAGCGGGACCGACAAAACCATTTCTCATTCAGCCAGACCCTGTCCGCTCAATTGATAGTGCAAAGCGCAGAAGTGACAGCACTCCGGGATAGGATACAAAGATATGATACACTCCTAGAGGGCCATCCGGCTCTACAGCTCCAAGTCAAGAAGTGGCCACCTCTACCTCAACCCACTCGGATGCCTACCCTCCCTGCCCAAAGCCTCATCCGGGATCGGACTCGACTTGAGAACCCCTTCTTCAACCACTCCTGATTCAATATCCACCAAGCTTTTTTTTGTTGTGAGTTCTACCATGTATGTTTGACCTTATTTTCCAAGACCCCATCTCTGTTCTGGACCCATCCTAGGAAAATGTGATTGTCTTTGGCAGAAAACTAGGGTATTGGTACCCTAGGCCTTGCCCTTCTGTTGTTACCTAAAAGAAACCCCCGATGACACTCATTTCCTATGGATTAGTTTCCAGTCATTCGCCAAATGGGCAGCTAGTTTTGTACCCTGTAGTCAGACTACCTGGCGGCATTACCTCGCAGCGTATTGGAGAATGTAGTATTTCTCAAACTGATATCATCCCTATCTCCTCTACCATTCTATACGAGGGTAGCTACGGCAGGTTTTAGATGCCATCGTGCCAACGGGGTTTTTGCCAGGAAGAAAATTAAAAGGTTATATATAGAAAAGTCTCTGCCAAAAAGAGCATCTAAAAAGAGCATCCAAAAGAGCATCCAAAGGAGCATCCAAAAGACATATCTAGAGAAGGAGATAGAATATGTCTGACTTTTACTCCTTAGGGCGTCTTTCTTATTAATACTAGCAAAGAAGAGTCCTTCTATATCCTTCTTATTACGCGTCTAAAACCTGCCGTAGGTACCGGAACAGTACCCGATTGAGTGCCTATAACTACCTTGTCATAATACATGTTCGTATAAAAGATGCCTCGACAGATCCAGCTGCAAAACATTGAATTCCTTAAAGATCTACCGCCATCAATCCCAAAACATGCATACAATGGGATAAATCAATTCCGCGAAACCATGAGTCTCGAACGTGAACGTTTTGAAAGATCAAACGACTACCTAGATAATGTGCGTACTATAGGGTAACGATGCAGTCACATGACTGGCATATGTCTATATAAAAATGTTCACTATCTTCACTTCGGACTTGAATCTGACCTTGAATTGGCCGGTTCGTGGTATATTGATAGGTTTTCTGACTATTCAGACCCTCACCCATAACCATAACTGGTATAATAATGAACCCGTGGCCCAAAACCCCTAGCAATGAGAGTGTATTTTGAACCCCAGATAAAAGTACAAAAAAACTGGAAAAAACAGAAGAAAAACAGAAGAACTCATATCTATTTCTTGCCCTTGGCCTTCTTCTTTGCGCTTGGCGGAGAAGCAGGCGTATTCGAGGAAGTTTCCGCCTCCACAAGAACAGCATCGTCATCACTGCCCTGGACTGAAGTACCGGCGGTAGAAGTTGTGGGTGGAGCCTCAACGGACTTGGTTGTGGTGTTGGTAGTCTTAGCCTCTTCGGTAGAAGCGGCCGAGCTCTCGTTCAACTCCTTCATAAATCCCTCCTGGATACTCGTCTTCTTCTTGCTCCACCACTGGCGCTCCTCTTCCAATTTCTTTTGTTGATCGTCCATGCGCTTGCGGTAGATATCGTTATTCATCATTTCGTTGGCGGACTGGAAGATAGTCTGGCCCCAGCCGGGGACATAGGCGTTTGCCTGTTTGATTTTGGTTAGCAAAGCACAAAAGTATATCATTTGTTCGCCGAGCACAATGGTTTATCGGCGACGGAGAACGGAGCTTATCGTACCTCTGAAACCACATCCTTGACCTCGTCTTCCATCTCCTTCTCCGCGCGCTGGAATCGCTGCCAGAGATCATCCCCGACACTACCACGTTGAACGAGTGTTGTGAGAGCTTGCTTCTGGCTGCGCAGTGTCATAATGCGACGGATGTCTTCCGCTGCGCGACGGAGAAGAGAAGCCTTGAAGATAGAGTCGGGGATGGCGGGGGCCTTCTTCTCTTTTGTGGAGGTTGCTGAGGGTTCAAGATGGAGGAGAGAGAAGTAGATATCGCGCTGGAGGTGGGCGGGGAACCATGGCTCTAGAGATGCTGC
This sequence comes from Penicillium polonicum, assembly GCA_034423695.1. NCBI lineage: Eukaryota > Fungi > Ascomycota > Eurotiomycetes > Eurotiales > Aspergillaceae > Penicillium > Penicillium polonicum. Next base: position 8,872,192 of record CP139884.1, on the reverse strand, counting down.
CTTGTCTATATTCACAAATCATATATTAGCATTCAAGGACGATCGGACACGTCGGCGCGCGAGATGGTTGGATGTCGAGAGCTCGAGGCTTTCTGGGGATATTTCACATACGGGACTTGCGCTTGCGGTAGAGGGAGGAGAATGTAGCAAGTGACCCCAAGAGAATGCCTAGGTAGGCGATTGGGACGGCGAGACTGAGCCAGTCCACGTCGAACATTGCGGCGATGTGGTTTTTGGGACAGGGGTATAGGGATTGAAGGTCCGGGAAAGAAGACGAGATAGAAAAATTCCAGCTGTACCAGTGTGAAGGTGAAATGAAGAAAAGAAGGGTCTTGAAGTTGCGAAATGTGGTGTTGGTCAAGCTCGAAAGGCCAGGGTGTTTAGTGGGTCACGTCACATGTTCATTCCCAAGTATAAAAAGTTGTAGACAGTGAAGAGTTACAATTACGAAGACAACAACATTTTAGACCATTATTCTCATAGTCTACATACATTTCCCATGTCAAATAACCCACTAAAACTAATTTGGCATAAACAATTAAGAGAATTGGGTAATTGACACATTTGCTCCCCCTATCCATCCATCTCGCCACGAAGAAGAAAACAATAAGAAAAAAAAAAAAACCATCGCCAGATCAAAGGGGAATATGAACCGAGTCAAAATATTGACAAAGTAAGAAAAGGGACAAAAAAAGAGAGAAAAGGGTGAAAGTATGGAATTACCCGTCAGCCAGCTCTCACTGGAAACTCAGGTTGGCCAGGATATCCTTGGTTTGTTGGCTGATAGGCCCGATCTCCTGCATCGCCTGCATGTCTTCTAGGACTGCATTGTAGGTTTTGCCGAGACCATCGGCGACGCGAGTACGGTTCCATTCTCCACGCATGTGCCACACGTAGTCCATCAGATTGGTGTTGATTTGCTCCAGCTGCTCCACTGAGAATCCGCTGGTTGACAGGGTTAGCTGCGTGTGCAGACGCTCAACAACCTCAAGATCGAGGACGAATGGCTCATGGTGTTCTTCGCTCAGGATCGATTGCAAGTTAGCCGAAGCATTGGTTGCTGGCATTTTGGGTGCATCGAACAGCGGGGGTTGCGGCTTCGACTGCGACTGGCTTCCATTCAAACCACTGTTCTCCTGAGTGTCGGCATTGCTAAGCAGTGAGTCCCGGGGATTGGGAGAAGGTTGACTGCTGTCATTTTGCTGGGTATCGGGCAGGTGGTCTTCCTGCGACACGCGATCGGGGTATTGAGTAAGGTCGGGGTACTCGGTTCTCGAGACATGGGGGCTTTGAGTGTGGTCATTTTGATTCGACAGATGCTCAGAGGATTTCTTATCAGAAGTCGTCTGAGTAGTGGATGCTTCATTGGTGTAATCAGCTGGCTGAGATCCGGGGGCCATTGGAGTCATGGGGCCTCGCTGGGAGAAGCTGGAAAGGCCAGATTCTCGACGAATCTGCTGAGAAGGTGCCGTGTGGGAATAAGGAGGCTTCGGCTGTGCAGAGGGCCCGAATGAACTCCCCTGGGTGTCCTTGCTACCCGAGTGATCATCAGAATTGGACATGAAAACGTCGCCGTCTCCATCTCCATGGGTATCATTGCTCGCGCCGACAGCATGGGAACCAAATTCGTTGAGATCCGAACCACCGCCGTGATGATTCCCATTGGTGAAACTCTTGAACTGGGAGGCGGGGGTCACGGGACGCGAAGCTGCTTTTCTATCATCCTCATTGTCGGGGAACGCCTCACCGAGTTGAATTGGGCCAGTCGGCAGGCCCGATTCAGTGTTGCCGTGCGATTCATTAGTAGGTTCAGGGATGGGAGCTGCGTTCTCCTCTTGGGCACGTTTCTCACGCTCCGCGGCCTCCTTTTCGCGAGCCATCTCACGCAGATAGACCTGCTCACACTCTGCCATAAGAGCTGGTTCGGCTACCAGTACACCGGCGATATCAACTTCGACATTGGTCAAAAGTTCACTTGACCGCAGAATGCGTTCCGGGTCACCAGTCTGACGAGCATCCTTGACCATTCGCTTGACATCCGCCACAAAGTCGACGGCACGCTTGTAGTATCCGTTTGCAAGGCGTTTTTCAATTGTCACAATCTCCAGGTTGTAGTAGAATTTCCCAGTGGCGGTTTCACGGAGACCCAACACACCATGTTTGTCGTATGCTTTCTCATAAGGCCGGAATGTGTTTTGTTGATCCGGGGGAAGATCACTGGTAACAATGTTGGGATTTTCTTCCTCCCATAAATATCGGATTTGGGATTCATCGATCACGCCCGACCTGAAACGCTTGTACCTCTTGACCTGATCCATGATAGGTTGAATTCGAGTTTTCAAAAGATTCAAGGATATGTAATCTTTCTTCCTTTGAGCCTTGATCTCCTCCTTGGTGAGTTCTGCCTCAGGCTTGGGAGGTGGAGGTGGCGCGACTTCCAGTCGTTCAAGCTGACGAAGTTTGCGATTTTCGGGGTTAGGGAATCCTTTCGGAGGAGTCTTGACGAATTCAATGATCTTTCCAAAGAATTCACGACGCGCATCATGATTTGGAGCAGATAGATCATACAGGTTCCTCTTGGAAAACCCAAACATGTTCTTCAGTAGACCCTCATCCAGTTCCTCTTCTTGTGATTCAAGAATGCCAAGCAAAAGAACTGGATCGGAAGGAGGCACCGACCGCAAAAGACTCATGAACGTAGAAATCACAGTAGGTCCGACAGTCTGGAACCACAGCTGAATGTTGGGAATGTAAATCACACTCGGCTTGTGTCGCTTGACCTCGGTAAAGAGCTGGATGACAGCTGCCTCTGGGGAGCGGGTTGAGTCGCTCAACAAAGTGGGGAGATCGAACGCCTGCACATGCAGGCCCTCAAACACATGCAGTAGTGCGGCTGCGAGGTATTGCTGGCCCATGCCGTGGGGGCCCCGAAGAAGGAGTCGGGGTCGGAAGACACGCGAGCGATCAAACTCTTGCAAAAGGAGCTCTCGGGTAAAGCCTGCACCATCATCAGGCTCCTCGTATTGGGCCTCCTCGAGAGCAGTAAGTTTCTTTCGCTGTGGAAGAATCTCGGACAGCAAAGATTTGATTTCGGACAATGGATGACGAAGCAGGGGTTCAATGTTCGGAGGGAGGGCAGTCGCACCAGATGAGGTCGACCGCTCTGAAGAGGGCACCATCTTCTTGATTGCCAACATGAAGTCTTTGGGGGCCACATCGATTGTCTTCGGATCAATGACGAGCTTTTGGTCTGATTTGTAGATTTGGGGGTATCTTCTTTGTACGGCATTGATTGCAGCCTCGGTGCAAAGCGCTCGCAAGTCGGCACCGCCATAACCCTTGGTCATATCCGCCAATTCATCTTTGATGTTGCTTGGAAGAGGAGGATCCCATTCCTTGGTGTGAATATCGAGAATGGCACGACGTGCCTCGATATTGGGGAGCGAGAAATAAAATTCGCGGTCAAAACGACCAGGGCGGCGAAGAGCAGGATCAACAGAGTCAGGTCGATTGGTAGCACCGATGACAACTACTTGACCACGACCATCCATGCCGTCCATCAAGGCAAGTAGGGTCGAGACAATGGAGGCATGAATTTGTTCTTGTTTGCTGGATCTCACGGGAGCCAAACCTGGTATAGAATATTAGCGATTGTCAATGTCAACTATGCGTTCAGAGGGGCCTCATTACCGTCAATCTCATCAAAGAAGATGATACTGGGCTGGTTCTTACGGGCTTCTTCGAAAAGAAGCCGAAGTTGTCGCTCAGCCTCACCGACCCATTTGCTCAGTGCATCCGCACCCTTTCTCATGTAGAATGTGACCTTGCGTCCTTCTGAGCTCACGCTGTTGGCTAAAGCACGAGCCATCAGCGTCTTTCCGGTACCAGGAGGACCGTGGAATAGAACACCGCGAGGTGGAGTGATTTTGAAACGCTGGAAGATTTCCGGGTACAGCAGCGGCAAAGAAACCATTTCTTTCAACTGGTCAATGTGCCCTTGCAAACCACCAACATGGTCAAAGTTGACATTCATGTCAACCCCCAGGGGATCGGCGTCAGCCAAAGCCTGCTTGTTATTGAACTTGCCAAGGTTTGCAGGTGTACCGGCCGAGTTCTGACCAGGGTCAGCTGACTGGTTGTGGGTGGCTGCAATTCCAACGCCAGGAGCACGATTTGGCTGTTGGGCACCTTCATCATCACTGCTGTCGCTGTCCGCTCCTCCGACTGCAGTAGGGCCACCAGGAACACCGAGAATTGCTGAATTACCACCCCCACCGAATGGACCCAACGTGGAGAACAAAGTGCGCTGCCAGCCTCCACCTCCACGGCCACGCCGGGATGGAGACCCTGTCACTTCGTTGTCGGTGTCTTCGTTAGGTTGGAACATTTCAGGTCGAATAATGCGATAATCAACGTCCTTTCGATTGCGACGTGGTTTCTCGTACGCGACCGCTTGCTTCGCACGGCGACGGGCACGGCCAGTAAGGTCTTCCAGTTCTTCAGCGAGTTCTTCTGCCTCCTCTGATGGTGCGCGAGTTCGAGAAGGCCGTTGGCGTAGGCCAGGGCGCCGACTGGCAGAGCTATCCTCGGCTTCCTCGCGAGCTCGAAGTTCTTTGCGAGGAGAGGCACGCGATTCAGGCTCCGAGTCTTCCTCCTCATCATTCGATGGTTCCTCCTCTGGCTCGAAATCACTTTCTTCATTTTTGCTTTTCCGCTGTGAGCTTCGAGACGGCTGCTTACGGCTGGATCGACGTAGCTGCGATTCTTCATTTGTCTCGGCGTCTTGCGCGGTATTCTCCTCGTGAGGTTGCTCATGGGATAGCCTGCCTCGTCGCCGAGTTGTTGGGGGTTCATCAGTGTGTTCGGAATGATCAATCTTCGCGTCGCCATTTTCTGATTCAGGGACAACGTCTTCATCCGGCATTTCTTCGTCAATTAGGTCGTGGTCTCCATCATTGACTGGCATTGTATCACCTTCAGCGCCACCTTGAGGCACGTCACTTTCCAGTACCTCCATTTGCGAGCTCTGAATAGTCGTTTCGTTGATGACATCCTCGACATCCTCATGTCCTTCGGCGTCTTCATCCTCTTCATCAATGATCGTGCGCTTGGCCATGCGGTCGACTCTGGAGACGCGGCGAGACGGGGATGGAATTTCAGCTTCTGGAGTATGTGTACCTCGCTCAACGGTGTGTACGTGACGGCCAGAGTTGGTAAGGGCGTAGATATCCTCTGAAGCGTCACGGGTCCGGCGGGTTACACGTTTAGACAAGGCCAAGTAACTAGGCGGGAGTTTCAACTTGACGACGGTGCTCTTGCGTGGAGCAGGAGCTCGTGTCTCATTCTCACCATCATCGTTGAGCGGGTCTTCTTCCGAATCGGGTTCCTGGTAGTGCGGGCGACGGCTCTGGGTGGTTCGTCGACGTGCCGTTCCTCTGACATTGCGTTCAACCTCCTCCTCCTCCTCCTCCTCCGATTCTTCTTCCACCTCATCGAAGTCAAAATCTTCGGACAGGTCTTCCTCCTCCGAGGTGAGACCGTCGTCTGAGCTGCGCCGTCTCTTCTTTGGGGCCGGCCGCGACTTTTTCTTGGGGCTGGCCTTCGACTTCCGGCCGGTCGAACGCGAGTAGCGAGCGTGGTCGCTGTAGTCCTCGTCGTCGGAGTCGGACTTGTTGGCAACCTCGTCCAGGGTACGCTTTGCGCCACGAGCCATGACGGTGTTTTGGCGATTGAGGGATCACTTTGAAACCACAGAGTCAGCACAAACCGCTCCAATTTGGGAAGTACAATGAGAGCACAGTCAAGGGGTTGAGATGCCCTGATAATAAGGAAGATATAAAGATGCAAAAAGGCGGATTGTCGATGTTGCGCGATGCGGGCAGGAGGGACAGCACTTACGAATGGTTCAGTTGTCGCCAGCAACAGCTGGACCACTCGATCGAAGGGAAAAAATCTGCCTGTCACAGCAGCAACCTTGACACTTTCTTCCCGACAATTGCTGATCAGTATGTTAGCGAAGACGGCACGATGGTGGAGCGCAATTGGGGCAGAGGTGGAAGGGTCTCACGGACTCGGGAACGCGTGGGAAAACAAAAGTGTTGGAAAGCTGTCAGCCACCAAAGTAAATGCGCAATACACGGAAAGAATTGTTGAAAGTAAAAGAAAGTAGAAGACGATGGGAACTCGAGGAACAAAGACTTCAGGGAAGAAGGGCGGAAAGGACTCGCGCTCATTGGGGCTGACTGCCTGAATGCATCAGCCACTTATTGTGGCGCTCCTAATTAGTCAACAAAGCGCACGTGCCACCCTCTCTCAATGGGGGGAATTGCTTCAATAGCCATTGTCACCCTTCAGCCCATGAATCAAGGCCCCATGAATCGAGCTATTGTAGTGCTCCATTCTTCTCCTGAATTAGCTAAATGGATACTTTCGGCCATTTTGATGCCCCAATACGGCACATTCAGGATTGATGGAGGTGTGGGGGAGTGACATGATACAATGATGACAGGAGGTGTCAGAGGGCAATTTGGAACATGAAGAAGGCGAGAATAGGGCCCTTTGTTTTTTCCTTTTGGTTGTCTTTTTTTCTGCGACGCTTTCGACCGGACCTGATATCATGTGCCGCTGACTCAGCAGTGGCTCGTGCCCCTGCCCTGAAGCCCTGGAGATCTACAACCTGGACAAACATCGATACTCATTTCGCCCATTCAACCAATTAAGAATATATATTGCCGTCTTTCCAGTGCAATTGTCTTATTCTCGATCTTCTAGTTTATTATAAGGACATTTTTATTGACATTAGTTCACTTGTGTCGCACTACAGCACCGATGAAAGCCATGGAGACTTTCCAATATATACATTCGTAGGCAAGTTTTATAGGGCCACTGGGAATGCTGCATTGCCAATTGTAGAGCTGCCACTCCTGATACCAGTAGTTCTTCCGGAACACTGCACCTCTTGCTCTTCGTCTAGTTTCTGGAGCCGTGCTTCGTCTTCATCGGAATTTCGCAATTTCTGGAGTGTCCGACCCTTTTCTTTCAGTGCTACCACCCGTTGAGCGAGTTCACGGACATAATAATCACACATGATAAGGATTTACTAAGAGATCAACCTGACAACGAGCTGTTTTGTCGCCTTTGCCATAGGCGAATCTGGTTTGCCATCGGCGTTGTTGGTAGTTGTTGGTAGTTCCAATCCACGAAGGCTCTGTTTCGCGGACCATACCGGAGGAGATGTTTTTGGAGATGAATTAGATGTACGGTAACCTCACTGCCAAAGTTGGGACTATATATCTCATTATTTGGTGGTCATGCGCCGACTGCCCGAAAAGGTCAACTCTGTGTGTTAGAAGTAATTAACTCTGGAAGAAACCAAACTTCGATGAGCAAAAAGCTCTCGACAACCCTTTATTTGGACTTGTTTTGGATAAGCTATATAATCATGAGAGAAAGAGAAAGCGAAGGTATAATAAATCGACACCTGAGGAATAAATGCCAAGACCGCCATACCCGAAATGGAAAACGAACTTCAACATCACCCTGGCTCGTCTCCTCGGATATCAACGAGAAAGAAGACACTTAAAATCACAATATGTTCTCGCAATCAGCTTGTCGGTTGACACCAGTTGTTATGCCTCTTCAATCTGCTCGAGCTTCCATGAGCCGACGCACCTTCACTTCCACACAAGCCATATTCAACTCATCACAGAAGCCAAGCGCATACAAGGAAGGGGTATGTATATGTTTTTAAGACCGCAGGATTAAATTGAAACCTTCTAATGTTCTGTATAGATGAACCAATATCGAACCTTTACTGGCCCCTTCGCCAAGGTCTTCTTGGGGGGCGTGTTTGTCTATCAAGTCCTTTATTGGACCTGGTTGAAGTTGGAGATGGATGAGATCAAGGTGGCGAAGAATGGTAAGACCAGCGAAAATTAATTAATTAGTACTCCATCATGCATGTTGCTTACCGTTCTTACAGAGAAAGTGGCCGTGCTAGAGAAAGAGGCCCGGGAGATTACTAGCACTCAGAAATGAATCCGATCTTGAGAGAATCTGGAGAAAACGTGTTCTTGAGAGAATCTTGAGAAAACGTGTACCATATTATGTTTGATTGATGCTCAGCACCACATTATATTGTGACTTCGAATAATGTCATGACACTTCCAGACTTGGAGAAACATTGTCTTGATGATCCCAATAAATCAAACATTGCAGAATATCCTTATTATATTACGAGAAGCCAGGGTTCCAGTATTCAAAGTCCCTGGTATATCATGCCGCGGAATACTTGCGCTTCCGCTCGCCAGTCGTTGTAGCCTTCCGACTGTGGCCAAACGTCTGTACCGCAACATCCTTGGACTGATCCATCTTGTCCCCCTCGAGCGACGAAGATGGGAACCGCCAGTCTTGACCCCTCTCTCCTTTCTTGAAATGCTCAATATCAATGTGATTGAACCTCTCATCCAGGGCCTCGGGGCCATGGTTCTTTAGTGGGACTCTGTGGTTACAGAAACCGCACCAGAAATGCGACTGGCCAGCCAGATCGAGCCGGTTATTGCCAGCCGAAGCTGCGACGTGATATTCGTGAATCCCATGCTGACGCAGGTGGTGGGTATATGTGTCGACTCGATAGAACAACCGCTCACACGAGGCGCCTGTTTGCATATCATGTTCTGTGCAGAACCAACTTGGCACACCGAGATGCTGGGAGCTCTCATGCCGCTTCCAGTCAGCTTTGCTGCCAAAAGACTTGGCGCAGTGGGGGAATGTACAACCATAGGGTCGTTCGTGACGCTTCTGGTGTTTCCTGATGACATTTGTGGTTAGAACCTTGATAAGAATACGGAAGTGGCCGGGGGTGGCTTACTTCATTTCACAGCGGAGCCGGGTCTGCTTTGGGCACGCGTCACATTGGAACCAACCACGCTTTTCGCTATCAGGTTCCTGTGCGGCGATTTCATTGTCTTCGGATAACCGTTCCAAGGCCACCGAAAGCACCTTCTGCAGCATTTGCCGCTGGGGCTGAGAGAGCTGAGCGGCGTCGGTTTCAAGATCGATCCCCTCATCAATATTCTGACTTGATCTCCGCCCGCGGTTGTTCATCATCTTCGTCATGGCGTTGATTAAGTTATCAGCTGCGTCTGCAACCGATCCATCGGGCCTCGTGATACCGCGTTCAGCGGACGAATCTTGCCTCGTTGTTGACAGACCTAGGGAGCCAAAAGCGGGAAATTGAGAAGATGTCGAGTCTGCAAGAGGCGGCGTAGTATACTGAGGGGGTCTCGGCGTGGAAGCACCAGATGTGAAGATATCAGTCCTCTGTTGAGATATAGAACCATATTCCGGCTTGAGATCGGCGGTCGACTGGACGGACGCCTCGTCGTCTTCCGGCTCTAATACCGACTCATCTCTTGAGCTACGCTCGTCGAAGCTCTGTTCCGGTTGGTGGAGGATGACTTTCTCATACCAATCCATGGACCTATTCGTAAATTAGTACTTGGAACATTGCATATCTCATTCTGAACTCACTTTTTCAGGAGTGCCTCTCCATCCTCTTCATGATGCATCCGGTTCAGGTGTTGCTTGAAATTATCGAGACGCGGCCACCTCTTGTTCGGGCGAGGGCAGTTTGCCCCGAAACACATGTACATCATTTTGGGCCCACGCTCGGGCTCTTTATTATGAACGCATTTCTTATGACGAGCAAGATCATTAATGGTGCCAAACCCGTCCTTCCGCGGGCAATTTGGGACGTCACATTTGAATTGCTTCTTGTGGCGAGCCTCGTGTTTTCTGTGGAAGTTAGTTTCCTGCCATCACCATTTTCAGATTGAAACCCAAACGACGCACCTTTTGTCCGAAGGACATTTCCCAACCCACTTGCACGATGGATGCTCGCATCGCATCGAGGTATCAACCAACTGCGACGGCGAGCTCACGAACTCCGATGTGTAAGATGGCTCAGACACAGACCCATACTGGGGATGACCAAACGAAGAGCCCGACTCGGTGGACATATTATCTGTCATGTCGATGTGAGGGCTCGAGGAATCCAGGCTGTACGAAGAAGCAACCACAGATTGCGTTGCACAGCTGGTCGCACCGTACCCGGAATCCGTAGAGTGATAGCTATCCATGTACTGGCTCCCGTTCTCAGAGGGTTCGCTATATCGATGTTGCGAGAAGCAGCAGTCCTGATCGGGCATATGGGCAGGCATGTTCATATGTGAGATGGACGAAGCGGCCGGAACACCGGTGGCCAGCAGCGGATTCCAGGCATCTTGGTCGCCTGTCAGACGGGAGTGAGTGTATTGGGAGTAGTATAGGTCTCGGGAATGTGAAGGCCATTGGCCTAGGAGTGGGTTAAGTGTTGGATCGAGTGATCCGAGTTGGAGGTCTAGTAGTGGGTTTGCGGCATCGAAGGGGAGTGAAGATTTAGAATCGGACAGATCATGTCCTTCGTGTCCAACCATGATGCCTTGGAGGACGTCTGTGGAGTCATTCCAGTCCAGCTGTGTTTCCTAGGGTGAAGTTAGATTATGATTGATTCATGTGGAGAGCCGGTGTTATAGAGCAAGCAGGGCACGAACCTCCATGGCTATATATAATAGAGTCTTTAATATAAAAGAAGAAGAAATTCGTAAAATCGAGAGAGAATAAGCCAGTCAAAATGGGAGGGGCACAGTATTAAAAGGCTCACGATGCATGCAAATGCCAAACCCTACACGCGAGAGACACGCAAGCTCCACACCCTCGCCCCGAGCCGGTTGACTTCACCACGCGATAGGCGATTCAAGGGTTGGAATGTGTTAAGCGAACATAATTAGGAATATGCTCGAAAAATGGAATCTACCTAAAAAAGAAAAAAAGGAAGAAATTGATAAAAGAAAAATTTAAAAAAAGCAATACTGAAATTTGAAGAGGGTAAAAAGGCTAAGACAAAGTTCACCCTCGCGTGTTGCCAGCGTGGAATGCAACATGTCATCCCTTGATTGCACAGCCCCTTCACCCGGGTAAATATTATTTGTATGGAGTATGGAGGTATACAGGAGGTAATACTGTGATGATATCTTTCTATAACAATGAGGCTGATAATTAAATATCCAATAACGGATCATCACCTTAAGGTCGTCCGATTGATGATCGGTTATACTTTCCCCCCTCATCGCCCGGGGTTCCCCGGGGTTGATTCAGCCCACTTCTAACATAATCTCAGATAACTCCATAGTTTACACGTATCACACCCACAACACCCACGCACACAGAAAATGTCGTTAGTCTCCCTGCACGAGGCATGCAAGACAAGTCCAGCCCCTCATATCTTAAGATAAGTCTCTAAAGGGGAGGAGGGGGCTGCAAGGGAACAAGGACCAGATTGGGCTGTGACAGGACGGACGATCGACATAGCTGATCGACGGCGATACTCGCTTGCCATGTTCGTGCCGCAAGGGATAAATAAGATAAATGCGCACGTTTATACGCGAATACGGAGTACATGTTATGCAGTTTCGGATTTAGGAGTAGGAGGCATTAGGAGTCAAGGGGGGTTGTCTAACTTTGAAACGAGAGTATTTGAATTTATAATCTGAACCTGATAGATACTCGTCTTGTATGTCTCAGATTACCATTTGATCTCCAGATGTCCACTTTATGTTATGAACCGTGGAACCATGTCCTAAGTGGGAACAGCCTAGTACAAAAGAGGAAAAGCCAGAACATAAATCTGATCTCTCATATGCCATGCACATCGCCGTTTAGCAAATACGCCATTCGGTCTGAAACGGAATTCCTGAGCACCCGAAATATGTACAGAGATATTGAGAGTATATGTTAATTCATCATCATAGTCATCATTCCAGAAATGCATTAGACTGGGACCTGCTTGCATAACTCTGCTGATGCTGGAAAAAGGGTACAGGAATTCCTTCTAGTGATCATGTGCCATCTATTACGATGCAGCTGATGTGGAAGAATCGATAGCAGAACGGAGAAGGGGAATAAGCAGTAAAGAAGAAAAAATGGAGGGAAAAAAAAGAAGAAAAGAAAAAAAGGGGGAAAGACGATCTCAAGGGAGCATCGTATCTATAATCACATTCGGGAGGGACATCCAGAAGAGTAAGTCGCAGAAGTGTAGGGGATGTTGGACTCCATGGGTTGGTAAGCCGGGTAATCATCGGAATACAAAGAGGGATGAGGGAGAAACTGAGCGAGAGGATACGAGTGCTGCATGAGATCTGCCTCTGGGGATCTCGATCTCGGAACGGTGTTATAAGGCGGTGGGTACGTCACCGAGTTCTGATGCAGGGGATAGACCTGGGCCTGAGTGGGGTGAAGTGTAGTTTGGCTAAATTGGTCTGTCGTCTGCGTGTATGCTGAGAACTCATCAGGGATGAGAGAGTCTGTCATGGACTCGGGCTCCATGGAAAGTTCCCCGCCAGAGATGGTGGAATAATTTGTCAGCGGGACGTTGTTGATTGAGAACGCAGGGTTGGCGGGCGTGCTAGTGTTTCGGATCGCATACTGCGGCTGCAGATGGGTGGAGTTTAGGGCCGTTTCGGGTCCTTCGTGTCCAGGGTGATATGCCGCGACAGAGGGATAGGTTGCCGCCCCTGATCCGCGATTTGTCTCCACTTGGCTGGGGTTGGCGGCATGGGTTGGAGCGTTGCTCGGCTTTGCTAATCGCAAAACGGGCAGGGCTAGTTGCTCCAGGTGTTTGCCAAGGTGGACTGACAACTTTCTCCACTCACTACAGACATTCCCGCAGAAGCGGCATGGCTCCTGCTGGGGGGCCTGCGCGGTGTCATGCCGACATTCTTCGACCATTTGCCATAATCGATCAAGCTCTTGCTCCCTTCGGCTATTCGGCATAGCCTCAGCATCCACAGTGCTAGAGGCTTTGCCCGTCTTTTTGATCTTGGGCTCTGGCATTTTGTGTTCCCGCACCAAATGCTGAACAAAATTGTCTTTGCGATAGCATTTGTGATTGCACTCGGGGAATGTACAAGTCCACCACTCCAGGTGCCGGTGTTTCTCGTTCTCATGGCGAACCCAGTCTGCTTTACGCTTGAATGACTTGGGCTCGGTGCAGTGGGGAAATGTGCAAGTAAATGGCTGCACATCCTCGTGAACGTGTTTGGACCAGTCGGATGGTTTTTGGAATGTTTTTACTTCGAAGCAAATGGGGCATTCAAACCGGGCGGGAAGACGAGTGACAGGAGGAAGGGGCACTCCGGGAGGGAATTGTGTTGCGGCTCCCGTACCGTCGCCTGGAGAATACTGTTGCTCGTGTCCATAACTGAAACTTGTCACTTGGAACTGGATCTGTCCTGCCTCAGGATCGTTGGGGGCCTTGGGGTCCTGCAATAGAGTGGGTTGCCCTCCCTGGACAGTACAAAAGTTGCCGGATTTACACGTATGGTTGGCAGCTGCAATAGAATGCTTCTGCTGCAAATCAACCAAGATCTTGTATCGACGATTTTGCTCATGCGCTAGGCGGTGAATCAGAGCCGGCTCAAGCCTTGGATTCAACTGCATGATCTGCGATCTGAACCCTTCGATTGTCGGCACTGGGAGACTTTGAACAGCAGGGAAATCCATAACCACGCCTCTATTATTGCTGGTGTCCATATCATTCTCATCTTCGGCGCCTCCAGTTTCAGGGCCCAGAGGTGTACTTCTGGGTGTTTGGTCGGTGTCCAAACTGACTCGAGGCGATGTGATGCTTGGAACTGGTGGTCCACCATGAGCGGTCATAAGATTTATTAGCCCGGGGCTGCTTGGTCGGGGGATCTCGCTTCTGCTTCGACCTCGACCCTTAAATTGAATGTTCAAGGAACTCCTCTCCGGATTCGGCGAGGGTGCAGGCGATACTGCTCGGACAGGCTGACTACCCCCAACAGCCAGCATTTGGCTGGTCATTGAAAGAAGTGCGTTGCTCAAGCTTGGCGACCGCGAATGACGACGGTGCAAGAACCCATTTCGTGGTGAGTGACTCGGTTTTGCCGGTGTGTCCTCTGTATCACGATGGGGAAGCCCGGGGTAGCTATTCGATTGACCGATGGAAAGGTCAGATGCTTGGCGCTTCAGAATCGAAGATGCCTGCAGAAATTGACGCTTAAACAGACTGGTGCGTTTCTTGGGTTGTTCGGTGAGGGAAAAGTTCTCGAGAGATGTACCAACATTGATAATGCTATTGTTATCAATGGTTGCTGCGAGCGATGCCGTTTCAAGATCCCGCACACGTCTGTTAAAAGCTATCATAGCGTCGGTAGAGCTGTCCGGCTGCATCGCTTGCAATCTGGGTGTCGCATCGCGAGGGGGATCGTGCCAGGGATAAAGATGGACACTTTCCTCAGCTTTGGTCGGAGAGAAAGATGAGTAGACATCGGGGGTGCTGCGATCATATCTGCCAGGTTCATCTACATCGGCTGAGGGCTCGTCGGAGTAAGTGCCAATACTTGCTTCATCTTCGCTGATGTCATCGCTGCTCTCATGAACTAGTACCCCGGGTCCAGGGAATGATGCGTCTCTGGTGCGGGATTTTAGGTTGAAATAATCTTCTTGTTTCAAAGGATGATCCCCGGTACTCCTCGCTCGAAGTCTCCTGGAAACATGGTGTGGGCGTGGACGCGGTGGGCTAGGTGAGTCCCCACCGGCATCACTGTTGGCTGCGCTTACCGATACAGACCAGTGGGAAATATCCTCATTTTTCTCGTTCCTTTCTCGCTGAACATGGATATCATTAGGGCTTGGTACAAATTCATCCCCACGGGATCTTGGATCAAGGCCAGCTAGATGGGTTGATGGGTTTGGGATCCATCCGCCGTCTTTAGATCGCTTCACGGGAACAGAGGAGACCGAGTGACGATCGCCATCATCTTCGTCTTCCAGCTCGCTTGGATTAGCAGATAGGTGTGCACCGGACTGGCTGAAACGTCCTTGCGGTGACGTGCTGCGTTCCTCGGGCGAATCGCCTCGAGTGAAAGTTGTAATCTTGACGACGGGGCTTCTTCCCCTAGCTGCGCTCGACGCTAGCTCGGTGGTCGACTCCTGGTTGGTCAAGACACGGAGACTCGATGGCTCGGCGGCTGCGTTCAAGACACCGAGGCCAGCCTGATACGAGGTGGGGATTGATTGTTGTGCGCTAGAATTGCCATGAGGCTCTAGACCTGCCAGCGTGGATGACGGAATCGGGTTCGGATTGCGGTCCGAGCTCGTCCACTGAAAGACATTCGGTGCCATGGACGAACCCCATGCCGGATCGACGGGCACATTACCCTCCCCGATCTTGTATGATGGCAGGTGTTCATTTTGCCATGTCGACCCACTATCCAGTTCGATATCTTTTGGTTCCACGAAGACACTTGTATCAGAAATAGGGGAGGTGCAAGTGCTTCGGTCCGTATAATCATTTGTTCTTGGGTCCAAATAGCCCTGGATTGTGGAGTCGATCCGAGCGTCCTCGTGAGGGGATGAGCCAGGTCCCGCACTGTGCCCAGGACTTCCCCGCGATGGCGTTGGTGTTAGTCGAATGGCACTGGCCTGAAAGAAGACTTCCTCTGGATCGGATGCGGCTGACAGGTAAGGATCCGGAGCATATCGATCTTGAATCGCATCTGCTGGCGATTGCCCCTGAGCGCTGAGTGGGGAGGCGCGCGACATATTCAAATGGCGGTCAATTAGCCTAAGATTGACCGCGAAGATGGGAAGTACCAAATCAAGTTGATTAAAAAAGCATCGAGTGGGGGGTGTTCGGTATAATCTATACAAGCAGTTCTGTGATTATATTGGAGTTTGTTGCCCAGTTGTATTTGGTGTCCCGTTGTCCTGTGATGACCTTGTCCTGGTATGGTGGGACTGGACAGACAATGCCCCAAATAGTTGAAATTGAACTTTGAACTTGAAAATCAAGAATCAAAGAGTAAATGAAGACGGGAAGATTAAAGAGAAAAAAAAAAGAAGAAGAAGCGATGGGGGCCGAAGATCAGTCGGAGATGAGGGGGACAGCTGAACAAGCGCCGGGCGCATCCACTTAATGATTTTATGCAGGACTAATAAGAGAATCCAGTAAGAACATACAATATATATTACATCTTTAGTCTGTGACATAGGTAAATGCCCTGTCAGCCTTGTTCAAACAAGAAACAGGAATTCCCAAAAAAGAATGCTCCGCTTTTTTTTTTTTTTCCCACAGAGCCTCAACAGGGGACAGCTCACAGCAAAGAGGCCCGGTGGCTGTGCATGTATTCTCTCTTTACATTCTGGCCTATGAAGTATGGAGTCTATGGTATGGAGTATCATTCCACAAGTATACATATGGTAATAGGTTTATTGTATATAGGCGCCCTAGCCACATCATTCATGCCCATTTCTATTCTTATCCTCTCCGGGCTCAGCCTCCCGTGGGGTCCATCACAACATTATAGGGCTGAAAGTATTGGACGGGTTTGGCTAAGTCAAATGAATTTGCCCTGTCACTTTTGAAATAAATCATGGAACTGGCTTATGCAGCATTCACATTCCTACCTAGGTAGGTTCTCTCTATATCCGACCAATGCCAATACATGAGGTATAATAATAGACCCCTACGCGCCCACTAATATATTGATAAACCACATGGTCTATAAACATCCCCTTTGATAAATATGTCAAGATAGCATCAATTTCAGAATCCTACCTAGTTACAAACAAAACTGCAATAATCTTCAATAGCTTCAAACTCCGGCTAAGGTTTCGTACCAAATGTACGGTGAAACTCCTTACAACCCAAAGATGCAACCAATCACGATCACAATTCAATACAAATGGTAGGTTGGTCAGTAACTGATTATTAGTTCAATTCTACCTAGGTAGATTTGGGCTACTGGTGCCTGTGTCTTAGATCTCCTATGACGTGCCCCGCAGTAACTACTCAGCCTCAATAACAAGAAAGAATAAGAAAGTCCCACAGCTTTTATTCCAACCACAAAGATTCATATCCAATGATCTGTAATATAAAGATATGTAAGGAATCGCAAGTTGGCCTATAATACATGAAGTTGATTCTGGTAGTGGTGTAGTTCACAGTTTGGCTGATGAAGAAAGGAACTAGTTATTGGGGACAAGGAGGATTATACCTGGACATTCAGATCCTAGTTTGGCACCCTATTCGCTTTTAATATAATACTTCCTTCAATATACAAAGGGCACTCCGTATTATTTTCGGGACTATTCAAAGGCCAAGACATGTATATTTTAAGATAAGATAGCCTGTTCGATAGCAGCCTAAGCCCTAGAGGGTTGTAAGATCCGGAGTAAGCACGAGAACAAGATGTAATTGGATGGTTGAAACCCATGAAATACATTCTCTCGGATCCTTATCTTAGATCAGATCGGATCAAGTCCTCTTATCGTCAATAATCGATCTGACAGTCATAGAAATCGAAGGGACTCGGGGACTTCCAATGAACCGTGGGCGATTACTATAGATCCAAAGCTTCCCATTGATGCAAGAGAGTCTTGGCTGCTCATAAAATAGATAAGATGTTTGGAAATCGTTGTTCTAGCTATTATGAACCATGTGAAGGTCCACTCTACTAGAGAATATATGTGCTGTGGACCCCCGAACCGAGAAGTTAGGATTGCGATCCATGCTAGCTCTCATCATGGCCGACGGTGTAAGTCTACCGATTGAAATGACACTTGCACACAGCTGACATGGTCATATAATATAGCCCGTATACAATGCGTCTACCCCAACAGGCGGAGATCCACTCAAGGTCGATGTAAATGCTCAATATGCAGGCGTCGAATGGAACTATACCTACATCATCTTCTGCTCGTTCATTGTTTGGTTGATCATCCCAGGGATCGGTCTTCTATACAGTGGCCTCGCACGCAGAAAATCAGCGCTGGCATTACTCTTCCAGGCGTTCATGGTTGTGGCTGTGTA
The DNA here is from genome assembly GCA_034423695.1 of Penicillium polonicum. NCBI lineage: Eukaryota > Fungi > Ascomycota > Eurotiomycetes > Eurotiales > Aspergillaceae > Penicillium > Penicillium polonicum. Next base: position 8,854,260 of record CP139884.1, on the reverse strand, counting down.
TGTTGAGGTCTGCTTCAAACCCCACGTGTACATCGTACTAACAAAGATCCCAGAACAACGTTCCAATGGATGTTCTGGGGTTACTCGTTGGCCTATGCTCGGGATGCAAGTCCATTCATTGGGACCCTTAAGAACTTTGGTCTGAGAGGTGTGATGGTAGCACCATCACCCGGCTCGGCCGATCTCCCAGAGATTGTATTCTGCTTTTATCAGCTTCTATTCTGCGCGTGCACAGTAAGCAACACCTCGCAATTCAATGTCGCGAATTCAAAACTAATGGAATCCTGCGGCAGGTCATGATCGTTGTCGGCGGAGCATTCGAACGAGGCAACATGGTCCCCTCACTGATCTTCAGCTTCTGCTGGGCGACCGTCGTCTACTGTCCCCTAGCCTGTTGGACCTGGAACAGCAACGGGTGGCTGTATAATCTCCCGTCGCTTGATTTCGCCGGTGGCGGCCCGGTTCACATCGCATCTGGCTGGTCGGCTTTGGCTTATGCCTTTGTCCTGGGGAAGCGCAAGAATATCGACCGCCCTTCACAGGCGAAACCCCACAACACCACCTTAGTCTTCTTGGGGACGGTCTTGATCTGGTTTGGATGGTTCGGGTTCAACGTATGTCACACCTGTGCCTTTTTTTCTAAACTCAAATCTGACAGTAGTTATTTCTTAGGGCGGCTCTGCTCTCAATGCCAGCGTGCGGGCAATGCTAGCGGCATTTAACACCAACACTGCGGCTTGCACAGGAGTACTAGGATGGGTGCTGGTTGACTATATCAAGCACCGCGGGAAGTTTTCAGTGGTAGGAGCGTGCGAAGGCGCAATCGCAGGGCTAGTTGGCATCACGCCAGCTGCCGGATTTGTGTCTGTGTGGCTTGCTGCCCTCATCGGGTTTCTCACGAGTATCGTTTGCGCCCTCCTCCAAGACATCAATGAATGGTTACACATAGATGAGGGGATGGATGTATTCAAGCTGCACGGTATCGGTGGGGTGGTGGGGGCCTTCCTTACCGGGATCTTCGCGTCGCAGTCTATTGCGGCGTTGGATGGCGTGACCGAGGCTACTGGGGGCATTGACGGCAATGGAGTGCAAGTTGGGAAACAATTGGCCGAGGTGTGTGCTATCTCGGCATATTCTTTTATTGTCTCGTGTATCCTGCTCTATATTCTCAAATTCATACCGGGGATGCAGTTGCGGGTGGATGAAGAGGCAGAGATGGTTGGCCTGGACCGCGCGCAGTTTATCGATGAGCAGATTGGTGAGCGGATGCTCCTCGACGATTTATGCGGGTCTTCATCACCCACTAGTATGCTTGATGGGCAGATTCCTGTAGTGGTTGGCTCTCAGAAAACCAAGACGTGACAGGGTTACAGCCTCGTCTCGTGACTCCAGCCCCCATCATTTGTATGTAGAACATGTAACCTGTCTCGGATCTATTAACTTCATGTCCTTTTGTCTCTCTTTTATAAATAATATTTTAGTAAGAGATGTCTAAGAAAAAAAACCTTGTGACTTGCAATTTGTGTTAAATCCGAGTATAGTAAAGTAATACTAGGTAGTATCCATAACAACCACCAGTAGTCGGATTTATTTCATGCATGGGAAAAGGCTATTATTTTTTTAAGGAGCTTTTACTATAACAGGCATATTATCTTTATCATTCTACAGGGAAAAAAAAAAAACTTCACCAGAGTGACGCAACGAATCTCCGGCTTTCAAGGCCGGGGAAGGGAGGGGCTGACGTATACTTTCCCCTCTCCCCAGCATTCTAGTGGAAAGCCCTGTAAGCCCGGTAAGCTTTGTTCGAGGGTCCTTTTCGACCTTACATTCCATGATGACGAGGCTGGAATACATATCCGCTTATAATGTACTCCGTACTCCGTACATATGTATAATAAATAATGAAGTTGAGATAGTCATCCAAAGTGGAACTGTGTCAAGATTAAAACGTTTATTCTGCATGCCGCAGTGAGACGTGTACACACATCTGCAGGAGTAAATAACCTTGAAGGTGTGTATGTGGTACATTAGAGATTGTCGACGTTACTATAGATGTTATAGTTATTAGTTTGTATTGTACAATGAAATGAAAATAATCTGAAAAAAGAAAAAAGAAAAAGAAAAAAGAAAAAAAGAAAATTGGTCACCGAAAGTTACATTACCCTTAAATCACCCCACTTTCCCGAATTCAGACCAATCTGGGCCCTTCTCGCCACTTAAAATTCCTAGTGCGGCCCGTCATGTTTCGTACCGCCCCGGAGTCGTCGCGTCCAGGCCGCTTTTGGAACTCTCCTTATCTTTCTTGGGAGTCCCTCTCTCCTCTCTCTTCTCTCCCAAGTCTTCTTTACTTCCTGTCATTCGTTTACCCCATATTCTTGCTCTTTAATTTGAAGATTGGTTCTCTTTCTTTTTTGACAAGTCTGTCATGATCTGCGAATAATCCGAAGTCCAAATGGGCAAATGTATGCGGACCCACCTCAACTTTCATGATGCGGCAAATTGACCTTTCTATTAGGGCGTTATGGTGTTGTCCTGGACGCGGGCTCGTCTGTATGTCGACCTAGTTGGGGAGAATCGGGGTCAGATCACTAATCAACCGTATAGGGGACTCGCGTACACGTTTACCGATGGCTACGAAATGCCGCTGCACGAAAGCACGCCGATGTGGAGGAGTTGAAATCGCTACCGGAAATCAAAACCAAGGAGGCATGGACGAAGAAGATTCACCCTGGTGAGTCCTTGAGTCAATACCAACCAACAACCCGACGCTAACCCACCTGCGCAACAGGGGTTTCTTCATTCGCCAATAGACCCGAATTGGTTGGATCAGACCATCTTGCTCAACTGTTAGACCATGCCAAGGGAATCATTCCTGCCGAGGATGTCAAGGATACTCCTATATTTCTCCTCGCCACTGCGGGCATGCGACTGCTAGGAAACCTCGAGCGACAATTGCTTCTGGATCAGATTTGCTCTTATGCTCGCGATAACTCCGACTTTTTGCTTCCGGACTGTGGTGTTCACATCCAGGTAATCCCGGGTGTGACCGAGGGACTATACGGATGGATTGCGACAAATTACCTGATGGGATCCTTCGATGCCCCTGAAAAACATGACCATGGAAAGGGACACCACACCTACGGATTCCTCGATATGGGTGGCGCATCGGCCCAAATTGCGTTCGCTCCGAATGTTACGGAGACAGAAAAACACGCCGAGGACCTCAAATTGTTGCGATTGCGGAATATTGATGGATCGGTTCAAGAGCACAGGGTGTTTGTCACTTCGTGGTTGGAGTTCGGCGTGCACGAAGCCCGAAGACGCTATCTAGATGCTTTACATACGGCAATTGGGTCAGATATCAAAGAGTTGCCTGACCCTTGTCTTCCCAGTGGATTGCGAACTACGCTTGACGGCAAAGTCGCATCGGCGAGCGAGACGGAAACATACCTGCTAGGTACAGGCAAATTCGACGAATGTCTCCGTCAGACATTCCCATTGCTGGACAAAGATGCTCCGTGTGCGGATGAACCGTGTCTGCTAAACGGTATCCACGTTCCAGCTATCGACTTCGATGTTAACCATTTTATCGGGATCAGCGAATACTGGCACACGACTCACGAGATTTTCGAGATGGGATACAAGGATAAAGCATACGACTTCAACACATATCAAGAACGGGTTCAAACGTTCTGCTCTCAAGACTGGGACTCCATTGAGCATGGCCTTGAACAGCATAAATGGGGAAAGAAGGTTGATCATCAAAAGGCCCACGAAGTATGCTTCAAGGCATCATGGATCATCAATATGCTACACGATGGCATTGGAGTGCCTCGCGTGGGTCTGGAGGATACAACTGGCTCTTCGCACAATGGAACCAAAGAAGTCTTGGCTCATGGAAAAGAAAAGGGCTATCTTGATGCGTTCCAGGCGGTCAACAAGATTGACTCGACCGAAGTGAGTTGGACTTTGGGTAAGATCGTCTTGTACGCATCTTCTCAGGTGCCTCTAGAGATCGACGAAGGTCTCCCGGTAGGCTTTGGCAGCAACCTCCCCGGTATCCCGGCCGACTTCCAGTATCCCAGTGTCCAACTACTACCGGATTCAGACAGCTTCCATAGTGAGCACTGGCATGACGCACTATTTGACGGTGATTCCCCACGCCGGATCCCAGGCTTCGTCCTGTTCATGCTCATTGTTGTCATGGCCGGTTTCTTCTTGTGCGGACGCACCCGTCGATCGCGGATCTTCAACCGCATGAGTAACGTGTTACGCCGTGGTGGGCCATCGCACCCCAATCACCCTAAGAAACGAAAAGGACTCAAATCGATGCTGCCATTCATCAGTCGAAGCGCCCCCTCTTACGAGCGAGTTCTTGAGGACGGTGCTCAAGATTACGAGCTTGATGCCGTCGAGTCCGACGGGAGCGAGGATGGTGGACGTCTTTCCGAGGCAGACTCGGCTAGACTGGGACCACCGAAGCGAGCGTCGAGCTGGGGCAGCAACAGCAACACTCCCAGCTTCAAGTACGCGTTAGATAACAGTTCGACCGGGACGATAGGTCTTGGGATCAGCGGTGGTGGCGGTGGCTCAGGCATTGCTATGGATCGAGCAGGCTTGGTAGTCAGGACGGAGAGCAGGGACCACCTGGCTCCCATTGCTCTAGGCCCTACAACCAACGGCCGTCGATCAAGAGCTGGTAGTCCAACAAGATCCCACCAAAAATCACCCAGCATGACCCCCCTGGCCGACGACTAACGCGACATATCTACCTGACCCGAATTATGCATAATTTCAATTGGAGTTTGATTGTTTGACATGCGTCGATTCATTACGGCGCTGTCTGATTTTTTTTCTTTCTTTTCTTTTCTCTCTTTTTCATATGCAAAGGGAGTTCGTCTCTTTATCGAGTCGCGTGAGTTGTGGCAGGATGCTTTCGATTCTTCATATCATATTTCAAACACTGTGCTCTGGAGTACCTTTTTGTTGGCGGTGCTTTTGATCTCAGGCCGGTGATTTACACGTAATCAGGTGTACTATTAATGGTTGAGAATGTTTTTCCTGAATATAGATTAATACATTACCAATTTCTATCCTGCATTTGAATTGTACATCGTAGTGTTGATATTCATCAATTGATCATGCTACCCTGGTAAGCCCTGGAGGTAGGCAGTCACATGTTCGAGCAGTCCAGTCAGGTTGATGCCAGTATTCTCAGGCAAGACGATATCACGTGACAGTTTTGTCACCGCCTGGCAAAATTGATGTAGAGAGAAACTGGCGCAAGTAGCTTCCGATTTAACTCGTTGCATTGATTCACCAAGCTTGTTCAATATTCTTCCAGAACACTTCACCTATGCCGTCGCGATAAAACTCACCATCTCATACACCCCTTACTCTCGGTACCCGCCACCACCGTCACCATGCGCTTGACCGCTGAGCTCATTCAAAGTTCCCTAACATATATCAATCCGCTCACAGACCGTGAGCTGGATCTCCGAGGTGCGTTCACCCACTACACACCTGCCTGAAAAGAACAGGTACTACACTTTTGATAAGAGCTGGATTGATATCGTCTTTTTGTGTGGTCGTGTAGGTCACAAGATCCCCACAATTGAGAACTTGGGTATCGCCAAAGTAAGTGCTGTGGTTCTTCCCAATCCTTGGGGCAGATTTGTCTCTATTGTCTCTCTCCATGTTGCTGCTAGACCAATTTCTGAGTCCGCAGTCAACCCAGCCATTCCCTTCTGAACCCTATGTTGACAGTTCCTAGGATCAAGATGCGATCGACTTCACCGATAATGACATCTCTTCCCTCGGAAACTTCCCCCACTTCCCTCGCCTCCGCACCCTCCTCCTCGCCCGCAACCGTATCAGTCACATCCAACCGGCACTCGCTACTTCAGTGCCTAACCTGACGACTCTGATCCTGACTGACAACAATGTGTCTGAACTGGCTGACCTCGATCCGCTGCGGACCTTGGGACGGCTGACACACTTGTCTCTCCTCCAAAACCCGGTGACACGCAAAGAGGTTTGTCTAGCCCTTCATGCATATACTAGTTAGATCTGGCTGTATATTATATGGCCTGGATTCTGTTGGAAGCTAAGCTAACTGGTTCTCGTAGAACTACCGATACTGGCTCATCTGGCGCATTCCCTCCGTTCGTTTCCTTGACTTCCAGAAAGTAACTGACGCCGAGCGCGCCACGGCTAAAGAGCTCTTCGGCACCTCCGAGGAACCCTCATCCCTCGCATCCAAGATCCTGGGTGTCAAGTCCCGCACCTTTGACGTCTCCACCCCGGCTGAACGCGCCCCCGCCGAAAAGGGTGTCCGAGTACAACTCACGGACAAGGAGCGCAAACGCGTTGAGAAGTTGATTCGTGACGCGAAGAGTCTGCAGGAGATCACCAAGTTGGAGAAAGAGCTTAATGAGGGACGGATACCCGGTGGAGCGGATGTCGATGGTGATGAAGCCATGCAGATGTGAGAGATGATACTTGGCTCTCTCTCATGGGTTGTGTCGTGAATCATGAACATGCAATCACGTTTTGTTGTCTTTCTTTTCTTCTCTGGAGCTTAGCTTTCTGGGTTTCTTTTTCTGACCGGGTGGGGTTTAGTGTGTATCGTATCTGGGTATTCATTTATTCATATGCCCCTAGTTTGGGATCGGAAAAAAAAAAAATCCCAGCTATGAATTGTGAGCATATTGAATTGCAAAAAAGATCATTTGGTGCTTCAACAGAAAAACATCGTGTTAGTCTATCAGGCTGCATATGGAGTAACAATCACCGAGGTGCCCTAAACAGCATTGAGCCTATAGGTTTGCTTGACGACGCATCTATTAACCAATGGCGATTTCGTCGCTCATGGGAGTTCCCTACTTGATATGAAGATGAGGTTTGTCTCTATGACTTCACTACTGCTGTCGTATTGAGTTTACATTGGATAGAGCAAGATGTAATCTCAACGCGAAACTATATGATACATATCATATAAAGTCCTATGCACAATTTTGCTTCTGATATATACAAAAACTCGATACCAACCCAGGGATCATTCATACCCAGGGTCAAAGATCCTCGCCTTGTAGAATTCAGCATCATCCCACCCTCGCTTATCCGTCACAGTCTTGGGCGCGCTTTCATCACTAAACGACACATACTGTCCCATATCACCCTTTGCCCCGCGCACCCAGGCATACTCTCCAGAAGAATGCTGAACTAGAGACTTCAGCTTATCGACCCCCATGAGAACATCAAATTCCTCACTGGTTGTGTTGTACTTATACGCAGCGGCGGTATGCGTCAACAGCAAGATGTCATCATCCTTGTAACTGGCGGAAAGATCGTGACCATTTTTCGCCCTGCCTTTCACCGTAGGTAAAGGGATTGGTTTTCCATCCCTCTCTAGCACGATGTCCTTCCCTTTTCCCACCACATCATATTTGTGAAGGTAATCCTCCCCAATGGCCCATAACTTGCCAGCATGCCAGAGCACCCCATGAGCCTTTTGAACAGTGTATTCATGGCTCTTCTTGATCTTTTTCAGATTGTTGACATCTGACGCATCAGTTGGGACATACAGCGTCAGCTTATGAGAGGCCGAGCTGGCGGCAACAAATGCTCCCAGATAAGGGATTCGTTCGAGGGAATGCGGGTTACCATCCGGTGTTGCTGACCAGACGACGTCGTCTATCGTCGTGGACTTCTGCCCAGATTTGATATCGATCATGCCAACTTTGCCTCCTGACGCCGCGACCAGGGCAACCAGGCCCCGGTCAGCTGTTTTGCGGATCTTGACTTCAGAAAGGTCGGCCCAAACATCCTTTTGCCAAAGCCATGGGTTCAGGTCGGCAATGAAAGACCAGTGAATGGCGTCTTTGTTCCATTTGGAAGCATCTCGTGGGAAGACGCGAACGGACTTGGAGTGCTGGTCGGTAACAGCTAGATGGTAGGCTGTTGCGAAGGGAGCTGCAATGGAGAGACAGAGGAGAGTACTCTGAAAATGCATTGTTGTGGTGATACTAGGTACTAGATGTCGGTTACACCAAGGAACAAGTCACTGGAAAGAAAATAGACAAGGGATTTTCATGGATTTATATCTTCTCCAAGCTTCTACGGGATGATACTATCCATTTAATTGGGGAATTGCTTCTTGCTTCGCCATCCAACTATTGGGGAAACCATGCTCGTAAAGCTCGTATGCCATCGTGCGTTCTGTTCAATAACACGAACCAAAACGGGGACAACTATTCCTGATCTGGGTTGGGATCAACAACCCGTATAATATATAGGTCAATGTGAAGCTCAGTTTTGCCACTCGAGCGACATTCAACTAACTTTGGAAAATTACAATGAAGCTATTCTTAGATTCTCAGATCGGGGCTCAAGGGCGGGATAGTGCAAATACGAGATCTCCATTCTTTGCAACCTCGGTATAGTGACAGGGATAAAAAACGGGGCATAGCTCGTATAATGCAGATCCGATGGGGGATTTAATTTAATCTAATTACGTTAATTAACCAGCAGTGTCCCACATAATACGAGCCTACCCCGAATTCCTCAGTTTAACATTTCATCCCGCGGGTTGACCCGCCTTTTATGCTTGAAAGCTCTTTCCAACATGCAGAAGGGGCTTGGCTACTCTCACTATACTAAGACTCGTATTTTATGGCGATCACATCCTGAGATGAGTGATGTGAGGGGAAAGGCCCCTTTTCGGATGTGTGTATAAAGTAGAGGCTCTTTTGGTTACACTTCATCTGCGGCTAATCGTCTTGATTCTCGCTGGATCAAAGTAGTGGACTACGCTATAAATTGTATCTTCCCTGGGAACTGGACTCGAGCTTGCTGGTGAAAAGGAAAACCAAAGGCCCATCATGCGGTATACATTGGTTTTGACTACTCTTCTTTCTCTTTGCTTCACCGTCGCCATCGCAGCAGACCCTCGTTATTGCCAGGGAAAGACGACTCTGGACGGCAAAGACTTCACCCTCGAAGAATCCGCGGACAATGCTCACCTACCCGTGCTCGCCAAGTACTTCAAGTCAAAGGGTAAAATTGCGAGTGTCACTGCGGTTCTTCAATCCGCGAATCGTGCCTTAAGCAAAGGTTCTCCTCCTGTCGGTAAAGGGTCTCCGGCCGAAGCATGGGCTTGGAACTCGGGCGATGACAAGACGAAGGAGTGGGTTCCACAAGGAATCACCAGCTCTGCCGATGCTTTCGGCAAGGGAACCTGGAATGACCACGAGGCGTGGATTGTCAGCTGGTATCGTGATGGAGATAGTGTACGGCTCAGCTTTGTTGATCGCAAAACACACAAGTATCGCCATGTGATGCTAGTGTATCCAACTGCTGATGATGACTTCAAATCCATCACTATTCATGCGGGTGGCATCATGTGGTATGGCAATGTGCTGTATGTTGTCGATACTAAGAATGGTATTCGTGCATTTGACCTGGATAATATCTGGGAGGTTGAGATTGCAGATGGTGTCGGAAAGACCAAAGACGGAAAAGGATATTCTGCGGATGGGTACCGATATGTGCTTCCTCAAATCCGGTGAGTCTAGTCTATCTATTATTTTCCTTTCGGCAAAAGACTGATAGCATTCAAAGTTGGTATAAATGGATCCCCGGCGACTCTTCTCCCTTCCGCTTCTCCTGGATTTCCCTTGACCGCAGCGACTCACCTGACACCCTTATGGTGGGTGAGTTTGTGCGTGATGGAGAAAATTTCAAGGATGCCAACAAGACGCCAGTCCCTATCCGCTATGTGAAATACAACCTAGATGCCTCGACCAGGCGGCTGCACACCGATAAGGGCATTGCTACTGCAAGCTGGGCACACTGTATCGATATACCCAATGTTCAGGGCGGTGTTTCATACGACGGCAAGTTTTACATCTCGCGCAGTACTGGCAGAGCTCCCAAGGAAGGCGATCTTTTTATTTGGGAACAAGGGAAGACAGCGATAGAGCACAAAGGGTGGTTCATGGCTGGGAATGAGGATCTGAGCTTCAATCCTGTTCGCAAAGAGTACTATACTGTCACCGAGTATGATGGAGATCGGTACATTCTGGCCTACAAGGTCTAGTCTTACTCGATCTGTCATTGACATAAGTGGCCCAACTGCAACATTGGTGGCGGTGCCGATATGTCATAGTCCTCATGATTTGTGATATCAATAATTAATGTTATGCAGCCCTGGAGCTGGTAGAACTACAGTACCTGGTTGGTACCTTAGTTATTAAGGCAACTGTAATAGTAATTATTTTGATTCTTTTATTGGTCTTTATGCAGGTGCCCATGTCAGAATATGGCCATTAAGGCATGAATAATCACTAAAAATGGGGATTTGGACGCTGGAGCCTATAGCACTGCGTATGGGGCCTGTGCTGAAGTATCGTAGCTCTACCGTCTTCACGGTAAGCTTGGTATCTAGCAGTGGCCGGAACTACTGTCGAACCTTTCCTTAACAGGGTGTTGATTGGCCTGATGCTCAAAGGTCTGGCTCACTAGAAGACTGCGTTTAAATTGCCGTTTTTGGTAAAGGAGATGCGTATTCTGGTGGGGCCAATGCTTGGCATCATCTATAGTTCCCACTACTTACGCAGTATAAAATGCCCTCACCAGAGACTTTCTTTCAAATCTTCGATTCAAAGCTCAAACACTTGCAGAATTTCGGAGAATGCACATTCTTGTTCTAGGGGCTTCTGGTATTCATGACTCTACCATTCAGTCTGATGCAGGATTTCTAACGTTGGATCTGACCTAGGTGCTATCGGCCGTCTATTCTGTGATATCGCTCTCAATGAAGGGCATCGTCTTACACTCTTTGTCCGAAATGCCAACAAAGTTCCCGAACACATCCGCCTGAGCGAAGGAACAGAGATTATTGTAGGAACGCTTGAGGCCGATTCGGACCTGGAAGAAACCGCAAAATGTGGAGCAGACATCTTTATCTCCTTTGCAGGACCAGCATTTGGTGCACAGGGCACAGTATGAGCTCATTCTACAATTCTTTTAACGTCTTGATTGGATACTGACGGATTATCTAGCCTTTGACAGATGCCTACAAACTCCTCATTCCAAAACTCGCCTCACAAAACATAACCCGTATTCTCATCCTTTGTACTCCATCTTTCAGAGACGAATCTGATGTTATAACATCGACGTGGTGGGCAGGAAAATGGTTCATGAAGCTGTTCAGTTCTGGTCAATATCAGGAGATGGTAGGTGTCGGAGAGGCGATTTCTTCCTTATCCAACACAGGTGCCTTCCGATGGGGATTATTCCGAGTCGGCGGGCTTACGAACGGAAAGGAGGCCCCGGTTAATGCAACTTACTTGGGTAGCGGGTTTGATAACACATGGATTAGTAGAGCTAGTGTTGCGAGATGGGTTTTGGATGAGGCGATTGAGGGGAAATGGGTGGGAAAGATGCCCTATATATGTAACAAATGACGAATGCGATGTTGGGAGAATCTTCAAAGAATAAGACAGCCTCACCGCCCTTGAGATATAGCAACGGATTAATATTTTTGCCTGGGCTTATTAACTTTCTGTTCAACCTCATACCCGCACAGAATTCATAAACTCATCGTGACATGTCTCAGAGACGCCCTCACACGAAGTCCCGGGATGGCTGCAACCGATGTAAGAAACGACGAATAAAATGTGATGAAAGTGGACCTCCTTGTGCGACTTGCAAAGCTCGAAATGCAGTGTGTGAATACACCAGTAACGCCTTTCGACTTTCCAGCTGGACTGGGATATACGAAGAAGGAAACCATACATCAGCAAGTAGGCAGTTACAGAAGACGGTGTCTGAAAACTCACATCAAAAACCGCATTCTGGATTTGCTCAGAATACTCCGAGCACTCCATCGGTTTCACGCACACGGGAATTGCAACTGATGCATCATTGGACACTGAAAACATGCAGTAGCTTTTCGCCACTCCTGACAGAAGTTTTCCAGACATACGTGGTAGAACAAGCACTGCATTACCCATTCCTGATGGACGCACTACTAGCCCTTACGTCATTCCATATGGCGGATGAACTCCCTATACACAGTTCAACAAAGGCAGAATTTCTGGGTGATGCCCTACAATACCAGAGCAGATCATTGCCTGCCTTTCGTATAGAACTAGAAAACGTGTCACCAATAAACTGCGATGCACTTTTTGCGTGTTCGGTGATAATGATGGCTTGTACTGTTATTTCCCCGTCACTGGAAAGCAACACCGATGACAAGCTAGCGACCAGAGTGAGAGTGCCCCCTGATCTAAAATCTCTTTTCTATTTGGTGAAAGGGATTCATTCGATCATTGACCAGGCCCGCCCGTCACTTGATGAAGGGCCATTCCATTTTATCATTCAACCTTGGTCCGGAGCAGATCCAACGTTCTTGTTTTCAGAAGATGGCGCCCTCCCTCCAGTGTTAAGGAAGCTTTGCTGTGGTATGGACGGTCCATCACAGAAGATCCATGGACACGCTATCGATACACTTGAGCATTGTGCTCTGGCCGAAGGGATGGTCATTCCGTGGATAGTTATGGCTGGTGGAGATTTTGTCGAACGAGTTCAAAGCGAAGAGCCTTTAGCATTACTTATATATATTTGCTGGGGAGCTCTGCTGGGACGTGTCGAGGGGATGTGGTGGGCTAGAGTGGCTGGAAAGACAATAGTACAGAGCCTTGCTGAGCATCTTATGCATCGAAGTGAGGAATGGAATGAGGTTGTGAGATGGGCAAAAGAGATAGTGGAGATAGATACCCTATAACACCCCACGTAAACAAATAGTTAGTTACTGCATGCTTAGTCCAATATGCGAAATCCAATCATGTTCAGGTTCTATAAGTTCAGGTGGATCGGAAGCTTTCAGCCCCCTGGACGACTTGAAGAAACGCCACATCTTCACCTTCAAGACGTATTTCGATTGTATACAGTTCACATGGAATATAGAAATATAATCCCGTTGGAATCCTATGCATATCACCCTACCACATACCCTACAACAGCTGCATCATCCATCACAATTTCGGCAAAATGGCTCCACTCTATGCGAAGTGGATGAAATGAATCCCCACCCCAAATCCAAATTTTCAACCGGCTAGGGAAGATAGAGAAGCTAGAGAAGCCGGAGTAGGTTCAGAGCCATTCAGAACTAGGCCCATAATTTAATAACACCCCGGGCAGTGAATAGCCAAGACTCCCCGTTCCCGTCCCTTTCGCTTCACTCCGCTCTTCGTTGACCAGAGGCTTCCAAAGTTGTATATACTACCCAGCTATACTCATTCACCATGCGCATAATATTAGCCATATTATCGCTAGTGGGTGTAATTGCAGCATCGACAGCCGCTGCTACATCGCCCAATGTCGCGGTAGGCTGCAAGGCGCTGCAAACGCCCCTTGGGGATTCGTTATTCTTCGCCAGCAGCATTGTCTACAAGTACGAGGCAGCGAACTTTTGGTCAAACACAGAGCTGATGGCTCCTGGCTGTGTGTTCCGACCGCAGTCCAGCGCGCAGCTTGCGGAGGGCATCGTGGCGCTGGCCAATGCCAATGCTCAATTCGCCGTTCGGGGCGGTGGACACATGGGTATTCGGGTGGGTTTTTGATCTTCAAAAGTTACTAATTGTAATAATATGTTGGATTGTCCCTTTTCTGACGGTCGCAGGGCTCCAATAATATCGATGATGGTGTCTTGATTGTTATGTCGAACTTGACTACTTTGGAGTTGTCCAAGGATCAGTCCATTGTGTCCATTGGTCCTTCTCACCGGTCAGTTCTTTGTTTCGGTTCGGTTTGCACCGGCGATGGTCTTTACTTACCTCTGTTTAGGTGGAGTGATGTCTACACATACCTGCAGAAGTTCGAACTGACTGCGGCCGGTGGTCGTCTCGGCCCTGTCGGTGTGCCTGGATTGCTCCTCGCTGGCGGTGTCAACTTCTACGGTAACCAGGTTGGCTTTGGCTGTGATACCGTTGTCAACTACGAGGTTGTTCTTGCCGATGGCTCGATTGTGGAAGCTAACAAGACGAGCCATCCGGATCTGTTCTGGGCCTTGAAGGGTGGGAGTAGTAACTTCGGCATCGTCACCCGGTTCGACTTGGAGACTATTAAGTCAGCCAAGGTCTGGGCTGGTGCGCACACCGTGTCCGCTGAGCACATAGATCAATTCCTGGCTGTATGTCATATTGGTGTCCTTGGTTGCTCTAGGATTGGTTACTAACTAGTTTCATTAGGCTGCGGCTACCTACGCATCTGACATCTATGACCCCAAGACGCACATTGTACCGGCCCTTTTGCCCGGCGAGACTACTCTCGCCTCCGTGATTCTGTTCTACGACAGCGACACCATCAGCTACCCCGATATCTTCAAGCCGTTCACCGATATCCCAGCTATTAGCAGCACCCTTGACTTTAAGACGGTCGCCGAATTTGCCACTGAAACAGCCGTAGTGGTGGTCGATGGTATCAAGTACGATCCCCCACTCAGAAGACCATGGACTAAGTAGCTAACCAGGCTTAGTGACGTATTCGTCGCCGGAACCGTTAAGGGCACAAGCTACAAGGAGCTCCTCAGTGGAATCAGTATCATCAACCAAACCTTCTTCAACGAGCTCCCCAAGCTGTACGCGCAGGTCCCTACCGCCAACATCTCCACTATTCAGCTGGACTGGCAACCTATCGGCGCCGACTGGATGAAGGCCTCCGAGGCTCATGGCGGGAACGCCCTCGGCCTGGACTCCTCGCAGGTCTATCTCTGCTATGCGGAGGTGGTGGAGTGGATTGGGTCGGCTTATGATGAAATTGTCGCTTCTTGGGTTGAAGAGACAACGTACAAGATTAACAATGCTACCCAGAAGGCTGGCCTCTACGATGCCTTCAACTACATGGGTGATGCTGCTGGATTCCAGTCTATCTTCCCTGGCTATGGTGCTGAGAACCACCAAAAGCTCCATGATATTGCGAAGAAGTATGATTCTCGGGGCGTTTTCCAGACTCTAATGCCTGGTGGATTCAAGGTTTAGGACATTCCTCGGGATGTGTATGGTTCTCCCTATGGATGGACAGGATATGTGTATAGAGAATCTACTGGTAGGATCTATGTCTGTTTCGCAATACTCCGATGTTTCCAGAGGGAGGGTGATAAATCCATGTTTCGCGTGATGTAACTGGCATTTGGGTTTGATGGCGAACAAACAGACCAGTATCTTAAAAATATCGAGTGCAATTTGGTATGGGGGAGATACAATTAGACAATGAATTCTCGGAGTCTTTTCCTGTTGAGAATTTCTGCTTCCACCAATCTCCCCGTCTCGGTGACTTTCCCATTGACTTGCTCATAGCGTACCAGCGCGGGGATGTTGTTAGTGCCCCACGTTGTCCGGTAGACATTCCGAGGGTTACTCCATCTGATAGATATCAGCTCAATGTATCGGAAGACATGATTTAATTTAATTGGAAAGAAAATATCCCAGGCTTAGGCACGACCATGGTAAAACTTACTCGGGCTTTTGTCCAACCTCGATAATAGCTAATTCTGGCGCATCATCTCCGGAAAATGCCTCGTTGATATGTGGCAAAGCATCCCGTACATCTGGGCACCAAGGTTGCTTGGTAATTGGATCTGGTGAAGATATGAAGGCAATGAATAATTTCGAGTCCGGGCTCAGTGCCAGCTCTTTCGCCGAACTTGGCAATGTGAAATTTTTGGTGATTGGCATTCTTGCGGCTTTGGATACAGTTCGAGTTTGAGTGTAGAATTTGGACAAGAAGTATGGCCGAGATGGGATTTTTGAGATCTAAAGTCCAGGCATTTACAAGTTCGTCGAGACATGAGGCGTGGCCTTTGTTTATTGCATGACTAAGCACATCGCAATTTCACCTGGGCAGTGCGTGACGGTTTTTCTTCACAAATCAAAGGATTATGGATATTGTTCAATATCATGTCTCTTTTTACTGTGAATAGAGGCGCTCTTCTCTGGCGACTACCATATTATACCCCATGCACCTATTAGCTACAACTTTCAATTTGACCTGTTCCTGTAGTCAAGCCTCATGGGTTCAGTCCTTTACCCTATCTATCTCGATCGGTGAACGTGTTTTTTGTGCTAATTTTCTTTCCTGGGGACTTATAATGGGCTATGCATGTGGTCAGTGCTGAATTGTGGATATTCTCGTATTCTGCACGTTGACACACTGTCCGTGTGTAGTTGGGCCGTGATGTAAGCGAAGTTGAAGTTTAGCCCCAGCGCTACTGCAGGTGAGGTCTTCTCTCATCAAATACTGACCGAAGCTGTATAATTCAGCTTTTCTACAGTATGGATCAAGCAGCATCCAGCTTCCGCGCACAGTGGGTCAATCCATCGGACTTGTTCTCAATCCTCTTAATTATTGGCGGAGATGTCATTGGGCTCGCTCTAGCAGCCCTCTCCGGCGGACCTATCACCCCCGTCACCTTCTCTTTCGGATGGGTGTCGTACGCTATCTCGGCGCTACTCACTGTCCAAAGTGAGGGCAACATGATGCCCCCGAGCCCTGACTCTTCGCTCCGGGTAATCAACCTAAGCACGGGGTATACTCGATTCAACCGGTCCTGGACCCTAGGGCGGGTGTTTCAGAATTACGAATATTGGATGCCGGAAGAAGTGGAACAGCGACTGGAAAACCACCCGGTCTTGTACCAGGATGAGGAAGCCGGGGTCGCAGACACGGAGATGTCAGAGAAAGGCGCGGTAACGGCAGAAACATACGCTAATCCTCGCAAATTTGTAAGCCCCCACCAGGCACGCCTCTGCGTTGCTGTTTACGAGTGGGCGCTGGATGGAAGCTATCCTGTGGCGAAACCTGGTTATGACTGGGTGCATTGGCTGGGAATCATCGTGACGGTGGTTCAACTAGGCATCAGTGCGATACCATTTGCCCTATACGGGGACTGGAGTATCTTCCTGGTGACAGTGGCCGGAACTGTCCTGGCCTATGTGTCTGGTGCGCTGCCGCAGTGGCAGAAGGAGAAGTGGGCGTGTCGAATCTTGGACAAGCGCAAGGATGTTGCATTGACGCTTGGGAATGGCATGCAGCATGTGATCGTGGTGCTAGGGTCGAAGGGCGGGTTGGATTTGGAAGACATGGCTGGGGGGCAGTTACCAAAGGACGGGGAGGGACGGGCACGTAGGGGCCGATTGATGCGACTGATGAGCCCTGGCAATACTACGCGCATGATGACGTTCCTGTTAACAGTGATGTGGCTCATGCTTCTCCTCAGCAGCACGGGGATTCAGGACCATGCGTGGTATCTACTCGCGGTGGGAGGCATTGGCATGGTGCAAAATCTCATCACGGCCGGGGCTCCGCGTCAGCCGGAGATGTTGGGGATACCGATCCGACTGGCTATGCATTCAAAATCAGGGAACGAAACAAGCCCGATACCAATGGTATTCGCCGAATTCAAGGTAATGCATACCCTGATGGAGCTCGAGTTAGACTTCAAGGGGGCTGGTCGAGCTCTGCTCCCAGAGTTCTTTCCTGGAGGCGGCGGCCTGCAACCGTGGGAGGAAAAGTGGTGGTCCAGCAATGAACCGGAAATTCGACGCCAGCTACTACGGGCGGCGAAAGAAAAAGAATTCCACAAACAGATGCGCAGGACGCAGGCTGGCTGAAAGGTGGTATACGATACCGCAGTATATGGCAGTTTTCCACCAGGTCTTGTCCCGCAGGTGGTAGTCTCTCTTGTTGATCCAAGCAAAGGAGAAAGAGTCGTCGTTGCATGCATGCATTGTGTTCGAAAGCCTTGCTTTCCATATCCAAACAACTGCCTTCTTCTACTCCGAATAATCGTACGGGACTACACACACCTTCTCCAAGTTTTACTTGTCACTAGAACTCGGTTGTGTTCGGGGCTTAGAATGCCACAACGTAGGAAGAATAACATATCAAATCACAGAATTACTACTTGTATCTTGCCTGAAAATACATACTGGAGCAATAGAGGCTGAATACGAAGATGGGAAGCAGGGAGACAAGGAAAATACCTTCGCAGCAAACGAGGCAACAACATAAAGAGCAAATACGAGCATTTCTTGGCACGGGAACCGACCAACCAGTACGAGACTAGCGTTTTAGCGCTATGCTGGCGCGGGGCTTCATATGACTGGAAAAGTGTGACTGTCAAAGCCCCTCATTGAGCAGACAATCACAATGGCGGAGCATGTGTTCTTCCCTGATGAACCGCCGAGGCCTCTTCGAATCAAGTACAACGGTTCGCTATACGATGGAGGTAATTGGGACCAGTTCCCAGTTCGCCATGGGTGGAAATTGGAAACAGGAGCTGAAAAGTTCCCTCGACGCGGAATCCCACAGAGCTTCCACTCTGGGATAGAGTGCTGGCTCTACTTCGGCATGCTCCACTATGTGTTTGGGGACCAGCTGGATCAGTCCGATTTTCTCCTGCGCAGGGAAGAAGACCCCCAGCAGTACATCACGACAAAGCATCTCCATAAATATGTCGACAACGCCAAGGAATGGAAG
Organism: Penicillium polonicum; assembly: GCA_034423695.1. Taxonomy (NCBI): domain Eukaryota; kingdom Fungi; phylum Ascomycota; class Eurotiomycetes; order Eurotiales; family Aspergillaceae; genus Penicillium; species Penicillium polonicum. Next base: position 8,835,717 of record CP139884.1, on the reverse strand, counting down.
AAGAGGAAACTTGGCGAGCGAGCCGTTGACATTGTCAAGAAAGTCTGCGAGCAACTTTCCAGGTATGGCGATTATTATGTGGGGGGTGACATGTCATTAGCCATTCGGTTGGTCTGCTATGTTTTCTGGAACGTTGCAATCAAGAGAGATGGTCCTCAGACCCAGACCCTTCATGTTGAGCGATGGATGTTCACCGGAGAAACTGAGACTAAGCGAATGGTCGCAGACGGATGGTGCCCCTTGGAGGCAGCGAAGTGTCGCGTGGCCGGTGGTGGAGTGGACACCCCCGCGTATCTGCTTCAGTTAATGCGTGTCAAGCCTGGCTGGAATAAGATAACGCACACGTCCTGCAAGAATACGGAATGTGTGGCTAACAACGTCGATGAGAGCCAATATGTCACTCGGCACGTGCAAGAATATTGCACTTGTTCACACCTCCAGGCAAATATCGAGCAGCTGCATAAAATTCTCCGGGATGGAGGGGTTCCCCTTTTGATGCTCACGCCTGGTGGCGAGGACGAGCTCGGCAACCAGAATTTCAAGATTGATATTGTGAGCAAGCGCGTCGGGAAGCAATACTTGGCCATCTCGCATGTGTGGTCCGATGGGTTGGGCAACACGGAGGGTAACAGTCTCCCGGAATGCCAATTAAGACTCCTTTACGAGGAGGCAAGGCGTGTCCTCACTGGCAGTGAATATGTCCCTCGCTATGAGGGCGGTCCATTTGCAACACTGCACACTAGCGCGTCTCGACTTGCCCATTTCGCGGGCACCCAAACCGTGCGCAGAAGCGATTCAGTCCTGTTGTGGATTGACACCTTGTGCATACCACATCAGCCCGATGTTCGGAGCCTGGCGATTCAGCGCATTCGTGAAGTATACGAGGATGGTCAGTGCGAGCTTTTAACAAACTACTGGACGTTCTTAGGTGGTAGCCTAACTGATTATAGCTTACCGGACGATGATCATTGATTCGGAAATGAGACATGTGAGCGCTAGCTCTACAAGTCACCTAGAGCTTCTCCTGAGGGTGCTGCACTGTTCGGGTTGGATGCGCCGGTTATGGACGCTTCAAGAAGGACTGGCTGCTAAGAGCAAGCTGTACGTGTTGTTCTCTGACAAGGCAGTTAACATTGCCACTATTGCCGACGAACTCCTGACCCAGCTTGACCGAGGAAAACTCCCCGTCATGCAGGAGAGGATTGCGAACTTCGCCATGGGTGTTTGGTTCACCTTCTTTAAACATACTGTTGACTCCACATCCAAATTCGAACGTTTTGTCAACCTAGTTGTTAGTCCGTTTGATAAAAGCGAGATTACCAAAGTTCAACTAATTCGATGGAATTGGTTTAATGTAGCCACACGAGCCACCAGCAAGGCAGCCGATCGCCCAATCATTCTAGCGGGCATCCTCAATCTCGACGTGAAGGAAATCCTCCAGGTCAAGGGTTCCGATGAACGGATGAGAAAGTTCTACAGCCTGATCGACGATTTTCCTCAAGGCGTGCTGTTCCAGCCCGGGCCTCGATTTGAAGATGAGGGGATGCGCTGGGCGATGAAAGTGTGTCAATATACCAAAGAAATCCAATACCTCTCAGGCGGACCAGGAAATATTACCCCTCGAGGACTTCAGATCACACTTTATTCGTCGTGGTTGTTCCCATCCTGCATCGTGTTCGACCTCGGCGTGTTTGACATCGACAATACCCAGGGGCAACGTGCTTGGGAGCAGTGGATCAAAGAGCACAATCTTGAAGGTGCCGGCGACATGCCCAGTGTATGTCTGCTGCAGACTGAAGTCCCTGTTGTTTTCGAGTCAAATGAAACCTACGGGATTATTATGCACGGGTCAGAAGGGTCTCAGCCTGGATCAAAGAGAACGTGTGCAGTGGTGTCACTGCGTACGACGGAGGATTCAGTCCATTACGCACAATATGAAGCTCTGGGGACAATCAAATCTATCGCCAGCTTTATACAATGGCCAGACGGAGGGTATCTAGTTCCAGTCGCCTGGGATGACCGACAAGAACGTGAATGGATTGTCGGTTAACTGAATGGAGTGTTGGTTGAATAGTTGTTAACTAAGGTCACCAAACAGGATTGATACCGAGCAGTATAGGTCCTTTTCGGATCATAAAAATATAACTACATACACATATTGTAGTGGGGAGATAGGCTCCCCACTACGATTAGTGCGCATTCGGAGTTCATCTTTTCCTTGTCAAGGAGACTTGAGCGCGGACAGCACATGTCGATCAACACGAGACCGGATACCTGTCGGCCTAGTCTGCTGAGCTGGCGACGGCCACAGTCTAGAATAGCATACTTCGTGGTCAATATATTCCAGTAGGAAAAATAGTGGCACTTAAACAAGAGAGAAAACAGGTAGACTGAGCGGCTTTGAGCATGTGGTGCTCCTATTGAGATATTGCTATTGAATTATTCCTACTAATGTGTTTGCTGTGAACGTGTTTTCATCTCTCAGATCTACTTCAATCCCACTTTCTTTTTCTTCCTTCCTATTTCTCCTTTTCTCTCTACTGACACGGGACTGGACAGCTTGGAGAGCGGACGAGGCGCTTTCGGCGGCGCTCTGGTGGTCGGCAACGGCGGTGGTCTGGCGTTCTTGAAGGGTGGATAGCTGCTGCAGCTGGATTATCACGCTATCCAGACCTGCTGTGATTTCAGCTCGCAGGCGCGCAGCAGACGGGGCCGAAGTTTGCATCCCAGTGGTGGCCACACCTCCATAGACTCCAGCGTTGGGCACACTGACTGGCTGAGTCTGGCCGTGCTGGAGGATCGTACACTTCGCGCCCTTTCCACCGTACATACAGTTGCCACAGCATTTGGGGAATCCTGGCTCATCAACCACCACACACAAAGCAAAGATTCCTCGCCCCGCCAAACAGTGGTCACAGCGTACGGATGCCTCACGCCCTACCATCTGAATGAAAAGGGCCTCAACATTTTGGATATTGGATCCCAAGTCCTCGTTCCAGCGCTCAGGCTGACGGCCCATTGTTGATCGGACGACTAGCTCGCGTTTCTTCTCCTGGCCCATCAGGAACTTCAAGAATACCGATTTGACAAGTTCGCCTTCCTTCGCAACGGACCAAGGAAGACGTTCGATATACTTCGACCAAGGTCCAGCCTCAGGGACCGGGTCGCCTATCTTTAGGATCGGCAGGCTGGAGGGGATGCCAGGAATGCTATAGAAATATATTCATATTAGTCTGAGTCTTATCATAGTCAATCATATTGACACTCTTACCTTGTAGGATCCATATTGGCTGGATTCGTCAATGGATTGAAAATAATCTGGGCCTAGATGAGCTGGCCAAGTGAGGTGGAAAAGTAGTCTGGCTCCTTCACGGACGTATCTCCAAATACTCTCCCTGTCCCTCTTCTTGCGTGGTTACATCGGGTCCTAGAACCCACTCAGTACTGCAAGTCGGTCGGTATGAATATGACACCTGGGTCGTCCTCTCGATCAAATTGCGTGTGACAGCTTCCACAGAGCGGGATCCCATCTGCTGCCGATGTCAAGCTGAAGTCGATGAGGCCCGGGTTCAACCAAAGGTCCACCTATCCAAACATGGTTAGCCATATTCCATTCGAACCAGCAGCAATAGTATCACGCACCTGCTTGCCTTCTTTTCCGATCACTTGGCAGATCTGAGGGTCTGTAGACTGACACACCCAGCAGGAATCTCCAGCGAGCCGTTTGATCTCAGTTTTTGTGGCGGTCGGAAAGACGTCAGATTTCGCACAAGACTCAGTTGATGCCAACGACATGGCAGAGGAAGATTTTGTGTGCCTAGATGCAAGAGACCTGGCGGTATGAGGGCGGCGTGAGGACGAGCTGAGCTCAGATGATTGTCTTCGGCCACCTGGCGACCAGAGAAAGGGAGTTGGAATGGTTTGGTACACAGGTCCTTCCTCGAAGCAAGTCATGATGGTGAGGTAGTCGCAGCTGAGTGAGGGACAGAACCACGGTTCCGAGGCTGAATATAGCCAAGGCAAAGTTCACGCTCATCTGTTGACGATGGACTCACATCAACTAGGTGTAAGGCGGCAAGAGATCCCGAAAAGAGGATTTTGTCGCATGGCACATTGGCATCTATACTGCTTCTTATGGCAGGAAGAACCCGGACCGCGAGGAAACGAGACTAGCTATATTTCACCGGCGAGGCTGATCCTATGGAAACCCCACAAGCTCCGGATTCTACGTGTAAATGGCTTTTTTATAGAAGCTTAAAAGAAAAATAGAGAGGAAATTCATGATCTCGTGCAAGCACATGTCAAGGTTATCAGTGTGAGCAACATAGAGCACCGAATAAAACATAGGCAAATTCAGTGGCCCCTAAAAGATAGACCCGCGCATTTAGTTGACCTGGTCGCTTTCATCTTCGGCTTCCTCGTCATTTTACTCATCACCCTGGGTCCACATGGCATCCGTAGGCTCCCCAGGCCACAAGGTGGCACAGAGGTCACGCGCATCGGCCCAGTCTTCATAGCCACCATCGGAGCTATAGATAATTAGCATGAATTATCTGGACGGATGTACCATGTAGCATACCCAAGATCCAGGTTCTTCGGTGCCAGCATCCAAATCCTGAGAAGGATGGATGTAACGACAACATCGTATGGCTTTCGAGCAGTCTTGCAGAAAGTCCACTCGCCCGGCTTGCACAGTATGAAGGGTTCATGGGCATTCCCTCTAACCCCGTTCAGGTCTATGCCTTTCTCGGAGTCCACTACCACCGGTGTGATCTTGTCTTCATCCTCGGTTGGGCCACTGAGAGGAACCCGGGCTTCTTTGATGATATTGGGGACATCTTGGATGAGCTGGGCCCAGGCCTTTTGCCATTCAGGAGTCTCCCAGCCATGTATGGCGTAATAGTGCGTGTAACTTGATTTTTTTTGTTAGCAATGTAATGTTTTGGATGATGGATGGACTAACCCCATGGTTGAAGATGAGAGTTGGGAGAGGAGGAAGTTGAGTTGCTGGAAGTTGAGTTGCTGGAACTTGGGCAGCCACAACCTTAGGAAGTCACCTGCAGGGGAAATTACATCACTTCACAACCTTCCGATATCTTCTTTTGAGAGATAAAAAGAAATGGTGAACAGAAGTGAACCTTGGAAAGCCCAGTTGATTACTGTTTTACATTCTTATTCAATCTTAAGATGAATCAAATACAATCTTTGGCCTGAACAAACAGGTGTCTCAAAGCTTCCATTTATCCTCGTTCCCCGTCTAACACAACTGTCTTTCAAACTTTCAGAGAGATGGCTGAAGTGAGTATATATGAGCCTAACTATTTAGATAACTTTGGGATGATGACGCTAACATCTCTCTGTCATCTAGTCGATAACTGATGAGCAATGCTTAGCTCCAGAGCTTCGCCAAGCTCTTGATGACTTGAAAACGGTTGTCCATGCGACAAATTGCTGTCTGACTACTTCTCGCTTCCTGGACTCGTTCCCAAACATCAGTACCCAGCACTTGGAAATCCAGAGAGCTGTCGAAAAAGTGACTCAGTTTGCGCGAGACCAGGAAGAGAGCGCTGAGCAGGCTGTACAAAAAGCCCAAATGACATTCGAAGCTCTGCCTTCTGAATACCAACACAGCTTGATGCAGTACTACGGGGAAGATCTCAGTTTCTACCTTGAAATCGTCATTCCTCCGGACTTGTCGCATACTCCCGCAACCCCTTTCAAGGAATTCCAGGTTTTGCTATTTGATATTGAAAACTTGCATCGTGCACTTGCCCGGGTACGTGGAGTGGAGGCAAACATCACCAATGTCCTTTCTGGGCTACCGTCCATCCAACGACTGAAGCGGGAAAACCGGGATGAGGAAATTCGGCTGTTAGAGCTACGCAGCTCGGCTGAGATTGAACTTTGTAGGCAATTCCTTGCCTTGGATCGGGAACAACAGGACATGCTCTGGTTATGGTATCAGGATTCTATGGGGATCAGTGCGATCCAGAGGGATGATAATGCGCAAGACCTTTACTCGGCTAGGAGCTGAGATGGAGACAGCCATGATAATGATGAGATTGTCAATTCCAACGGTATCCCAACGTGCAATCATTGAAGCACGGAAACCAGCAAATAGGGGAAAAGAATATCAGATTCCTACAGTTTCCGATTGGTAGTATGATGCCTCAAATCACCGACACATAACTCACGCATCAGCCAGATATGGGTTGTGAGTCAAACCACCCCGTTTATCTCGCATTCTTTTAATCTATCCAGATATTGCCAATGGTTGGGAGTGTGGGGTAGATAACGGGCCAAATTGCCGAGTTTCGGGAAATTGTCCTTTCTCTTATCCTTTGTCCACTTTCTATGGCCCTTCGGATAACTGTCCCAAATTGATTATGGACTCTGCCTCGAAACGACGAAGAAGAAGACGGGTTGCTGACGAGGATCGCAAAAGAGCACCCCGAGCGTATGCATGATTCATCCGAGATGATGCGTATCCACTGACTGGGTCCAGATGCGATCGCTGCAAGACCCGAAAAAGCAAGTGTGTGGAGGCGATGCCGGGAAGATGCCAGCGGTGCTTTACGAATAACCTAACCTGCAGGTTCAGAAGGTAGAGAGTCCATGATTTGGAGAAAACATCTTTCTAACATGAGACAGGGAGAGATCGGCTTCTGTTCAAGATACTGCGTCTAGTGACCTCACTGAACCTAGCGTCCCCATCACATCAAGCACCAGCCAACCACAGCTACTACAACATAATGTCAATCATAATGATCCGCTTTCTCCGTCATCAGTCTTGTCCCAAAGGCTCGCCGAACATGTTGTTGCAGGTCAATCCAAAAGGGTCCCGTGGCCGAACATCCTCTCCCGCTTGAGGGAGGCTTTCTCGCTAGATAGAGATGCTGTTCCCGAAGAAAGGGACATGGTCGCCATGCAGGCCGTGAGTCATATTGATATTTTGATTCTCAGTTCATGCTAACGAATTCAAGCATATTACGCGTTCAAAGGCACCTCATCCATCTGAGATGGCATGTTTACATGCAGCAGTTGATGCATTCCCCCCGCGGCCGATTGCCGATTTCTTACTTTCGGTATTCATTAAACATGCAACAGATACATTTTTCTACTTGGACCAGGGCCAAATGCTGTCCGATATTGACCAATTTTACAAGGACACCACCTCGCCGTTGAGATCTGATTTGAGCTTTGTCTGTCTTGCGATGGCAACATTCGCACTAGGCAGCCAATGGACGCCACTAGAAAGACCAGAAGGATTCGCAGTCAGCCAACATCTGGATAATGATGATTTAGGCCAAGTGTTCTACACCCATGCCAAAACGCTTATCCCCGACCTGATTGACCGACCCTGTCTCCGATCCATTCAAGCGCCTTTTCTATTAGGTGTCTACCTAATGCCAGCAAGTGCCATTGGATCATCCTACATCTATATGGGCTTGGCTTTGCGCAAAGCACTGGCATTTGATCTCCATCTCAACCCAGAGGACCAAGCCGTTGATGGTCGGGAGAGAGAGGTCCGGTGTCGGTTATGGTGGTCAATCTATTCCCTCGAGAGGTAGGTGACAGGACCATCGTCAACCTCAACCTCACTGACCACTTCAGATGTACTACCGTCAAACTAAGCAGGCCTCGCTCTATTGATGCCAATGTAATCAAAGTGCCACATCCATCGCCTCTCCCGGCACTCGATCGCCTGCAAAGATACAACAATATTCAATTCCAGATGGCTTACAGTCGTCTAATCACGATCCTCGACCGAATTGCCGAACCATGGTATGTTGCTTCGACCCTAATATAACAATACGAACTTATATTTTATTCAAGCGGCGCTGTCGGGGAAGCAGAAGAAGGGTCAGAATCCGAAGCCCTGGCCTCTGAGCTGCGACAATGGAAGAAGTCTTTACCACCAGACTTCAAGCTTGACAACACGGACCCAAAAGACTCAAGATACCGCACGATCTTCCATCTCTATTTGAATTACTACTATGCGTGGATAACCATGGGCAAAGTCGCCCTCGTAACTGTCGCCCGAACAAGGCTTCGCTGCCATATGTTTCCTGCGTCGCGCCCTCCTGATCCAAGCGACGCTACTTTGAGGCAATCTCGATATTGCGCAAAGGCAGGCAGAAAACTTCTGCTGCTATTCGAGGATCTGACAAAAACCCGCAACATCACTCGTTTCTCCTTCACCGACTTCCAGGGATGCAGTATTGCGACGATCGTGACACTAGTGGCTGGGATTACGGAACGCGATTCAGGATACAATGCTCGAGTGAAGTTTGGTTTAGATTGCCTTCGGAGAATGGCAACTGGGAACATGACAGCCAAATTGGGCGTGAACTTTGTGGAGGCTGTACAGTCGATAACAAACGAGGCCGCGGAGAAGCTCCATCAGGCGTCCTCTACGGCCAACGAAACGCAGGATGTACAAGCTTTGGCTTCCGCATCTGATTACAACCAATGGGCTGAATGGCTTGCCAGATTGGAACATCCTCGAGCACTAGAGCAAAGAGCAATTCATGAGGTAGAGTCCGATGTGCCGTTTTCACATACTGTACTGCACCCACAGTCAAACGAGAATACGTCGGATTGGGGGACTGCTGGTGAACAATATATCTCAGAATGCTCAATCCCGCAAAACCTAGCACATGGCTCAACGATGCTGCGTGAGTTCCAGTCTTTAGAGTATGACCTTCTGTCGGGACTCCAGAGTGATGATCCAACTTTTCTCATGGGCTTGACTGGGATTGACGTCCTAGACTTCTCTGGGTTTACGTAAATATCAAGGACAATAATGAGGAAGGAAACAAAACCATATTTGATTCGGAGGTGTTTATTTCTGTCTTAACACTCACAACACCAACCGCCATGCCATGCAGTGCGCAACAACATAATCATTGTACTCTCACTGGAATATGACCATCCTCTAGCAACGCATCCCACCTACTTTTATAGACACGACCATCCTTCATCACACCAAGCACATGTGCATCAGGCTTATCAAAGACGGTCACGTCCTCGAGTGGATTCTTATTTAGAATCACGACGTCAGCATGGAAGCCCTCCTTGATTTGACCTAGCTCATCCGCGTATCCCATCATCTTCGCCGGATTCACAGTAGCACTACGCAAGATCTCCAGCGACGACAAAACCTGCGATCGCAGTGCAAATTCATGAGTCTGCGCAGAGCCCAGCGGACCCAGCAAATCGGAGCCATAGCACATAATCACACCAGCCTCCGAGGCAACCCTCAAAGCCTCAAGACCGGACTTCAACACGATCGAGTTCTTTATCTGAGACTCAATGGGCAAATAATTCTTCCACCGCTCAGAAGCCATCTGAGCATACGTGATAAGTGTAGGGGTCAAGTAGATTCCCTTCTCAGCCATCAGCTTAGCAGTGGGTGGATCGACAAAGTTCCCATGCTCAATACCACGGACACCATTATCAATACAATGCCGGATAGCCTTGACGGTGTATGCATGAGCCGTGACAAAAGTCCCAGCATTATCGGCACATTCCACCATCGCCTGGATCTCCGCCGCTGTAAACTGCAGATGCTCCAGCTTATCCGTCGGCGAAGCCACACCACCAGAGCCCATGATCTTAATAAAGTCCGCACCGCAGCGAATCTCCTCACGGACAGCAGCCATGCACTCCGGCACGCCGTTGCACATACGGCCCAAGTGATTATTATTATGGGTACCGCCACAGCATTCCGTAGCCTCATGCGGGCCGCGCAGATCGCCATGACCACCAAATTGGGAGAGGGCATGTCCTGAGATAAAGACGCGCGGGCCGGGAAAGACACCGTCTTCGATAGCTTCTTTCAGAGCAAGCTGGGCACCGCCACAGTCGCGGATGCTGGTGAAGCCACGATGCAGCATCTGCGAGGCTGTATAAGGCTGGCGCAAGAGTTGGACATCATTTGGGTTTCCAAAGGCTTTGGATAAGTCGCTGAACCCTGGGACTGCGCATAGATGTACGTGGGCATCGAATAGACCGGGGCAGAGGTATTTGCCTTGGCAGTCTACTGTTTCGAGGTTGGTTTGTGAGGCTGGGATGGAAGATTCCGAGCCGACGTAGGTGATTTTTCCTTCGGTGGTTATGAGGGTTGTGTTTGCTTTGATTGTGCCTGATTCAACATCAACGATGTTGGCGTTGATGAATTTATATCCTTGCGGTGCGGGGCGGGTCCATGGCTTGATGTCTGAGCCGGGCAGGATGGTTTGTGACATGATGGAATGTTGGATAAGCTAAAGATATGGAGTTTAATGAAGTTTAAATACTTCAATCAGAAAGAGAGAAGACGGGGGGAAGTATCTCACATTCGGCAAATTGGTTCGACAGCTTCCCGACGCCATCGGACCGATGTACCTTCTCCGCAATTTATAGCCGGGGGGATATCCGGGGCATATCAACTCATTTGATTTGGATATTTGAACCTGCTCATCTTTATCCAAATCCAAAAAAGAAAAAAGAATCTCAACATTGGTATATCAAGGAGCACCAATTCCACCCATAATGGACAACTTGGAGAAGCATGCTGCGAGCAGCGACAATGCCGACCAAGCAAACGGTGAGATACTTGATCTTCATGGAAGTTACACCAAGGAGGAAGAGAAAGCCGTCCTACGCAAAATTGACTTAGTGATTTTGCCTTTTGTAAGGGGTTCAAGCTGTCTCCTTGGTTCTTTTTTCAGGCTAATCATGCATACTTCCAGATGTGTTTCGTGTTTTTTCTACAGTACCTTGACAAGCAGAGTCTCAGCTATGCTGGTGTCTTCGGTCTCATTGAAGACCTCAACATGACCAGCTCGCAATATTCATGGTCGAGCTCAATCTTCTATGTTGGCCAACTGGTCGCCGAGTATCCATTTATCTATCTCATGAGCCGGCTCCCCTTGACCAAATTCGTCGGTGCGACTGTGTAAGTTTGCTTTCGCGGTGTTATGTACTATATGTCTGTTCCCATCATGTGCTGACCGCCAATTCAGAATCATCTGGGGCATTGTCTGCATGTGCCTCGCAGCGCCGAATAACTTTGCCGGATTTGCTACGGTGCGCTTCCTTCTCGGCTTCAGTGAAGGTGCCGTCTCGCCTGCTTTCGTGACAATCACCAGCATCTGGTACCGAAAGAAAGAACACAATGTCCGCACGGCATTATGGATTTCCATGAATGGTCTGGCACAGGTCCTAGGCTGCTTCCTGATGTATGGCATTGGCAAAAACTCCTCACTTCCAATCGCTCCCTGGCGCGTGCTGTTTATCATCTGTGGCGTGATAACTTCTGCTGCAGGCGTGGCGTTCTTTTTCCTTATGCCGAACGGGCCCAAAGATGCATGGTTCTTGAATGCTCGCGAGAGGGAAGTCCTGTCTTTACGCATGGCAGAGGACCGGGAGGGTGGTGACAAGTCCTCTTTTTCTGTTGCCCAGCTCAAAGAAGCGATAATGGATCCCAAGGCGTGGGTTGTCTTTTGGTTTGGTGTTTTGGTATGCATGCAGTCACCGGTTTTGACTTTTGCATCTCTTGTGATCAAGTCAATCGGATATACTAACCTTGAGACTATGCTTTATACGGCTCCCTCGGGAGCTGTGCAAATTGCTTTGTTGTGGATCGGTGTCGGTCTAGTGTTTATCTTCCCTAATCAGCGAACGCTGGTCATTCTTATTCTTATTATCCCACCTTTGATTGGGACTGTGTTCTTGATGAAGTTGGATGTGACTGCTCAATGGGGTTTAATCGTTGCCTCGTGGCTGGTATGTATTCCATTGACCGGGCCAGGTTTCTGTTGTTAACCTATTCTTTGCAGTCTTCATGCATTACCGCCTCCATGACAATCCTTCTTTCACTTGCGGCATCGAATTTCAAGGGAAATACAAAACGCGCTGTTGTGAACGGCATGTTTTTCATTGGTTACTGTGCTGCCTGCATTGCCTCGCCTCAACTATGGACTCACAGCCCTCGTTATACGGAGGGTGTGATAACATCCATCGTGACATGGTGTCTGCTTTTCGTGGTGGTGATTTTATTCCGCTTCTTGTGTGTGTGGGATAATAAGCAGCGTGATGAACAGGCTGCCAGTGCTGGTGTTGTTAGTGTGGATCAAAAGGTCAAACTGGACGAGAATGGGTTGCCACAGACAGACCTCACGGATAAACAAGACCGACAATTCCGATATGTGTGGTAACTGATTGTTTGTATTCGTCTTGGAAAGTATTTTTTGGAGGTTAGCTAATATGACTTGTGCGGCTTTGACAACAGTGTTGAATTAAATATAACTTCGATAGCATGATTATAAGCCAAATATACCCCATTGTTGAAGGCCTGCGTCCTTAAGTACGGAGACTACAGAAACGGCCGATTATTGTTATTCAGAATAAATAGGTGTTCAATATGCGTACACTATGTTAATATAGGAGCACTATTCCAAATTACTGCTGCTCCTTGATGATATCGGCCGCACGCTCAGCAACCGCATACACGGTGCTCTGAAGGTGACCGCAGACCTGGAAAGGCATGACGGAAGCATCCACAACACGAACGTTCGAGGTTCCGTAAACCTTCAGCGATGTATCGACAACACCACCAAGTTCCTTGGGCAGCATGCCGGCTGTGGTAATCGGGTGGAAGTTTGATCGGTCTAGTGAAACGAAATGTTAACAATGAAATTTCCACCAAACTTCTCTCAGCAAATCGAATGATACACGTACATTTGCTGTAGATAAAGGTAGACCAGGCCTTATCATCGGCACCAGCAGCAACAGTAGAAAGACCGGGAGTGATCTCAGCACCAGCCATATCAGCAAATGGCTCAGTCTTGAAGATATCACGAATAAACCGCGCCGCCTGTGCCTGAGCGTGGAGATCAAAGTCCAGCATGAAGTACTTGGGGTCAATGATAGCCGGCGCGGTGGGGTCTGCGGAAGAAAGGTGAACGCTGCCGCGAGAGAAGGGAACAGAGCCCCAGTATTCGCTGCTGTATGCGGCTCCAGAGGCCGATAGGAGGATCTCCGCAACAGGAATTTCATCCTTGAAGATTAGATCATACTGGACCTTGAAGAAACGGTAGATGTCGCGGGCTTTGGTGATGTTGCCGTTGGCGGATGCAACCTGAGCTGCATAAGCGGGAAGCTTGCGAAGAAGTTCGGCTCCCAGTGCGGTGGAGTTAGGGAAGATCTGGTCAGCTGAGGGATAGGCGACGTAGCTAGCGCTCTTGTCGCTGGGGTAGGTCTTCTTTGACTCGAACTTGAGGCCGTTGTTCATTTGGTCCTGCAAGTTTTCGCCGACAGTTGGCAGGTTAACCTTGGTGGCGATTCCGTGCTTGGAAAGAATCCTAGTGGGGGAAGTTTGGGTTAGCTTTCGTCAAATGTTGAACGGGGGCGGTGCTATGCTTACTGTGGGTTTCCGACTCCAGAAAGCTCGAGCAGAACGGGAGATTTCAACGCGCCAGCAGCGAGAATTACTTCACGGGTAGCCTTCACCACGGTCTTTTCGTCGTTGGAAAGAGTGACTTCGACACCATCTGCGGTGGCCTCGTGTCCATCCTTCCAGGTAATCTTGTTGGCGTGTGTGTTGAGCCAGACATGGAGGTTGGTTCTGTTCTGGTAAGGATAATAGTAGGCACGAGCAGCATCCTCACGGATGTTGAGATCAGCATCAACTGTCTTGGGATACACACTGTATCCAACCATGTCTCCGCTATTGGCGTCCCGGTTGTACGGAACAGGAACATCGAGGTGCTGGTAGGTAGCGTTCAACTTCTGAGCCAGACCGTCGGTCAGCTGTGTTGAAGACCAGCCAACCTTCACGGGCCCAGTAAAGCCGTGGGAGGCCGGGTCAAAGGCAACACCCGATCCCTCCAAGAATGGGTAATTTGCCGGATCTTGGAATTTCTCGCTCTTCTTGAAATAGGGGAGGAGGTTCTTCCAGTTCCAGCCCTTGTTTCCGATGGTCTCCCATGCGTCGATCTGGGCTGCCTGGGCACGGAGGTACGCCATGCCGTTGATGGTTGATGTTCCTCCAAGTGCCTTTCCGGCACGCACGACTTGTGAGAATCCACCGGCATATTCTTGGGCTGTCGTTTCGTAGGCCCAGTCAATTTCTGTACCAAACGCTTTACCGTATCCGAGAGTGTTGGTCACGTTTGGGTTGTTATATACGGAGCCGCCAGCTTCGATCACGAGGACCGTGGTGTCCTTCTGCTCGGACAATCGGTTTGCAACAACGAGGCCACTGGTGCCACCTCCAACGACGATGTAATCGTAAGTCGAGTCCGACTTGTGCGTGGCATGGGGGACTGCAACTGCTAGTGGAAGCAGGGCAAGGCCGAAGAGGCTGCGCATGATTGCTATAATTCCGATTGTAGGGGAGTGTTCAGCAAGGAATATAACAGAACTTGTTTCCTAATGATTTTCCTCGAGGCTACATGAACGATTTATACTTCCGGGGTCCCAGCATGATTTACATAGTAATCCACCTTGGATTCAGGGAGATGACGGATCACTTTGTCACATCAGACTCATTCCTCAACACGCGATTCACAGTACCCGTTGCTCCGGGCTCCATAGCAAATGGAAGAACAGAAGAACCCACTATCCACGCCTAAGTCCAACAAGTTGCAGCCGAAATTAGAAGTAAATCCTTCTCAGGTTACAATTGTGGATATAACGGACAATCCTGACACCTTAAATCTCCGTCGTTTCCCCGTTATAGCGCCGGTAAGCAAGTTTAAGGTTCTTGTAGTGCCTCTCGATATATCAGTGCTTACTTGCTGGTGCCATAATCTGTTCCTTCGATCCACTCCATCAGCGGAAAATGGCCGCAGCAAGTCTTACTCATCTTTAGTCAGGAAGTACCTAGGTAAGTCGCCACAGATCCACCTTGGAAGAGTCGGGATTACAAATCACGGCATGCCGATCTTATTCGATTCGGAATTCAGGTCGTGCCGAATCTCCACATCTTGCAACTTTCCACGGAGTAAGATAGTAAAGATAACCGGACCCCGGTGCTGCCCAGGCTTGTTTCACTTGTTTTTATGTACCTAAGGTGTTTTAGTGAACCGTCAGCCATATCATGCCCCGGGGGCTATGCAATCCGTGGGCTATGTAATGTCAACATCTTATACTCCATATCTAGGTAACCATTGTAACTACTTCTCCGATTGGTTTCCTTTTTGGAGAACTTTAGATTTACACTTTGACACTTTTGATCTGATAAACAAAAGGGGTTTCTAGGCCCTTGTAATGTTAGAAAGCAAGTAGCGTGAATTGTGGATACACCCTAATCACAGAGGATCCTGCCAAAGTACAATCGCGTGATTCGAGAACAGTCCACTCGGAACAGAATCCTTTTTTATTTTTATTTTTTTGTCAGAAAGATGGAGGGCACCGACAACCGCCTTGGAATAAAATCGCCTCCAAAAACATATGTTGTATATCCAACACACCGGGCTAGTACGTGAAACATTTGGAGTAGCACACCCGAATTAAGGATACTAGCACATACGAAGCTCCGTGGCAAATACAGATGAGAAGAATAATTTCTACCATAGTTTCATCAATATCTAGCGCAGACTGCACATGACTAGTCCATTTGTTCTGCAGGCATCGGTGATCCTAAGGTGCGTCCACCGGGAATCTGCAAGATCGCCAGGAACGCGGTCAAGATCTTCAAGATCTTCGATTGGAACATGTTCATGCAGAGCTTTTATTGCGCTTGCAGTCTTGATCGCTTTAAATTATCTATCCACATTACTTGTACGTTGCGCCACAATACAGGGGACCCCAGCCATTGTTGATTCGTGGCGTTTCTAGAAACATTCTGAAACAGATTATCCAGTCTATCAGCATCCGTTCCCTAAAAAGTTAAACCCCGGTATTTTCAAAGCATCCACTGCATCCTCATCACCCAAGCCATCAAGATCCTTGCGCAGCCAAAATGACCGGAACCCTTCCACCAATCTCTGGGTGAAAGGTGCCACCTCGTCCGCCTCCATAGGGGCGAAAGAAAGCCGAATATATCGATAAGCTTTCTGGGCAGACGTAGGTGTCGCAGCGAACATCGATCCAGGACCGACAAGACAAAGATGAGGCTTCTTGGTCAAATGAATCCAAAGCGCCTGTGCGAGTCGCTCGGGGGGATATTGTGAGCGCAAGGGATGAGTATCAACCCGAGTCTCAACCCACACGAACATGCCGCCCATTGGCCAGATAAACTCATACATCTGCACTCGATCAACAACCTCCCACGCATCGATGTGGTCTTCACTCGATCCATGGAAGAGATACTTGTTCTCTTCTAGAATCGTGCACATAGCCTGCATGCGCGTTTCATACCCGGCACGCAACCCTTCCAGCCACCGTACCCAACCATCCATATGCCAGCCCGAAACGATCTGTTTGGATGATTTCCCAGATTTATCATCCTGTTGACCAACGATCATTTCCGCTATTAGTGATTGAACAAATCCGGATGGTTGTTGAGTCGACACTTCGGTTATGCGAGTGAGACGTTCGATGATAGCCGGCTGGGCGGTGATCCAGCCGAGACGACTACCCGGTGCAATGGTCTTCGAGAATGTGTCGAGTCGCACTACTCGGCCCTCTGTGTCGATGGATAGATATGAGGGAACGAGTGAGTCCAGGTAAGCATAGCCTGAGGACTTGCCCTCTGCGTTGTAGTTCTTGGTGTATAGATTCGGTTCTGAGGATGAGCCCCGGTAATGAACCGTCTTTTCATAAGCGGATGGGAACTGCAGGTTCCAGTATGGCTCGTCCTCGATGATAATCACATCGTATTTCTGGCAGAGGGCGTAAATCTCCTTTCGGCGTTCGACAGAGAGTGTTCCACCAGTGGGATTTTGGCCAGTTCTCATCATCCTGTCAGCACACATTCCCCCCTGCATTTCCGTTTCTTTCAAAGGATATATACTCACGACACAGTATACATCAAATGAGGCCGTCTGCCACGCCGGAAATCCCAATTCTCCAACACATCCTGTAACCCCCGTTTCCCACGAGCAAGCATACCCTGGCCATCCATCACGACACCAACAACATTCAGCCCGCGAGGCGACACTGTCTGAATAGCATTCATATAAGCAAACTCCTCACACAAAACACCCTCCCGCTGCTGGATCCAATCCCGGTCGGGATTCCATATGTTCGTAAATGCTTCAATAGCCTTAGAAAGACCATCGGTCGATCCACAGGTCAACAACACCTCGGGACCGCCCACATAGGGTACATTTGGATGGAGATGGTCTCTTGTGAACGAGCGCAGAAAAGTAGTTAAAGGAGGGTATCCTTCGGCGGTGCCATATTGGAGGGCGGTTGTCAAGTCGATTTTGCGAGTGAGATCTGGTATGGGACTCTCCTTGGGGACTGTTACTCGGCCGGAGTGTGAATCTTTTGTATCTTTGGATTCAAAGCGCTGAGGTAGAGCGACTTTTGCTTCGAGCGTATCGTAGGGAAAATAGGATGCATGTGGCAAACCTAGTCGAATTAGTATATGCTAGAAGCAAGTGGAATTGTGTATTTTCTTTTTTACCTCCAGCGAAATTAGCAATTCCGGGTGTCTGGAAGTATTTATAGAACCCCTTGACAGTGCTGGGTTTCTTGTTCTTGGTCGCATAGGACAAGTGGTGTGACAGGTCCAGTGGAGCTGACATGATTGCCGATCTAACGGTTTTGCATAAATGGGGTAATAGGGTAATGAGGGGGGAAAAAGCAATTACATATATAACATATATGTATTTGAATGAGATAAAAAATAGTAAGCTCTCTGAATTAATTATTTAGAAAAGTCGATGTTTTTAATCGGAACTCCCCGGTTAACCCCCACAGTGCTTGATAATCAGGGGACTCCGGCTCTCAGTCTCCACCAGATCTAACTTCTTTTTGATAGCTTGAACTGGTTTGGTTGGCTATAAGTTGGATATCTTATCTGACAGAATTGAGACTGACTATGACGATTGCCACGCAATATCAAGTGATTGGCGGGATTCTTCGGGATGATTGGTTTCTCATATGACGAGCTCGGAGTATAACTAGAAGGAGAATACGGAAAACAAGTTGATCTACACTTTAAGCCATTCTACCTGGATGGGTCTATGGGTTCATCGCATTCTCTTCTTTGGGGCTAGTTCGAGGTTGGCTTTGTTCTAACGGCACTCGCTTGTACCTTACTCCAGCATCTATGGAAAATTAGTATGAGGGCTGTCTCTTTTTAAATATTCACACTTATTAGTGTTAAGGCTGGAAGCATGAGAAGAATCACAGAATATAGAATATACCTATATCCAAGAGGATATGCCTACTTCGAAGTTTCCCAAAGGATTAGCGCAAACCATGAGCTGTACAATTTGGGACTGCAGGTGACATCAGCGGGTTGCTGACCTATCACATCACTCTTGCTCTCTTCTCGCCAGAGTCCCTGCGCCAGGTTACCCCATCTACATCCCAATCTTCATCCTCATCTGCACCTCCGTCTGCACCCGCACGCAGCCAGGCTAGAACTGGCGGGCGACTGAAACGTCTACAGTATCTCGCCCGAGAATACTTTGCCTCTCAACCCGGTGCTGATAATGCTGCTCCGAACGTCGGCTTGCACTACTGTCTGAACCAGGTTCTCAAGGGAGCCAGTTACCCCAAATAAAGGGTGCAGGAATTGACGGAAATTACCGCATACAGGCTGGGAGCTATGTATGAGACCGACCACTTGAGAGAACAGATAGGACTCAAATTTCCGTCAATCTTCGACACCGACCCAAATCAGGCACTTGACAAGATACATGACAATGATTTGATCATGAAAACATGGGCAATGCTGCGCTTGTACGACATCAACACAACTCCGATCGGGATTCGCCGACCTTATGCCAAACCACTCCAGTACCTTACACTTGCCCTGGTCGGGGTTGGGTAGATGAGAGAAAAGTGGGAGCGTTGGAGTGAGAGTAATATTTGTTTGCTACTATGCGGTGGTAGAAATATGAGCTAAATGGTATCCGGTAATATCTCTCAGTGTTGAAGCTGTTGACGTTTGTATTCGTCAATAGCTTCTTCTGCTTCAACTGCATCCCTCTCCTTTACCCACTCTGCTTCTTCTCTCGCTTGCCCTCGCCACTGCCTCACACCCTCACCACCCACTCACCCACCCAACGTTCACTCTCTTACACCCTTCTCACCCTCATCATCAAGATCTTACGACTCCGATCACAGCAGCCACGATGGACAGTTTCACTGATGAAGCAACGGAAGCTGACGCGACGAGTCAAAGCACTACGAGACTGGTGCGACGCCGAGTACGAAAAGCAATTGAAGAAGGGCCAGCTAGAGGTTACCAATCTATGGAGCAAAGCCGACGGCGACGGCGAGGAGATCGAACAAGCCAAGGGACAGCGAGGTGGCGCAAGCCATTGGAAATTGATGTCGCTACCCCGAGAAGAGGACCTGTTCGACACCGCCGGAGAAGTGAAATGGCAACCAAAACACGTCCGTCTAACCGACGACGCGGCGATTGTATCCCTGTGTATCCACGACAAGACATACAGAGCGACATACCTACCTTGGGACTTCGATTCAAAAGGAGAGATCGGAAAAGTTCGCGTGCCTATTGGGCCCACCATCCTCATTACGCAGAACGGGCTCCGGTCCCTGCCAGTCTGGAATGACTGGTACATTTTCACCGGTGGCAGCAACAGCGCAGGTTGGCTGTTGGACAAACGCAGCAATAACCTTTCAGTCCTGGGAAACTATCGAGACGCAAGTGAAGGCAATGGCCGGCAAGCCAAAGGCCTGGCATCAATTCATCTTTAGGACATGGCAAGGGAGCCCGATCGCTCACGATGAGGGCGTGAGGAGGAGTCAACGTGCTTTCCTGGAGGCATTTAAGTAGATCGGACAGTAGACCTCTTGTTTTAGTTTTTCTCGCTCTCCTTCTCGCCTTTATCCTTATCGAGAAGATTAGTGATGCTATCAATTATGGGCCGCAAGTTTCGCTCCGATTAGCTGTTAGCTTCATAGGTTCATGACCAATACGGTGTGGAAGACGATGGGTATCAGCCAATGACGATAAATGATGCTGTGAAGCGAGAAACTCAGCCAAAGTCGACCAACATGCCAATCAACTGGCCATGACAACCTCACCATCAATTGAAACCGAGGCAGGGGGGTTTACAGAGAGAGAGAAGTGAGCGAGAAGTGAGAAAGAAGTGAGAGATGGAAGTGAGAGAGAAGTGAGAGATAGAAGGTGGAGGGTGCACTCCACGACATTCATTATGTGACAATTTCTTATGTATGGGATGGATGGCTTTGGATTTATGGGCTGATTCCGCACTCTTTACAATTAGCATATGTATACTCTGGGAGAAATCCCGCTCGGCGTTTGGCTTCAAGTCCTTGCTTTGGATGAAGCGCCTGCATAGTCATACGCAACTAGTTAGACTGCAACAGGTTAATTGAACTTTGATTGATTGATTGATTCATGACCAATACTTATTTCCTCACTAATTGCGTGCCGATGTTTGTGTGTCAAGATTAGAAAGACCCTTGTTTAAATCAAATGGGGCAAATACTCAAAAAAGAAAAGACGATGGATCAATCATGTTGGTGAAGTCGCACCTAGCACCACCCACTGTCCTTCCTTACACTGGCATTTTTAACCGTGGTCCCAGTTTGATAGTGTAGTAAGGGCTTCCCTGATCGGCCTTTGCTGTTTGGTGATGCCCATTAGCATTTTGCGCAAGTATTACGCAGCTAGCGATAGATTTCTGACGGCCGTTGAGTATTTCGGACCATCCCCTTCTCCTACAATTTCGACCATAACTAACTCGTGTATTTTCGACTATCGCCTACTCGCAGATTTTAGACGTCAAATTCCTATCTTAACATTGAGTAGAAGTCATTATATTCATAACTATCAATAGTGCGCACTATCCCTATACCGTCGGGTTGCGAATAGGTGTTTCAGCTGATTCTATAGAAATCGTTGAAACATGTGCCCTCTACACATGTACAACATAATAACTAACTAGTTAGATCAAATCCAGTTGTCGCGTAAAACGTATTGCCGGATATCCGATTTGTCGGATATAAGATCCTCTGAAATATCGAGGCACCCAGCGCCATTGAATGAAGAGTGACTCCCCGTTTTCCCCACATTCACATATCATAAGCACGTACAGAAAGCCATTGTTCGGAAGGCAACAGACTCTTACACTAGCTTGTCTTAAATAAGCCATCAATCTCAACTACAACGTTTTTACTGGCGCCGCCTGTCAGGAGCTCCAGGCTCACAGCCTGGAAGAAGGATTGATCATATTCCCGCTAATTCCATGGTGAAAACGGAGGACTACTGCAGCAAAGCGCTGGGGAGAAGAAGAGAGGGAGGGAAGGCTCTGGAACTAAGGAAGGAACGGGATCGGGCGGCAGAACCGCACCGCCAGCGGCACCGCCTACCAGTTCCGCTTCTACAGGCCACATAATGTGAACGTGCTCTCAGGATGAGTAGTTACAGTGACTGTTCATAAGTTTTAACACCCCCTTTAGCCCCACCCATATACCGCCTGCCTTTATCACCTATACCGCCTATATAAGATGAACTGGTAGACCTCATATCTCTCGAGTTCAAGTTACATTCCTAGATATTTTGATATATTTTCCTAATATAATGCCTAGCCTTGTGTAGACAATCATTAAAAGCCAGAGATCTTAATGTACAATGATATTGCAGAAAATATTTTGTCGGGCAGAATATTATATAATCAAGATGGTGTGGGGCCGGGGTGTTAAAACTTATGAACAGTGACTGTAGTGTCGGGTACCAAGCATCATGCATGGTCAAAATTACCAAGTCATTACAAACCGGAAAATCAATGGACCGCCATGGTAACGGTACCATACAAAAACATATACATTGCTTAATCAGCGATGTCCGCACAGATTGGAAAAACAGCGGATTTTGTCAATTTAGTTAGTTAGAGAATTATACATATGTCATTTTGCATACAATTGTCGTACCAGTCTATTTCTGTCAGTTAGGACCAATAAACGGCATGTGACTTTCAATTCATTCTGTATTTCCAATTTCAAAAATTCAGTAACTTTTGTGCCTGAGGCTTAGATAACAATCCTCGGTAACTACCATACTTTTACAATACTCATCAAGGCGGTGAACTCCCATATCTCAACACGTGCGTAGATAGCTCTCGGGAAATTTTCACTTATGAACCTCCCCCAACCCCGATACTGAGTCTAGCGTCCGAATCGTGTGCAGCATCATTTATCAATCCTATTCAATGCTAGATCTGTGACTTCCGAGTCAACCCCTTTCGTCCCCGCCATGAAAATTCAGATTGAAGTGCCCCGGGCCCTTTTTGCGCCTACGATTTCACATTTCCTCCCAACAACCCTGGAACGCTTCTCTCTCACAATTTTAACCATCAAGTATTCTCTGATATAGCCAACCGTCTCAGAACATGATCAAGCGAGGTCGTGGAGAAGGCGAAGAAGAAGAAAGTTCTGATTCTTCTAACTAAAGAGTCGGTCTGATCTAAATGCTATAGCGGAATACTGTAGTCCGAACTGCGTTTGGACCGCGGTCTAAATCATAATATAGGCGAGCTGCAGGCCTGTGACACACATCTCTCATCAGAACACCAGGGAAATCACACTTGGATAACGTCAATCTGAATCTTGAAATGAGAGGCAGGACGGGTTTCATCCAATTTTTACATGTCTATGGGTAGGTATAGTCTTTCAAGTGCTGCCGCGAAGTTTGATAAATTCGTCAAATTATACAATAGTATTCCCCAGATTTCGAGGATCTGCAAAAACCGAAATCAACTGAAAATCTACAATTGCCAATGGCTCACCAATGCGTCATAAGATCTCAGGCCTTCCGAAGGGCGAAATCTTTCTTTCAAGGTTTTTTTTCGGATCTCTTCAGCCTTGCTCCTCGCCCGCTCGGCCTGATCCTCCTTACCCTGCTTCTCAAATATCAAACTCATTTTGAATGCCGTTCTTGCTATCTCTGCCTGTCGGTGCTCACGATTCGCAGCCTGCTCAAATATGCTGAGTGCCTCTTTGAGCGAGTTGCTATTTTCTATTAGTAAGAGTACTGAGGGAGAAGACTGGTTACTCACATGGCCTCATCACGATGCCCTCTCTGATCCAAATGCCAGGAATACCTGATGCACGCATCGGCTGTCTTGTGGTGGCCCATTCCAAATGTCAAGCGTGACACTTTCAACGATTTTGTGTGGAATTCGTAAGCCTCATCTAAGTATTTTTGTCTCTGTTCTTGACTGATATTGGGGCTAGGATCTTCGGCCTGGAGAAGTCGTAAGTTGCCGGCGATATAAAACGTCAGTGCCGATCTTGAACGACCAAATACTTCTGTTAGTGGTTGGGGCCGTTGCACGCGGATGATGCGCGGACGAGAGGGAGCGTTGCCTTACAGATAATGCTCGTGATCATCCGGCCCGTATGCATCTTCCCGTCTTCTGATGATCTCTTCAACTCGAGAGCTTGCTTCGGCAAACCTTTGGGGTCCTTGGTCATACAATGCTCTGCAAATGTTGAGCTCGTAGTTATTGAAGGCCATAATGCCCTCCGGCATGACTTCCAAACTCTTTTTATAGTACTCCTCAGCCTGGACCTGGCGACGCAAGCCATTATATGAGTTCCCTATACCCCCGTAGATCACGTAAGCCATAATACATTCCGACTTTCTCGACTCTGGCGCAGCATTATAAAGTTCGAGACACCGTTCGAAATAGGTCAATGATTCATTGAAATTGCCCAGATCAGTGTGTAGGCATGCGTGTTGATAATGGTTCCAAATTGCCTCGACTTCTAGACCCTCTCGGACCTCAAGACCTGCCTCTAACCGCTCCTTGTGATCGCATATCTCGTTGATGGTCACCATGAAGTTCTTCGCAGACGTATGGAAGCTTACACGGTAGCACCACCTTCAGAAGTCAGTCCCCAATGGCCTCCTCACGCGGGTTACAGTGGAAACTCACCAAGACATCTTCCTCAGAGATCTAACAAATGGTAGAGAAGGTACCAATGGTGTGAGAGTTGAATCTTCACGGAATCTTTCGGCTTCCTCGGTATAAAACTTCCACAGAGACTCCACGTGCTGGAAGTAGGACTTATTGTCGGCAAATGTTTTCTTTGGCCCCTCCACAATCTTCTTGTCCAGAAGAATAGCTGCTGATTCAAATGCATATTGACGAGCCGCTGCATCCATCTGCATCTGAATGAATGTTCGAACCATGCGGTGGATATGATACCTTGGAGAAGGAGACGATTCAGTAGTAGCTTCCCTCCCGATCAGGGAGCTCCTCGTCAGATCTATGATGATTCCCGAGACTCGTCTGAGGAAATAAACCTCCCCAAATGCTGACTCATTTTGGAACATTTCGTAGGGTATGTGTTCATCGTCCATCAAAGCAAAAATGTTGACAAGCGACCTGGCATCTCTGTTCAAATCTCGCACGGACTTTGCGTATAGCTCCAGCAGGCTCTTCTGGTAACGGGCATGTCTCGAGTCAACATATCTCCTGGCAGACTTGTTGATTATGCTTCGGGGATCATTCCATTCCTTGTTGTACTCTTTCAGGGAGCAACTGGATTCCCTGATCTGCCCGATGCATGTTCTGATGGCAACTGGAAGACAACCAACTCGTCTTACAATCTCTCCTGCCAAGTCATGGTCTGCAGAGCTTGGATCATGTAGACTCAGAGATACGAGCAACATTCGAATGGACGGCTCTTCATCAAGCTGAAAAAGTTCTGCCCCTTGCTCACAGTAGTCTGGACCAGCGAATGTTGATTCCACTGATGTGACAATGATTGCTCCCCAACGACTCAGGGGCCAATAATCCAGAATCAAAGAGGTATCTTCCGCATTGTCGAAGATGATTAACCAAGGATTTTCTAGCGTAGTTTCCATCAGCTTATGTGTCCTCCACAATGATTAGTCAAGCATAACATACCTGTAGCTTCAAACCATTTTTTCAAATTATCAGCATCGCGCAGATGGTCTGCAGGTGTTTCCTTTGATCGCAGTCCGAGTAATTCAGCGTATTCCGAAAAGCCTTGTAGAAGTTTCGATTCCGTTTCGGAAGAGACCCAAAAAATATAATGATAAACATCCGTCTGGCTATAGGCGAATCTGAGAGCAGTCTGTGTTTTTCCAGTGCCTTGTGCTCCATGGATAGCGTAAGCTCGGCTGTCATTGCTTGTCCCGACTCCTGGCTGTAAGGCGGTCTTCAGCTTCTCCAGTATGTCCTCTCTCCCGTAAAAGTGGACGTTGTCAGGAAGATCAATCTTGTGAAGTGTCTTCTTTATATGATCTCTTTGGATTCTTGTGTCCGAACTTTCTGGTACGCCTGAAACAGTAGATGGTACTATGGGATTTGGCGCTTGAAGTGTCTGGGAGCTTTCGCTTGCGGGGGATACACTTTGAGTCTCTAGAAATCCGCTGTCAGATATTTCAATGTTACATTTTTGGTTCCACATGTGCAACATGTTGCTTACCAGCTTGAGAATAAGCAGCGCCCTGACGCTGACGGTACTGACTGAGCATTCGGTCTATTTCTCCAAGCAGTTTTGCAAGGTCCGATTGCTCCAGACGAGCGATCGAGGCATGGTCTCTCTGAAGTCCTACACATCGTCGGTCCCCACTCTGAACGAGAGATTTATGGACAAGCTATTTGAATTAGATGAACCTGTCAACTAGCACAGGAAAAAGGACTCCAACTCACAATCTTTTTCCTTGATCCGAACTTTGCTAGTCCCCGCCTATTGAGATTGGTTTCTTCAAGCTCATAAAATGCGAAGGTAGGGAAGTCTCCGTTATTTGCTAAGTGGAGTAGATGCTCAATTTGTTCCATGGTTCGGTCGTCGATAGGAACATCCATCTTCACGGCCGATTGAAGTTCCGCTGTTAAGCAGTCTTGAATTGTTCTCTTCATTGTACCTACTTCCTGGGCAACAAGTGGAGTGCCATAAAAGACTACACCTGCGAGTTTTGAAGATATTGTTCGTCCGGAATCGCGCGTATGGGATAATTTCAAAGCCTTCAAACGGTCAGTCATCAAATATCTGTGTAGCGTCGAGAAAGGGACCAGTGAACCATCAATTCATTACCTGCAGAAATAAGATCCCTCCCAGTCCAAAACAATGCACTACCAGGGGTGCCTGTAAACATTGTCAGATTGAGAGGCATTCGCAGGTTTTTCAGTAGACTTCAAGGCTTACATTAGACAAATAACGGTTTATAACATCCAATAGCGTCTGTCCATATTGAAGAAGATTTTTGATTGATGGGTCAGAGACCAAGCAATTGCTTGCGAGAAGGACTCATGTATTAGGCGCCAACAACCACTTGTGGGGCCAGAGAAGACCTCCGGAAGAAGTCCAATGCTCATGATCCTCTTGACAAAATCCATCTATCACAATATAACTTAGAGAGTTGAATGAGTACTTTGAGCACGATTGACTGTCACATGACAAACACTGGTTGGGCAAAATAGACTTACTCAGCTTCATCTGCCGAATGCTGGCCCCCTTTTCGGTTTATACCTTGAAGAAGTGTAGTACGATCACCAAGATTAAACGTCATTATCTTGTTCGTTGAAGGGATGTCAAAAATAATGCAGAATCTCAAGATGCTTGTTTATGAAACAGTGTCAGTCTTCCAGTATGTACAGACAGGAGACGTAGACAGCCGGGATATCCGCGTCGATTCATCGGTTATCTCAGCCCCTAGTTTTTGGACCAAATCAAAAGATTTGAAATGCGCACGCTTGTGGAAATGGGTGAACTGACCATTTCATGGTGGGGTTGAGACTATGGGCTCGTATCATGAATGGAGCCACCTGTGCAGACATTCATTTCCCACGCCTTCTTTTTCCAAATGCAGACTAGTCAATCTCAAAGATAGGAATGAAGCTGTGAGTTGATGAGGCGTTACCTGCATGTCATCATTGATAGCAAATCAGAAGTCAGAACTGGTAGTCATGCTTTTCGAATGTTCGTTTCCTGCTTGATTTGGGCTCTCACTTCCCCTCGGGCTGGAACGCAAGTGCTTACGGACTGCGTTCAGACACAATCTCTCTCACCTAGGCCATGATATCGGGCCAATGGGCCATTGCCACGATCATTCAAATTTGATATAACGCGTAGAATAGTCACATTCCTGCGGGGGGCGATGATACCAGATCACCCGTCGAATGCATGCAGGCTGTATCACACTCAAACGGAGGGCCTGCATATGCCGGCGGCATGGATAATTTTCATGGGGGTTAAAGCGGCACTACCTGATCTATCCTGCTTCCAAGCCCCGGGGTTTACAGTCGGCGTCACATTAGCCCTGGAGGAAGAGGCCACATGAAAATAATACTACTTGGTGTAGATAAATAGAGCCACATCCACTAGCAGCTTCCTTAATTTCCTCCCAATATCTTCCCATATCATAACATTTGAACATATTACTCTATAAGCCAACCCTATTGTGACCACTCAGAACTTTCACACTCAGGCTGAACTCTTCAGTCAATTACAAATCTAAATTGATTTTCTTTCCAACATGGCTCCTCGAAACCAACCATGGAAGTACTTCTGTGATCCGGAAGAGCACCCAGTCGATGCTGTGGGCGACAAGGGTAACGGTGCCAATGACGATGGAAAGCCATTGAAGTAGTGCTCTCCAGATGTCTCCAGATGCCTGTAAGAAGCCCATTATATGATTTGCACCCGGGTGTTCACATCAAGGCTTTGACATTCGCTAAGTGCTGAATACTCTCTTAGTCTACATTTGCACATTCCAGTTTTTGCACCCATCTGGAAGAAGCTTTCGAGTTTGCACGCTTTCTAGCTACCTTGTATCACCGTTCGACCATCTAGGTGGTTTTCACAACTTCCCGGTGGATACAGCTTCAATTCTTTTCGTCGAGATCCGGAAATCTGGAGGCAGAACCTTTGGGGAAACTTTGAAGTCGGGTGAATTCGAACAATGGGTCTATACCCAGGTAGCCAGCTTGAACTCTTTCAATCAGTTTGATGTACGCACGTATTTATTGAATCCACATTCATCAATCAATTGATAGATGCAGTTGTGAAGAATGAAAATAGCTCAAAGCAGATAACCTGCTTCTGCCGTAAACAATATCTCCCAGAAGATGCTTGAATGATGCTAATCATGATATATATTCAATATTTATAGTCCATACATACCGATTGATGCATACTATGTAGTATGTAAATGACATCTGGATCGGGCCCGGGCTTCAGTGCTGAGTCAACATTTGAAACATTCAATGTTTGAACACTTGACTGCCCAGGTGTAGCCTCGTCAAATTCTTTCACATGTGCAAGCATTTGAAGGTTATGGAATGTATGTGAGCTTCTACACGATGTCCAATCAATTTAACTGTTGATGTTTTCCTCAAGTGTTTGCAACCTGAACGCTCAAGTGCTTAAATTTCAATGTTGGTTTCAATTGAACACTCCAGTCTTTAATCATACAGCATTCACATCTCTCGGAGAAGACCGATAGGAACTGAAAGGATCAAATATCATATCGGCATCATTCTTGAAGATTCTCGAGGCCGCTTTTGCCTTTTGATCACCCCTCTGGAATCTCGGTATGCATGTACACATGTGCATGAAGGATTATTCATAGAAGCATACAATACGAACTTCAATACTCTTTCGAGGTTGTTCTCTATGATTCAAGTTCTCAAATGAGGCATGGGCAGCGACTAAGTGTAGGTTAGCCCTCACAGTTTAACGAATTTTATACATATGCATACATGCAGATGTCACAAAAAGGGCTCAAGAGCGGGAATCAATGACATACAAGGTATCTGTGTCCCGCGGGAGTCTGTTTGGCGCAGTAGGATGAGATCTTCTACCCGCTGCTCACGCAGAAAATACCACTGGTGTTTTGGATTCCAATACAACAACATCTGTTCACCAACAGATGAGGGGTGAATTATGTCAGCCTGTTCCAGATCTTCCGGAACTGATATCGACTGGTAGTCACATAGCGCCAAAGGCCAGTTTTGAGTTGGTCCCTCAGTCACACGCCAGGCACTGACCGAAAATTAGCCATACGTCCATAGTAATCCGAGTATAGCAGAGTCTTACTTAATTATCTCGTAGGGCAAGCCTCGATATTCTGGATTATTATGGAGATACGTCTTCAGAAAGGTGCTCGAGCCACCAGGAGTGAAGTCTAGGTATCAGTATTTGGATGGTGAGTTCAAATACATCTTTGCTAATTCTGGGGAGGGGCTTCAAATACCAGCATGCACGTCCGAGACTGGTCGATAGAGGCTTCCAGGGACTACCATCCCTTCGCGTATTGAAGAATCGCGCCTCTTTGTATGTAAGCACAAGCCAAATGTATAGGAAAAGAAAGGTGGGAGCGGTCGCGGGCTTACTGAATGCGATACGATATCGATGTGTGTCGCGTTCGGTCTCGCCTTCTTCACGAAATCTATGACTTCTGGGTAATATCGGCTGATAATTATTTCCTCATCTTCGAAGTCGGATGGTAGAAGTTGAGTGGTTTTCTCAAAGAACTGGAAGCCATTGATATCAAGGTTCAGTTTATCTCGGAAGTCTTCAACGTGATGACAATGAATATTTTGGGCGATGAATTGAAAGTTAGTTTCGGGCCATCCGAACTTCGAAGTATCAAAAGTAGCTATATATGGTTTTTCCTCTTGAAAAAGCCGATCCCGCTGGATGTAATTCAGCGACTGAAGGGAGGTGGAACCTTCTCCCATGACTTCAGGATATTAGTAACTGATGCTGCTCTTGGGACAATATGTGACACATTTAGGTGTTTCGAAGTGACATCGGTGGCAAGTGGAAAAAAAGAGAGCTAATGCGGGGGAGGCTCGCATCACCGGGGATGACCGTCCCCGATCATAGGTACTCGCGTCCACAACGCGAACAATGGTGGACGTCACAGCGATCAGCAAGGATACCCAATACCTGATGGGACCATGACTCGCAGTGCCTCGTTGCTCTTGGTAGAACAGGGTCACCCGGGTAACACGCCAAGAGGACGCATGCACTTTGCCTCCTCATCGTGATCAAGGGGCTTAAATATTGTAGATTGATTGGACTATCTCGGGAACAAGGCGCAATGCGCGGCAGGATTCAATAAGCACCCCAGTTTCCACGACTATGATTGGCGGACGGGTTATGGCCTCTTGCCGCCCACCCGGGCCTCGCCCACCCCCGCAGTGCTAATGCTAAGCTGGCTCTACACTACAGGATTGAGGAACAGACATGGCAGTCTGTTTTCAAGCTGTGATTGCCATATGCAAGTGTTATCACAGCGATGGACGAATTAAAAAAATGCCGCAAGTGTCTCGAATTTCCATCACACATGTGGCCCCCTCGGTGGTTTGGGCCATGCCTTATAGCGGCAATCCTACAGTCGGAAATTAGAATAGGCTTGAAATCACTGGCCGTCCAAAACTTGAGCCGATGACAGATTCCCCTTAATGTACCCTGCAGAAGCCTAGTCCTGCCGTGGCTTTGAAATTTTGATTCGGATAAATTGGCTGATCGAGAAATATTTTTCGAACTCTCCTGACTTGAAGTGCTAGATAGATATCATCCGCCTTTTTCAAATACTCGGCTTGATGCGCATTCCCCAAACTGCACGGCTAATACTTTCAAGCTTCAGGCAAAGGGCACTATCTATGCCCCTTCCATTTTCATCAGGCATGGGGACTTCTACAATGGTCAACACGGTCCAGAGCATCTCAACTTTCTCAACCTTCCATTGCGCCGGGGTCACGTACCTTGTTAGAGACAGGGTTGAGGTATAAATACGTATCATCAAGACTGTGACCACAAGGAACTCTGCTAATTCAATGATAGCACCTAATCAATGAAGCAAACCCCACAGCCCCAGCAACTCCAGCAGTCTTGATTGATTTAAACTCCCCGGAAGACAATGTTGTCACATTGTCTTACATTCAAAGCGTCTTAGACCGATTCGAAAAAACTGATGATGTCTATACTCCCGAATTGGTGTGTGACGCTGTGTTGGTTCTTCTGTATGATACCGATCGGCCACCCAGCCCAGACGATGATCTCTCCGACTACTTAAAGGGTCATTTCTCGGGAAATCTCATTTTCCAGAAGGTTGATGCGAAGGCGGAGTGGCCAGAAGGCCCCTACTTTCTGCGTGGTCACGAATTGCATCAGATCTGGCGTCTCTACTCCGATCACCTAGGTGCTTTTGTTTCGACTGTCGTCCCCGACGATAAGGGTCCTAACACGTAAGTGAACAGTCATTTACTAAATTACGAAAATTGCTTTATTTAACATGCTACAGCTTTACTCCGCTGAAGGTCACTTTCACCGATGGAAATGATCTTAGCGTAGCCGTGCCGTCCCGACTGTATTTCCCCATGGATCCCAACAAACCTTTGAATGGACTTCGGGTTTCTGTGAAAGACAACTTCCATCTTTCTGGAACTATTACTACGCTTGGAAGTCGGTCATACGCTAGATTTTATGGCGTTCAAAATACCACCTCCGTCTACGTTCAACGCCTTATTGAGGCGGGATGCGTTATAGTTGGAAAGACAAAGCTCTCATCCTTCGCTGGTACTGAAATTCCTCCAAAGGGCCCTATCGACTACCTGGCGCCGTTCAATCCGAGGGCTGATCAATACCAAAATCCATCTGGGAGTTCTATGGGGGGTGCATGTTCTGCGGCTGGTTATGAATGGCTTGATGCTTCAGTCTCAACGGACAGTAAGAGACATCCAATGATAATAGCATTTATATGTGCTAAGATTTTATTCCAGCAACGGGAAGTACCCGTGCACCAGCGGCTGCCAATGGGCTGTGGGCACTGAGACCTACATGGGGGTCCCTGCCAATGGAAGGGATCGTCAGGAGTGTTGAGTAAGGAATGAATAGCCTGCCTGTGACCTTGAAACTAATTACGGTTGTATGTAGATCCTTCGACACAGTGAGGCTCATGGCTCGGAGCCCAGATGTTATTTGCCAGCTACATAAAGTATCTCAGAACGCGGAGACACCGCCCAAGGTACATTGGAACATTCCGCTTAGTGAATAGTGCTAATTTTCTATATCAGGAACGCAAACTTCCCATTCGAATCCTTTATCCAACTGACTGGTTTCCAGCTAGTAACGACAAACATCAAGCGATCCTTGAGGCATTCACCTGTAGTTTAGAGCAATATCTTGGTATCACTCGTACAGAAATTTCACTTTCCGAGTTATGGTCCAAAACCGCTCCAGAGGAAAGCCGGGAGTCTGAATTAAGTGATTACATTGCAGGGGTGAGTCAACTTATGTACAAAAATTCTTAGCGTACACGAACTTATCTCCTCTTTAGGTTGGCTACTACATCAACATGAGTGATGGGTACCACAATTTTGCTGATTTTCGGGCGGGATACGAAGAAAGGTTCAACGAGGCACCG
Source organism: Penicillium polonicum (assembly GCA_034423695.1). Taxonomy (NCBI): domain Eukaryota; kingdom Fungi; phylum Ascomycota; class Eurotiomycetes; order Eurotiales; family Aspergillaceae; genus Penicillium; species Penicillium polonicum. The sequence goes on along the minus strand of CP139884.1, from coordinate 8,803,202 downwards.
TACATAAGTCCAACGCAAACCAATAAATGGTATGTCTATCAATCACCCTCAGCATTTCCCACTGGCTATGCTCTAATAAGCTACAGGGAGGAAGGGAAAGACATTACACCCGAAGAGCGTCAGGACGCCGTTGAAGCCCGAGAGATCTTCACAAAATGGGTTCATGAAAATGTGTTGGAGAATCACGTGATGTCACATGCATTGTCATATATATGTCACGTGACTCCATTCCCTAGGACTTCCAGTAAGATAGTCGAGGGAGCTTCTCTCTCTCCTTCTCTTCTCCCAGAGTCTATAATCTAGTCATTTTCATTCCTACATAGCCTTCTTTTTCGCTAACAGGTTATGAGGCCCTTGCTCGAGGACTCCGAGCATACAGATTATTAAATCTTTATCCAATCAGATCGTTTTTCACTGCATTTGTGGGACCTATATCGGCCCGTCCCGCAGTAGCCCTACTATCCAGATCGGATCAACTGATTCGAATTTTATTAACAATCATCAAGTTTCACTAGTATAACTTTTGAAGAATATCGCTAACAGTTATTCTTATTCTCTAGTATTCTTATATCATTATTGTATAATAGTTAAAAACTCTACTTATAACCGAAATCGGACCGTATAAAACAAATAGTCCTCGAGACTCGACTTAATTCGAATCTTAGTATACTTAGCTAGCTATTATAACTAATTTTAATAATAGAAACGAAGCCGGTAAGGGCTTAATATACTCTCTCCCTGCCTCTTGTTAATAGTAATAGTCTGCTTAAGTAAGAAAGATATATATATAAGCAATAAACCTTCTAGAAGAGAAGGAAATTAAGTTAAATAAAGATATTAAGTTACTTCTTAATAGGAGTAATCTTACTTACTAGAAGAGATAGATTAAGAATAGACTCGGAATAGTCTATATTAATAAGATTGCTGACTATAAGTTACTATAACTAGATAAATAAGATCTAAATTATAATATCTAGGAGTACTAGTTAAAGATTACTTACAGATAGATTAAGAGTCTACTTAATCAAGAGATTATTACAATTCTTAAAGATAGTATTAAAGCCTTTTTATATTATACTAATAATATAATATATAAAGTAGAGACTCTTATTTATAATATAGAAATTATAGATAATATTAGATATAAAGTTATTAAATTTTATAAGATAAGATATTTAGACTTTAGTAGTACTAATACTTATATTATAGTATACTAAACTTAATATAACTAGCTTAGTCTTTATAAAGTTAAACTATATACTTTTAGGGCTATATTTATTATACTCTACAATCTTAAAGAAGAGCTTAACTTAGTTAAATTTATATACTAGGCAATAAAGGATATTATTTCTAATAGTATTATAAAAGATGTTTTTAATAGCTTATATAAGAAACTTATTATTAAAGTACGAGATATACTTATATTATTCTTATCTATATTAATAATAATTACTTTAGTTAATATAACTTACAAAAGTGATAATAATTAGTATAGAGATAGAGGATATAGATATAGTAGTAAAGACTATAAAGAAAGATTATATAATTCTCAATCTTATAGTTCCTAGTTAAATAAGAAAACAGACTAAGTTTAAAAGGATCAATCTTATTATAAGAATAGTCTAGCTAAAGATAAGTCAATTAATAAATAGACTAAATAGCAAAGAAAGAAACAGCCTTAGTATATTAATAAAAGTAAATATTTCTACTATAGTCTTAATAGATATCCTATAAAGACCTACTATTATCTTATAAAAGATATTATTTTTAAGGGCTAGAAGCCTTATAATAATATTTAAAGCTATATACTAGTAAAGTAGTTATCTTATAAGGATAATAAGAATAATAAAAGTAAAGATAAAGCTAGTATTACTTATATAAATACTACTTACTTTATAGACAATATATAGATACTTAATAGTAATACTTTAAAGACTATTATTAGTTATTATAAAGATTTTTATAAGTATTCTAAGTATAAACCTAAAGAGGAACTATATAGCTATATAAATACTAATAGTGATATTTAATTTATAATTATATATTGAAAAACCCTAATTTAGATCAAAACTTTAATAGGCAAAGTAAGAATAATTCTTATTATTACCTATTATAATATTATAACTAAAGATAGACTATTTTTAATAAATACTCTCGAGATAGATTATAGTATTTTCTATAATCTAATTATATTAATACTTATATATAAGAACTATAACAAAGTTAGTCTAGTTAAGAAGGTTAGTAGACTCTTATAGATTAATAGACCGCTTTACTAAGAAGTTAAGAGCGAAGCCGAAGATAAAGTTTATATTTATACCTAAAAGATATATTTTTATAAGCCTAATTCTAGTTTAGATATAGATTTAGATAGTAAGAAAGAGATTAATAGAGTTAATAAATTAGTCTTAACTTATAAGATTTATAGATATCTAGACTATATTAGTAAGCTATATATTAAGGCCTCTCTAGCTAATATAGTCCTTCTTAATAAGAAGAAAGACTAAGTTAAGCTTTATAATTTTAACTATAAAGCTTATTAACTTAATAAGATAAAGAAGAGGATTTTAAGAGATAAATAATAATATATTAAGAAGATTAGTATAAAGTTTTATACTAATATATAAACAATAAATCTCTCTAATTCTTATAGTAAAAAATACTAGATATTAATTATTAATAATTATACTTAATATACCGAGAGATCTTATTTTTATAGTAAAGATAAGATTGCTGACTATATAATTAGATTTTATAAGTATTAAAAGCTTATTTGTAGTTAATATCCTACTATCTAGCAGATTGATAGTAGTACTAAATTTAACAAATTTAAGATATAAATAGAGAGTAAAGATATGATTTTTGAGTTTATAGCTACCTATATACTAGAAGTAAATAGTGTTATAGAGTATATAAGAGATTATATTAACTAAACTTAATATATAATAAATATAGATATTAAGCTTCTAGATATACTTTAGCTCTTTTATATTAATACCGCAATTTATATTTATAATAGATTAGTTAACCTAAAGATAGGAAAGACTCTAATTATTTCTTAATAAAAAGAACTTAGTTTAAGAGAGATAAGGGTTAATTTAAGATATTTTTGTATATAGGGTTCTATTATATTTACCTATATTCTAAAGAAGACCTATATCTAGTTAGAGAAGTTAAAAGCTTATATATTCCGAGATTATCTAGTTAGATATAAAAGAGAGAATAGTTATATTTTTAAAGTATAGAATCTAGTTATAAAGAAGATTATTCGCTCTTAGGATATAACTTTTCCTAATAAACTTAATAAGAATAGAGATAATAATTTAAAGAGAGGTATTGTACCGGCTAGAAAGCTAATATTAAAGGATCTAGATTTAGGTAATAATAATACTAGAGCTCTTTATAAAGATAGAGGGCTAGTATAAAGATTAGAGAAGGGCAAATTGCTATTCTAGAGGCTAAAAATAATTCCTTAGATAGTAATTACTAATAAGCAGCTAGAGCTAGTTATAATAAGGCCTATAATTTAATAAAGATAGGTATTAATTAGGCTAGATATACTAGAAAGAGTATAGATTATACTATCTATATTAAAGATATCTAGGATCTAGGAGATCGAGGACAAATCTCTAATTTAATAACCTATTTTCTAATAACTAGCTAGTTAATATTTTATTCTCTAGCTATAAGCTTAGGAATTAATTAGATAGTATATAAACTAGATTAGTACTAAAATATTAGTTCTTCCTCTGGCTTCTTTATAGCTAAGAAAATAGATACTAAAGCCTATAGTATTAAAGCTAATTCTTAAATCACTAGTTATTATTTACTAATTAGTTAAATAAGATAATATTATTTTTTAGGAGATATAGTTAAGATAATATATCCTATTTTTATAGAGAGTTATCTTATCTTAGGTATCTTTACTGATTTATTAGTTATAAATATAAATAGAGAGATAATATAAGAGTATACTAGCTTAGGAGAAAGAGTAGTAGGTATAGTAAGTTACTTATAATATAGAAGATCCTATACTAGTAGTTTCTAGCTCTTTATACTACTTACTAGGAGCTTTTAGAGAAGAGACTCTATAGATAGTCTTTTTAAAGATATAAGAGAAGACTTTATATATCTTAACTATAATTAATATTAATTAGAATATAATTATAACTAAGCCTAATAGACTTATAATAGATTATAATAAGATTGTAAATAAACCCGAACTAATAATAATTTGAGAGTCTTTTATTATTATAATTAGTTCTAATAATTCTACTACTATAATAGGATCTATTCTACTAGAATAATTTATTCTCTACTATTTAAGTTATATATATTATTTACTAGAATATTATAGTTTTTCTTTAAATCCTATAAATCCTCCGAGTCTATTAAAGCTACTAAAGCCGAGATTAAAACTAATCTATATAAGACTAGATATTCTATAAAATAATAAAAGTGCTAGTAAGAGATAAGAATAGGTATAGGATAATATAAAGAGAGGAAGACTTACTATATTAAAAGTTATTATAAAACAGAAGATATCTTTTATTTTTAATAGGAAATCTCTATATATTAAAGATATTAAGATTCCTTAGTTATATAAGCAAACTAAGAAGTCAAGATTTATTGATTATTAGTAAGTAGCAATAGAAAGCTAGATTAGTAACTATTATATAAAAGATACTTTTAATATTATATATAAACTACTAGATATTATTTCTTTACTAAGCTAATAGGTATTTAATCTTAAAATAATAGTAAATAACGAAGTTATTAAGTTTAAGATATATTAGATAGTTTATAGAAACTACTAATAAAAGAAAGAAGACTCGCTTTTCTATATACTAGTAATATAAAATATATTTATTAAGATTATATTTATAATTATTACTTAATATAGCTATAAATAGAGACAATTTAATAAAATTACTATATATTTAAATACTTCTAGAAAAAATCACGAAGTTATTTATATTATATAGCTAGTTAGTTTCGAATATAGTAAATCTAATATTAGTATTAAAGAATAGGTATATCAGTTAAACTAGGCATTATTTAGTTTATAAGATTTAGCTATTTTATAAAATAAGAAACTAGATAATAGGTTAAATAAGATCACTTTCTATATACTTAATAATAACCTATATATTTATATTAAGAAGTATAACAATTCGATATAGTTCTTAATTATCTATATTAATAACTTTATTACTATTATATCTATAGATAGAGAAGTTAAATAGATCTTTTAGTAAGTTAAATAATAGTTTCAAATTAAGGATATAAAAAAGCTATTATATTTTCTTAGTAGTACTATTACTCGAGATTATAAGAAGAGGACAATTAAAATATTATAAAAAATATATAGTCTTAAAGCTCTTTAGCTTATAGAAATATAATTATACTCTTTACTATCTATTCTATTATTACTAGTAAGAAAATAGGATATAGAGAACAAAGATATAGAAATCTTACTTTATAAAGATAAATATATATAATATAGATTGCTTATTAGTAGGCTTAATTAGCTTATAGTTAAGATATATCCTAATCTTAAGTTTACTATTATAAAACTTTAATATTATATAGCTTTACTAATAATAAATAATATAAAAGTAGTTTATATAGTTTATAAATATCTAAAGATAACTACTAAGCTATTAATTATACTTAGTAAAGTCAATAATATAATATTCTTCATTTATACTAATACTTTATATAGTAACTAGTATAATTCTAAATCTACTAAAGAAGTAATATAATTCTTTAATAATACACTAATATAGTAGTATTTAAGGAAATAGAGTATTATAATACTATTATCTATAGCTACTAAGTAGTATACTTTAAACAAACTAGCTCGAGATATATAATAGTTCTTAAAGATTATAAGTATACTTAATCTACTTTATATAGAAGATCCTATTATTATTCTTATAAATAATATTAATACTTAACTACTTATAGTAAAGAAATTGTATAAGAATAGTACTTAATAGCTTAATATTAAGTGGTTCTTTGTTAAAGATACAATCTTTCGGAATAAGATCAATCTTAGGAGAGTTAATACGAAGAACAATATTGCTAATAGATTTACTAAGCCGCTTAACAAAGAAATATATAAGAAGTTTATCTAGATACTAGGTCTTAATTAATCTATATACAAATTTATAGGTAAATAGGAGGTTTACAAAGTGCAGGAAATATAGGAAACAGTTAAGAAAAGGGAGAGTTTTTATGCAGATAGAGATATAGGGAGTTGCTTCATATCATTTAGTCAGTCAGTCAGTCCTAAAGGGGGGTGTTAGAGAATCACGTGATATCACATACATTGTCACATATATGTCACGTGACTCCGTTCCCCAGGACTTCCAGTGAGATAGTCGAGGGAGCTTCTCTCTCTCCTTCTCTTCTCCCAGAGTCCATAATCCAGTCATTTTCATTCCTACATAGCCTTCTTTTTCGCTGACAAAATGTTATCGGGGATGACCAGTCTACTATTATGATAGTCTGGTATGGTATCCTGGAGCCTTCATACCGACATGAGATTCCACCTTCGTAAGTTTCTCGTATCTCTTAAATGCCGTCAGCACCGAGGTTACGCATTGTTGCTGATGATATCATTATAGCGCCCCTGTTAAGTTTTCGGGATCCTACAATCCCAATTTCTTCAGCACGCTCCTCGGGTTGCCCACCAGTATCACCCCAGGTAATACCCGATTTTCCTCTGGATATATATATGTAATGCAGTGACTGACCTGCTATCCTAGTGGGACAAGTTCCATATTTGTCAAAGGTGACTAATCGAACTGAGTATTTGCCTGCTGTTGCAGGGCTTGTGGGGGGTGCAGGTGAGTTGTCTACCCCCAATGCTCTCATTATGTTACTGACACGTGGTAAGGCATGGACGAAGTCATTCTAGATGTCTCTAGAGAGGCACTCAAAAAGGCCGGTGCCCCGACAGAGGTTCAACCTGGTCGGCTTACATTCCGTCCGACAGATAAGCTTTTGATTGCCACGGAGAACCCCCCACAGGAGCAAAAGCTTTGAAAGGACTTGGATAGGATGCCAATGGATGATGCGCATGAGAAGTTTCAATGGCAGACGAATGCACATCAATGTGTGTATGGTTTCATCAATACTCATTGATGCGATTGTATTGTCGCCAGTCGCATCGCCCGTCAAGAATACATGTGTCTCGTGCTCAACTGTTCAGTGCACGCATTTTTTTACCACTAGCATGTTCCTTTTCAAGAGGAAATGTAGTTGCAAAGCTGCTAATTGTCACCACATCACCTTCTTTTAGGTTCTCGTGTAGGAAGAGGGAGCCACCGCGGCTTGCCTGGCGCTCGAGAGCCACTCCCAGTGTAAACCGATTCTGGTTTCCTTCAATCACCGAATAAGCGCGAATGAGACGTCCGCCCAGTTTCAGACGAACATGTGTGCCTGGCTGGACTTCGTCTGGTGACTTTTTCGGCCGCACAGCTTCAAAGATGAATGAGACCACTGCAGGAGTTTCTTTCTTTCTCAGTACTAGTCGGTATTCGGTCCACATATACATTGCCATCACACTGTCTCCGAGTAGTCATTGCTCCTGGTTCTCGAACTTCTTGTTCAATCGATTCTTAAAAATGTTGCGAACCTCGTCGGCTAAATAGTCAAGTGTCGCCAACTCATGCATAACTTCGAAATTTGCTTTTTCAAGATAAAGGTAATGCTGAACGCGAGCGACGGCCCACTGCAGGTTAGGGCGCTCTAAAAGCTGAATATCGTCGCCCGCCTGTATAGTTCCTTCTTGGATGATGCACAAATTTCTAGCAAAGTTACTACGCTATCAATACAAGTACCGCCTGCCATAAAACTCCACCCTTCACCTGCCACCGCCTGTGGAATATTGTTGGGTAGCCTCCCATACATGCATACAATGCATGTTTGTTGTTTGACAGACTGAGCCTGAGTTCGGATAATCTGCAGGGTATATAAACCCTATATCTCTTAGTTCTAATGAATAATGATTCTTCTTCCTCTCTCTCCTCTCCTTAGTAGTAGTCCTCTAACAGGTTATAAAGCCCTCTTTCTACCCTAAACCATCATCACTTTCATCAAATTCATCATTCTTCTATCAAGAATAGTGTATAGAGTACTAGATCTTTAATTAGAATCACTTATTTATCAGTTTTTACTTAATTTTTCATCAAGAATAACTTGATCTTTTGGTTAAGTAACTAAGTACAGAGCTCCTTTATAAAGCTTATTTATCATTATATCAGCACTAGCTATATCGGCATCATTAGTAGTAGCTATAGCTTAGCCTTCTTATAAGAAGAATTAGTATAATAAAGAAGATATTATACCAGCTAATCAATTAGTTAGACTTAGACTTCGGCACGACCCACTAGACTGCGACATCGCCCATGGACGGGCGGGTGGGCATGGCCCATGGGCCTTATATAAGCGGGAAATAGGCCCTATAGATAGGCCTATAGACAGGCCCTACCCTTAGGGCCCACGGGCCGTAGGTGTCGTAAGTGCCTATAGGCCTTTTTAGTAAGTAGAATTTCTTAACCTCGTAACTTATATTATTTGTGCGTTTTTTCTCTATATTTTTAAGTAATTTGATTATATATATATAGTAGTAATATCTATAGATTAGTATATAGAAGGTTTAGAAGCCTTTATATAATAACTTAGATATTTATTATATTTATATATTTATACTAATATAATATAAATTGATTATTACTAGGTTTATTATACTTCTTTACTTCTCTTAATCTAGACTGTCTTTAAGTACTACTCTTATCTCTATAAAGAGAGAGATAAGAACTACTCTTATCTTTACTATTAACTAGCTTACTTTTTTATTACTTCTATATACTTAGTATTATAGAAAGATAAAAAAGCTAACTCTCTATTATAAATTTATACTTAATTAGTCTAATAGGATTATTATTCTTAGAATCCTTACTATTACTAATTAATTTAGATATATTAATAGTAAGCTTAGTCTCTCTCTACTTATTTATTTCTTAGATAAAATCTAAGAATATATCCTTATTAAATAGTTCTTTTATTTTAATATTAAACTAGATTTTATACTAGAATATTATAATATCTTAGACTATCTTTATATCTAGCTATTTATATTAGTAGTAATAGATATCTTATACTAAATTAAATAAATATTTAATTCTAATATCTATTATAGAAATAGAGAGAATATTATAAGTAATACTTAAAAGAATTAAGAATTTATTCTTATATTCCTTCTAGAATTCTAAAGAATTAATCTTTTTTCTTACTATAATAGATATTAGTATTCCTAATTATAATAATAATAAATATAATATATACTTTTTAAGATATCTAATAAATTTATACTTTAATATTAATAGATTAAAGTAAATATAAGACTAAATATTAAAGAAAGTATCTAGATTACTTATATTAGCTAAATAATACTTTAGAGTTTACTCTTCTTATATAGACTATATCTAGATATATCTTTAAATATAAAAAGCTATAAACTAGTAAAGTATTTTCTTATACTAATTACTCTAATTTATATTATTCTCTAATATATCCTATATTTTACTTAAGAAAAAGTAAAGCTTATATTAGGATATAAGAATTATTCTAATTATATAAAGACTATTATAGATCTCTTTTATCTTTATATAGTAAGATATAAGCTTTATTATCCTAGTATTAAGGACTTATAGTATTACTTTCTTTTAGAATATAGTTTTTAGGATAAGTTATATAATAAATTCCTTAAAATACTTAAAGAGAATATTATAAATATTAAAAATATAATATACTATTATCTCTTTAGTCTTTAAAAGTATTATAGTAAAATAATAAAATAGCTTTATAATATATAAAAGATAGTTAACCTACTATTATTCTATCTTACTAAGTTTATATTTCTAAGTCCTAATATTATTATAGTATTTATTATAAGTCTTACTAAAATATTTTATGTAATAAAGTATTAAAAAGATTAAATTCTAATATATATAAATATCTTAAATAAATATAAGTTTTACTCTATTAGATTAGAGATAGAAGAAATTATTATAATACTAGAGACTTATATTAATAAATATAGTAAATCCTTAAATCTATATATTTATTAGATATATTAAATAATAAATAAAGTATCCTATAATTACTATAAATACTTACTAGAAAGATAATATCTAGTAGTTAAAAATAATTAAAAGCTTTATATCTTATAATAAAGTAATAAAAATTATATACTACTTATTATTAACTAATTTTTTTAACTAATACTAAGTAATATAAGAATAAAGTAGAATAGATTTAGTTAAAGTCTTTTATATTATTTAAATTAAAAAAGTAAACTACTTTCTCTTAAATATCTAGAAAGATAGATTTAGATTAATAAGATATTTAATCTATTCTTTTTCCTATTTATTATTTAAGAATTTTAATATATAAAATAATATTAGTATCTAATATATAACTTATTAATTATCTTAAAGAATATAATTATATAAAACTTACTAATATATACTATATAGTCTCTTTAATTAACTATTATATAGACTAGACTACGACATCGCCCATGGACGGGCGGGTGGGCAGTGCCCACGGGCCTTATATAAGCGGGCGATAGGCACTATCAATACGCCCATAGACGGGCCTTATCCTTAGGGCCCATTGTCCATAGACACTGTGGGCGCCTATAGGCCTTTTTAGTAAGCAGAATTTCTTGACCTTGTGATCTATATTATTTATATATTTTTTCTCTATATTTTTAAGTAATTTGATTATAGGTACAATAACTTGATATTACTATCAATTTTCTAACCTCGGTCAGAAAAATGAACTATAGAAGTCTTTATATAATAACTTAATATTACAGTCAATTTTCTGACTAAGATTAGAAATAAGCTTTAGAAGCCTTTATATAATAACTTAATATATTATTACTTTTTTAACTAGGGTTAGAAATAAGTCTTAGAAGTCTTTATATAATAACTTAGGTATTTATTATAGTTATATATTTATACTAATATAATATAAATTAATTATTATTAGGTTTGCTATACTTCTTTACTTCTTTTAAACTAGGGTACTTTTAAGTACTATCTTTATCTCTATAATAAGGGAGATAAGGACTACTTTTATTTTTACTGTTAATTAGCTTACTTCTCTATTACTTCTATATACTTAATACTATAAAAGGACGAGGAAGCTAACTCTCTATTATAAACTTATACTTAATTAGTCTAATAGGATTATTATCCTTAGAATCCTTATTATTACTAATTAGTTTAGATATATTAGTAATAAACTTAGCCTCTCTCTATTTATCTATTTCTTATATTAAATTTAAGGATATATTCTTATTAGATAGTTCTTCTATTTTAATATCGAACTAGGTTTTATACTAGAATATTATAATATTCTAGACTATCTTTATACTTAGCTATTTATATTAGTAGTAGTAGATATCCTATACTAAATTGAAAAGATATTTAACTCTAGTATCTATTATAGGAATAGAAAGAATATTATAAGTAATACTTAAAAGAATTAGGAATTTATTCTTATATTCCTTCTAGAATTATAAAGGATCGATCTTTCTCTTTGCTATTATAGGTATTAATATTCTTACTTATAATAATAGTGAATATAATATATATTTTTTAAGATATCTAGTAAGTTTATACTCTAATATTAATAGATTAGAGTAGATATAAGATAGAAGGTTAAGAAGGATATCTAGATTACTTATATTAGCTAAGTAATACTTAGAGGGTTACTCTTCTTATAGAGATTATATCTAAATATATCTTTAGGTATAAGAAGCTATAAACTAGTAAAGTATTTCTTTATACTAATTATTCTAGTTTATATTATTCTCTAATATATCCTATATCTTACTTAAGAAGAAGTAAAGCTTATATTAGGATATAAGAATTATTCTAATTATATAGAGACTACTATAAATCTCTTTTATCTTTATATAGTAAGAGGTAAGCTTTATTATTCTAGTATTAAGAGCTTATAGTATTATCTTCTTCTAAAGTATAGTTTTTAGAGTAAGTTATATAATTAATTCCTTAAAGTATTTAAAGAGGGTATTATAAATACTAAAAATATAATATACTATTATCTCTTTAGTCTTTAAAAGTATTATAGTAAAGCGGTAGAATAGCTTTATAATATATAGAAGATAGTTAACCTACTACTATTCTATCTTACTAAGTTTATATTTCTAAGTCCTAATATTATTATAGTATTTATTGTAAGGCTTACTAAGATATTTTATATAATAAAGTATTAAGAAGATAGAATTCTAGTAGATATAAATATCTTAGATAGATATAAGTTTTACTCTATTAGTCTAGAGATAAAAGAAATTATTATAATATTAGGGGCTTATATTAATAAATATAATAAGTCCTTAAATCTAGATAGTTATTAGATATATTAAGTAATAAATAAAGTAATATACTTACTTTAATAAAGGTTTATATAATAACTTGTTTATTTTATAAAGTACAGAGTAATTAAGCTTAGGCTTAGACTTAGATATTAGAAATAATCTAATCTATAGTATTATTCTAGGGATTAGCCTTTACTAATCTAAATAGCTTATAAAGACTTAGCTAGATAATATATATAAGATAAGGGATTCGAACAATTACTAGGCTATTTGGTAGTTTAAGGGAGTTAATAGAGTCTTAAACTACCTATACTAAAGTTGTGTTATTTAATATATTATCTAATATAATTACTAATATATAATTAGTAATATTAAGCTTCTTAAAGATCTCTATAAGTACTTTACTTAGATTTATACTAGAATATATCCTATTAAGTGATTTAAAACTAAGTAGGAGCTTATAGTAATTCTAGTCTTAGTTAATAAAGTATCTTATAATTGTTATAAATACCTACTAAAAAGGCGATATTTAGTAGTTAAGAACGATTAAGAGCTTTATATCTTATAGTAAGGTAGCGAGAATTATATATTACTCCTTATTAACTAATTTTTTAAGCTAGTATTAAGTAATATAAGGATAGAGTAAAGTAGGTTTAGCTAGAGTCTTTTATACTATTCGAATTAAGGAAGTAAATTGCTTTCTTTTAAGTATCCGGAAAGGAAGATTTAGATTAGTAAGATATTTAATCTACTCTCTTTCTTATTTATTATTTAAGAATTTTAAGTTATAAGATAACTCTAGTACCTAATATATAATATATTAGTTATCTTAAAGGGTATAATTATATAAGACTTACTAGTATATATTATATAGTCTCCTTAATTAACTGTTATATAGACTTACTTTTACTATCCTTTTAGTATTTCTCTAAGGCTAGATATTGTTTAAGTATATTAGTACTACTTTGCTTTATACTTAGATAAGGCAATATAATCCTATATATCTGATATATAACTAAAGATTTATCTATAATATAATATACTACTTAGTTAAAGTTCTTCTAGATATATAATATATATTTTGTATCTTACTATAGTCTTTATTATATCTTAGTACTACTACTATATACTATAGTATATTACTACTTAATAAACTTTACTTTAGATATATTATTTATTATATTATAAAGGATAAACTGCTTTCTCTGATTAGGGCTGATATATTTAAGAGAGTAATTAAGAATAACTAGTTAAGTAAACTCGGACTCTATTAGTAAGATAGAAGTCTATTAGCTATTAAAGAGACTAGGATCAATATTTAGATTAAGATTAGGATTAAATATATTAGTAATATAAAAGAGATCTAGTTAGAAGCTCGGAGAAAGTAAAAAAGGCTTTATAGTATAGGTACTAGGTTAGGATATAGTTAATATAATATAAGGGATAATATAATAACTATAGTAGAGTAAGTGATCTAAACTTATAATAGGTAACTTATAACTATATAAAATAAGGATTACTAGTAAAAGGGGTACTTTATATAGATCTAATAGATTATAAATTGAGTATAGACCTACTATATATTATAAGCTAATTAGCTATAAGTGTCTTTGTCTATAGGTATATCTATAGATATATCTATAGGAATATACCTAAACGTCTATCTTAAGTTATAATTAAAGGATTTAAAACTCCTAGAATAATAATATAAGTCTTTAAGTAATATAATTAATAGAATTTAGTGATATAAGCTTATAAAATAAGAATTATACTAATTATCTTTCGATCTACCTATAAGAAATATACTAGAGTAAGAGATAAAGTAGAATCTATAAGTAGTATTTTACTTATAGAAAATACTAGATATATACTACTAACTTAAATATATATCTTTAAGCTGTTATAGTATGATTTAATAAATTAATAAAAATACTATACAATATAATATATTTCAATTAAAATTTTATTCTAAGTTATATTATATATATACTGGTTTCTTATATACGTAGATATTTCAGTAAAATTTATAGATATTATAGATTAAAACTACTATTTTATATAGAGTTAGCAAAATAGGTATAAATAACAGTTATTTATTATATAAAGTCAGCGAGTTATATGTCTATTTTGGGTGACTTTATATAATAGTGGGCATCGTGGGTATACCCGCTGTGGGTATGCCCGTGGGCCTTAGGCGTTATAGACAGGCACTCGAAAATCCAAATAGCCTAAGGCCTACCGTGGACGGGCCTTGGGCACCTCCTAGGTGCCTATGGACAGGCGATGTCGCAGTCTAATATAGACTTACTTTTACTACTCTTTTAGTATTTACCTAAGATTATATACTACTTTAGTATATTAATACTACTTTAGTATATTAATACTACTTTACTTTACTCTTAGATAAAATAATATAGTCCTATATATCTAATATATAACTAAAGATTTATCTATAATATAATATACTATCTAGTTAAAGTTCTTCTAGATATCTAATATATATTTTATATCCTATTATAATCTTTATATCTTAGTATTACTACTATATACTATTATATATTACTACTTAATAAACTTTATTTTAGATATATTATTTATTATATTATAAAAGATAAACTACTTTCTCTAATTAGGACTAATATATTTAAGTAAGCAATTAAAAAGAGCTAGTTAAATAAACTTAGACTCTATTAGTAATATAGAGATCTATTAGCTATTAAAGAGATTAAGATTAATATTTAAATTAAAAGTAAAATTAAAGATATTAATAATATAGAAGAGATCTAGTTTAGACTATAATATTACCTATAGACGGGCGGGTGGGTATAGCCCATAGGCCTTATATAAGCGGGAAATAGGCCCTATAAATAGGCCTATAGACAGGCCTTATCCTTAGGGCCTACGGGCTGTAGATATTATAGGTGTCTATAGGCCTTTTTAGTAAGCAGAATTTCTTAATCTTATAACTTATATTATTTATACGTTTTTTCCCTATATTTTTAAGTAATTTAATTATATATATATAGTAGTAGTATCTATAGATTAGTATATAGAAGGTTTAGAAGTCTTTATATAATAACTTAGGTATTTATTATATTTATATATTTATACTAATATAATACAAATTAATTATTACTAGGTTTGTTATACTATCTTACTTCTTTTAATCTAGGCTATCTTTAAGTACTATCCTTATCTTTATAAGGAGGGAGATAAGGACTATTCTTATCTTTACTATTAACTAGCTTATTCTTTTATTACTTCTATATACTTAGTACTATAGAAGAATAAGAAAGCTAACTCTTTATTATAAACTTATACTTAATTAGTCTAATAAGATTATTATTCTTAGAATCTTTATTATTACTAATTAGTTTAGATATATTAGTAGTAAGCTTAGTCTCTCTCTATTTATCTACTTTTTAGATAGAATCTAAAAATATATCTTTATTAGGTAGTTCTTTTATTTTAATATTAAACTAGATTTTATACTAGAATATTATAATATCCTAGACTATCTTTATACTTAGCTATCTATATTAATAATAGTAGATATCTTATACTAAATTAAATAGATATTTAACTCTAGTATTTATTATAGAAATAGAGAGAATATTATAAGTAATACTTAAAAAAATTAGGAATTTATTCTTATATTCTTTCTAGAACTCTAAAGAATTAATCTTTCTTTTTACTATAATAGATATAAATATCTCTAATTATAATAATAGTAGAATTACGATTTGCTGGCCCGCCGCCTGTTTCGGCGCCCCCCTCTTGGGGTTTAGCGCCCGTGGGGCCGCCACCGGATCCGGGATCGCGTCCGTCTACTTGGGGTTTAGCCCGTCCGCAACGGGTTTGGCGCACAACGCTAGCCCTGATCGGGATCTGCCGTCTCGCACCGCCCGTCTCGCGACATCCGCCATCTATATAATCCGCGGTGCGTCGCTCAACGACAACTCTCTTCTTTCCCACGCCCATTCCCCCCTTTCCCCCTCTATTATTTTTCGCCAGCATCATTCCCTGATCCGCTGACGTGGCCCCTGCCAGCTAAAAATTCTGCGCTCCGAATACAGCCTACTTCCCTACTCGCGGAAATTTAAAGGAGTCGTTAGTCTGGCCCTACGAGTTACCCGGATCGCCCTTGATTTCCTAGTTCTATATAGCTTAATATATTCTTCGTTCTATACTATACGCTACAGAGGGTCGCTGCTTTAACCGTTATAGATATCACTCTCGGTCTACTTAATAACTAGACCTCTAAAGTGGAATATAGGAGGACTACTTACCGCTCTTTGTCTTAGGCTTCGGTTTACAAATGCTATATAATACACTGCAGAACAGCTACCTCTGCTTTTTTAGATAACCCCTGATTAAATAGCCGGTAAGTCGCTTGCTAGACCTACTTCCGCTCTCTATCTAACCGCAAAAATGCCTTAAAGAGATCTGATACTAAGCTAAGATATCGCAAATATCTATAAAATTGATAGCTTATATGATCGGCTTACGTGATCGGCGAATTATAGGCTGCTACTCGGATTGAGGGATTTTTTCTTATCAATATCTTTCTAATCTATCAATTGTTAGCTAAGGTATCTTAGAGACTGCAATATTATATAGTGGCTACTACGAACCTAAGGCGTCCTTTAACAAGACCGGTTAGCTAGATTAGTCCGGAGTACTCTTAAGTGATCGCCCGATATAAGTAGCGAATAGTATTAACGAGGTAGTGCTATCGTAGTTCTCGGTTATATAGGGTCTATAAGGCGATATACTGTATGATTCCTTAGCTAATAATGCCCTAGTAACGCCTAGGTATTAAAAAGGATGACTGACCTCCTTTTCCTATTCTTTAGATATAATTCAGAACAGATATAGATATACTAGCCTACTAGTGACTGCTATACTCTTATTTAAGCTTACTTTATTATCTATTGGTTTCTACCTCTGCTATATCTCTACTATGTCTTATTATCTTCTAGGAAATAAGGATAGATCTTAATTAAATCGAGTTCTACTATAACCTAAGTCGCCCGCTGCTTTCTATTAGTGTAAAAAGTGTGCCTCTTAACCACGCTCTAGCTTATATACTATGATACCTCTAGTAGTCTTTTCTTACTAGGTTTAGCTTCTATCTAGGACTATATAAGATATCTCTAGGATAGTTACCGCTACTGACTAGTATAACTTATAAGTAGAATATATTTGACTTTGAGATCAATCATAGATCTACTTAGACTAAAATGATAAAAGAGGTCGGATCCTTAGTGATAATAGATATACTAGCTGCCTATAATATTCTATTAGATTGTAGAAGTTCTATACTAGCTTTCTTAGAGCTAGTACTATTAATATATTTCGCGAGAACAATCCTATATATTATAGGGCTAAATTACCTAGACCCTATTCCTCCTAATATATAAGGAGATGATCTACTAGGTAAGCTAATATAATATATTGAAATTCGGCTATTATCCTCTTATTATCTAACTTTTTTTTTATTATAGACACTGTTCCTAATACCTAAGAAATAAAGACTTCTTAACTATTATATATATCCTATATAACTATACCTATATCTATATTAGAACCTAGACCTAAATAAGTAAACTATGTCTCTAGTAACCTATCTATAGTAGGTGATTTTTAGTAAGAATTAGCTAAGTAGAAGTTATCTATTATAGAGCCCTCAGATATTTTAGATAGTAGGGACTATAAAAATGATTCAGAGCCGAGTTAGATATCTAACCTAGATAAAAATCCATACTTAAGAGTAAATAAGGCTTCTAAGTGGGCTAAAGATCCTAGCACTATTAAAGATATACTAGCTATATCTTAGCTGTCCTCCCTACTAACAGCTTACTCTATATTAAAATGTTCTCGAGCTTAAACGATACTAAGTTCTAAACCCCTAGTATACTACCTATTAATAGCTATGATTATACTATCAATATCCTAGAAATAAGGAGTCTTTAGGATAAGTATAAGGGCTGCTATAATAGTATATAAGAAGCAACTCTACTTAGATTAAGGTACTAGTAATTACTAAGATAAGAATACCCCCTATAATATAGTATAGCTATATTAAAAGAGGAAGAAAAGGAGATCTTTAATTAGGCCACTTTCTAACCCTTTGAAATCTTCTATTTCTATTTTATCTTATTGCTCTAGTGCTATCTAGTACTTATATAGGAGTACTATCCTTATAGTCGAGTCTAATACTAGTCTGAAACTAGTATATTTCTTTACTTTTATATCTGACCCTAGCCTAATACTGCCTCTAGCCTATATAACGGTTATCCCCCTATTAAAATATATATATATATTAGATAAGAATATACTACTTGTGCGGCTAAAGGAAAAAGAGGCAATATTATAATCTAAGATTATAACTTACTTCCTAGGTCGAAATATATCATCTCTTTAAGTTTACTATTTAACCAAATTATACTATAAGACCAGCTCTCGGTCTAGAAGACCGAAGAAACGCCAATAAGAGAGGCTATACTATCAGGATATTCTTAGTTCGCGCCTATCAACCTTATATTATATATAATATCCTCTATAGTCATCTATTTTAATATAAGTATTAAAGCTAACTTAGTATACTCTATAAATAGCGGACTAGTAAAATATACTATTATATAGCCTTTGTTTAATGCTCCTAATATAAAACTCCTGATACTTAAGGTTATAACTACTTACTTATGGGTTTTCTTTTTAAATTTAGACTGCTATTTCTAAGACTTAGATTAATTAGATACTTTTAGCTATAGGAAGTATATATCCTATCTGTATAACTAAGATAATTTATACCCTAATTCTTATCCTGCCTATAGTATATCTATTTCTTACTTATAACTATTTAGATATTTAATATATATTTTGTGATTTATGTTTTAACTTCTAAACTAAAAATATATGACTATAGGGTATAGAAAACAGGGCTTCCTGTCTATTTAGTTGTATTTAAGCTATATACTAGTAAGTTAGTAGTTAGGTAGATGACTACTAGCGAATCCTTACTATTATATGTTTTTTATATTCTTTTTATTAATACTTAGTAAGAATTATTTAGTTATTCTTATTATATAGTAGTAGGATAAGTCCCTAGTTTATAAGTGGTTATTGTTTTAATACTCTATATTTCCTATCCTATAAACCCCTATATAACCTAATCCTATATTGTTCTTAGTATTGAAATAGGATTTTTTATACCACTTATATTATATAAATATCCTAGGTTCTATTATAATTCGTAAATAGACATATAGCGTATCCTTCTTAATATGACTTTAATTAGGCAGAGGAAAAGTACGTACTAGCAAACTTAGCTATCCTAGCCTTCTTATAATAGAATATAGTAATTAGTAAAAGGATATTATTGCTAATTTGCAAAATTTAATAAAGATATCATTAAATAATAGATTATATATATCCAGGAAGAAGTTAATAAGTTAAGTGATAGTATTATAGGTAATAATAGATGCTAATCTTATAATTAGATTGGATAAATATAACTATTTCTCAAGAAAGCTGCTATATTATAAGATTTTCTAGTATTTCTATTCTGACTAATACTTATATTGAAAAAAGTTCTATTTAACTATGCTATACAATTTATAAAAGAGATCTATAAATACAAAACTTCTATAATAAACAACTAAACTACTAAATTATAAAATTATTAAATTACTAAATCTTCTAGCAAACTGATCTATAACAGTTCCGAGCAGAAAATACGCCTAGTACTAATATCTAATAAAGCAGATAAATAGAGCTAGAATTATATTACTGTCTTTAATACTTTCGTCCTTAAATATATCATTAAGTATATTATTATATAAGAGGAAATAGCAAAGATAATTATAATAGCTGTATCCTATTATCTTATATAATAATCCGAGAGATTAAGGGTATAGAGCTAATCACTTTCTATCTGATATTGATATATATAGCACTAAGAGATAGTATTGGGATTAACTAGTAATATTCTTGAGCCCTCGTTTTGTATATAGCTTGCTAGATATTCTTAATATATCTAGCCGGAGGGAGGATTGAAGATTGCGAATTTATTCTTAGTGTATTCTACTTTAGAATCAAAATCGGTAAACACTAGTATACTGCTAATAATATATATAAATAGGTTAAGGTAGTATATCTAGTACCACTAAAAGCTTATGATTTGAGTATAAGGAATAAGAGTACTATAGAATAGAGTTAGGGTTCTAATAATCATTAGATTTGCTAGGAATATAAAGACAGTATTTAGGATATAGGCTATAATAAATTGTCTTATATTAGTATAAATAAGTTTATAGATTAATATAATAAAGAATATAGTGCTAGATTTGTTTAAGTTGCGGGGAAATCTGATGGTATAGTACTAGTAGAGGAAATAGAGGACAGCTAAGAGGACTAGATAGGGTATTTCAGAGATAATCAGGCCTATTACGAATACGATCTAGGAATATATATGGGATTTCTTTTCCTTTATATTATAGATATTATAATAACTAATAAATAAAGATTAGAGTTAGTTAATAATACTAGGGGCAACAAAGATATAGTTAAAGATGGCGAAGAGATGTATCTATAAACCTATAATAGTATACCTGATCTTTTAGAATAAGAAGCTATTGAAAAGACCTAGCATAATATATAGTACTAGTTTGTTATTTATATAGTTTGTATTGCGGTATAGAGTGATATTTATCTATTGGGTAATAATCTTGGTTTATTCCTAGAGCAAAATAGAAAACTCTAAGCTATTGTTATTCTTAGTTATAGAAGGCTTTGCGGTAGTATTAGTAATAATCTAATTAAGTTCTATGGCGCGAAGGGTATATTCGGGAGATTCTAACTAGATCTAATACTAGTCTCTTCCCTAGGAAAGACTATCTAAGGTAATATCAATTATAAATTCGGTAGGATTGTCTTTAGGCGGGTAGATTAGGCCTTAGCAGGCAAAGTAATCCTTTAAGGTGGCTATATAGTCTCTAATATCACTAAAATATATAGTTTTTCTTTCTCGAGCTAGTAAGAGTAGGGTATTAAACTAGGTAAAGAGCTATACAGAAGGCTGATAGATAGTAATAAGGATGGCCTATCTAATATTAGCCAATTTTCGAAGGAAATATATAGTATTGTAAGCTGATTGACTATCTAATCCTAAAGTAGGCTTATCTAGGAAAAGCAAGATACTTAGTTTTTTTATAAGTTCTATACCAATTATTATATACTTTTGCTGTTTGATTGAGAGATCTATATTAACTATTCCTATTAGAGTATTGGTAATATCTTCTAGTTCTAGAAGCTAGATAATAGTGTCTATATAGGTAAGCTTCTATTCTCTAGATATTTTACTTAGTTAGCAAAGTAGGGCGGAGAATTGTAATACTTTATGAACTATTATATAAGACTTATAAATATCAAGTTATTTGTAATACCTAGTACTTCTTTAGAAGGAGAGAGGCAGTAGTCTTCTATTAACCATAATTAATCTATGAATAGTGCCCTCTATCTTCTGTTATACTAAAATATTAAGTAGGGTTGTTTTTCCGGCGCTAGATAATCCTATTAAGACACTAAGTATTCCTAGCTTAATAAAACTATCTACTTTATCAAGCAAGATATACTCTCCCGAGGGTATAGAGATAGTATAAGTAAGGTTCTTCTAGGTAAAAACTAAGGTATTCCGAATTAACTGTAAGTTAATATTGATAGTGCTACCTCCTTTATAGGTTGTATCTACTAGCTATAACTACCTTTCTATATCGGAGTCCTATTTTTTCTTATATTCCTATAATCGCTTTTATAGAATTAGTAGGGTTACTACTTCTGATATATCCTACTAGCAATAGGTTACCACTATAGTAATAATAATAAATAAGACCTACTAGTACTAGCCTATACTAAAATTATACTAGGTATGACTGTAGCTATAGCTTAGAGAGTGTAGGTACTAGTCTCCGGTAAGGCTGACTTTGTCCTAAATAATACTAGAGATGCCTATATAAGACTAGTAATTCGAATTGTTATAGCCGGGTCTATTAGGGATTAGATTGGTACCTATATAGTTAATAGACTTACTATAGAATTTATTTGCTAAAAGAGACTTAAAGGAGTATATAAGAGGGTCGATCTAGAATAGCTAAATTAACTACCTATATATCTTAGGATACTAGATTATATAACTAGTATATAGTATAATGGCCGAAATTAAGAGACTAGAGATCTTAGATACTCTATTAAGGGTATTAAAGGCGGTATTATAGGCTCTAAATATAGCTATAATACTTATAGTAATAATAAAGAGACTGATCTAGTATATAAAGAATATGGATACTAAGATAGTTAGTCCTATTATAAAGTATAAGATGATACTGAAAGTTGTGATGGTTAGAAGAATCATTAGGATATCTATAGTAATTTGTGCAATATAGAATATAGCTAGATAGTAAAAGGCAAATCTCTTATACTTGATAAGTATAGAATAGCTAGTAAAGGAATTAGTCACCTTAGATATAGCTATAAGACAGTTATATAAGATCGAGAAGAATATAGTACCCCCCTTAATAAAGAGGCCGGCGGATATAGGTGGAGTATTATAGAAGAGGGATCTAGTAAGTAGTACTTAGGCTATATTCGACCCTTACTTGATAAATAGGGTTGCCTTGTCTTCCTAGATAATCTAGTATTATTAAATTATATATACTAGTACCTACTAATAGAAAGCTACTATTAGTAGGTTATAAGATAGTCTCTGGCCTTTCTCTAAGGCTATAGATTCCTGGAAGGTAGTAGTATTCTGGATAGTATCCTTGCTAGTAGGGAAGTTATATTCTATTACTATTCTCTTCTTTAATTCAGTGCTTTGATATTAGGCTAGAACTTTACTAGTATTGTAAGGGAAGGTAGATTTATGGCCTAGTTAGATTTCTTACTTAGTGGGAATAGTAATACCTATTAGATAATCTGTAATGTTAGCCCTATCCTGATAGATAAAGCCTAATCCTTCTATAAATAGATATACTTCTTATATAGAGCTATAGAAGATCTACTTATCCTTATCTAGAACTAAGACCTTATTAAAAATATTATAAATTCTATTTCCGGGTTAATAGAGAGTGATGATAGTTATAATACTAAGGATATTAGTTATGGTCTAAAGAGCCTTAGCCTAGTCTAAGGTAGTACTAGTATCTAGATCTTAAGTACTATTATCCTAGTAGTAAATGGATACTCGGGATACTAGGTATTTAATAATAGAAACTCTCTTATATTTGCCTCCGGAGATACCTTTTATATACTCATTTCCTATCTTAGTATTAGTGATATATAAGATACCTATTAACTTTATTAGAAAGGTCCGGACGAACTTCTTATACTTTTACTCGTTTATATCTTTTGGTCGATTATATAGAACCTTAAGTCGAGAGCTAAACTTTATTATCTAGTTAATAGTTAAGGTAGGATAAAAAAGTTCTTTCTTAGTGTTTATCACAATCTAGCTATAATATAGCTCTACTTCTTTATAAGTTATAGAGCTATAGAAGATATTGCTATTAATGGACTTATATCTATTATAGTAGTTAGTAAGAGTCTTTAATAGTATAGTATTGTATATCCTAACCCCGGATATCCTAGTATGAGTAGTATCTCTCCGGGTTTAATATAACTATGGCTATTATCCAAAATAGTTTTTAGTAATAGTATAGTTTGAAGATTATAGACTTATTAAAGTATATTGAATTAGATAAAAAAATTCTTCTTAACTACCGCCTCGGGACTATCTACTTTAATAGTTAAATTGGTCTATATAATATCTAGATAGTACTCCTAGAGGTTAAATATTATATTGCGGGTGTGGAAATCCTTAACCTCCCCTTTTATAGCCTAGTTATTATTATACTTAGGCTTCTTGGTAAGCTCTAGAATAGGTAGGTTTATAGATGTAGAAGTAACACTTTTAACTTCGGTATTAACTTTGCTGTTAACTTTAGTATTGAAGGAAGGATCCACTATATTAGCAGAGAAAATTGCTTTGATGAAGTTAATGAATATAGAAACTAATATTAGCAAAAATAATATTAGGGTATTGTATACTCTTATAGATAAATATATATCTATATAGATCTTTATAGTATAGCTATCAATCTAGATTGATTTAGCCCTAGGTATAGTACTAGAATATTACCGGATTTAGATCTAGTAGAAGTAGATATAAAGAATTGCTTAAAGATTCTAGAACAGAAGTAACTAGATACTCTATAATAGTCTTTTAGGGATTAAAATTATATAGATACTCTTTATTAGTAACTATACTTAGCCTAGAATAGGATATCTTAGGCCGATATTCGGATAAACCATTATTCTATATATCTAATAGTACAAATTTAGCATAACTACTTATTTATATCTGCTAACTAACCGAGTTTATATTTAAATATAATCAATTGATAGGCTATACAGTTGATTAGAGTAGACCTAATAATCCGAAGTAGAGAATATCTTATTTCTATTAACTAATACTTTTTATCTGACTATACTTACTAGTGACCCTATATAATATAACATATTCAGTAAGCGAGCTATATATATAAGCTAGCTGTATAGCCTAAAACGTATAGTAAATATAATAAAATATAGCTTAATATATCAATAATAGTGGTATATAGAGACTTTTCCTTATAATCTAATACTTTGTATTTAATATCTAGCCTCTTAATAGACTTTTAAATGTTTTTGTGGCCTAGAGATTAGGTAGATATATATAATAACTAGATATAAGTTTTTATACCTCTTAGACCTATATATCCCTAATTATATAATATACTGCTAGTCTAAAATATAGGTAAATACCTTTTCTATTACTTTGTATACTATAATAATATAGCTTATATAGCGCGTTTTAGGTAGGCGGTATAAATTTATAGTAGCAATAAGCTAGATAGGTCTATAAGGGGTATAAACACTTATATCTAGTTACTATATTTTAATCTTAAGCTACTATAATTTTTAATACTAAGATATTATAGGTTTTCAATTCCCTTAAGATATATAAAATAGAGGTTTAAAACCTTATCAATTACTATCGAGAAGCAGTAGAATAAGATACTAATATAGTGATTGAAATATTAAATCATAAAATATAGGATAATAGCTAAAACCAATTAATCTCTAAAGATTATCTCTTAATAGTTTATATATAGTTATGTATAGTGTTTCTACCTTAATAAAGCCATTCTTTTATATAGTATTTGACTAATAGTATAACTAAACCTAATTAGTATATACTATAACTATCTAGACCTAGAGAACTATATACTTATATTTATATATATAAAGATAAATTCCCTAGGTCTTAATACCTATTCACTATATAACAATCTTAATTGGTATATAGTATTACTTAAAATAATAAAACTACTGTAATTTATAAGGAAAAGATTTAGATTAGATATACAGAAATAGTTACTCTATCCATACTAGACAGAGTACTAAAAATAAGATTTCAATTAATAGAAAAACAGGAAAACGATTGTCTATAAAATGCTAGTATACCCTCGATACTATATATACCTCTCTTACCGCCCTACCTAAGATTGTATTACACAGCCTTAGCTATAGAATAAGTCTTAGTTACCTAGCTAAATATCTAGCTATTATCATAGTCGGTCTCTTTGGTCCCTCTCTACCTAGTTAATAAAAACTCGAAATCATAGTTTGGTCATATGGCCTAATAATAAAAATGCCGCATACGCCCTAGACCTTGATAAGTATAATAACTAGAATTGTCTAGTCTACTAAATACTAGTCAACCTATCCTACCCATATATTATTAGCTAGCTAGATTAAAAGATAAGTATAGTCTAAGGTATTGTATTATTTCTCACTATAAAGAAACTGTATACTAATACTATAGGTTTATTTAGTACTAAAGTGATTTATCTCTGTGCTTTCACATAGTTTATCTACAATTATATTGTATAACTTCCTGACCGATTTCCTCATATTATATTATACACTATTCTTATTATTAGATATACTCATTTAAAAGTAAAATATCTATAGTATTTCCTAGAATATAGAAAAGGCAAAATAATAGAACTGTTTTTCTTAGACTTATTATAGCAATTTAGAGCTATATAACACATAAGTAGTATATAATAGCAGTTTAGTCACGGTATATACCATCACAATTTATATCTATAGGTTGGTTTGTATATAGGCCAGAGTAGTTAAACTAAATAAAACAAGGAACAAATATATTAAGCTAATAGATACCACTTATAAGACTTATTAGTAACTAGTAGCTATAAAACATAGATACTGCCAATATAGTTTAAAAGTACTTGTTTATATATACCATAGCCTTATATATATAACCTAGGCCTTAATTATTTGGACATAAACGAAGCTAAGACTAGCTAAAGCAACAATTATAAATAAAGTAAATAAAGTGTTACAGTTCTCTTACAGTCTTTAGTCAATAAAGCATATATAGAAAGCAGAGTGACTAGTTAAGATATACCGACAAGTAAATAGAAAGTGATAGAATGGCAATTATTCCTATAAATAGTAAGATAGATATTATATAGGTTATCTAGGGCTATAAAGTAGAAACATATAGATACTAGCAGAGATTAGTATCACTCTCTTTCTATTTTATTATACTTACCTTATTTAAAATAAGTAAAATAAGTATACTACCGATTTCCTACTATAATATCGGCCAAGACAGATCTAATATACAGTTAGAGGGGAAATCGGGTTTAGCGAAGTAAGCAATCTACTATCCTTTAGGTTTACTTACAGAAATACTAGCAGAATAGAAGCGATTGATCCTAAGAGGATAAAACTACCTATAACAGCTTAACTAAAGATAAGCGGTTTCTTATTTAGTCTTCGCAAGCTTATAGCCTTAATCGATAGGAGCTAGAAAGTAAGACTTACTCTATAGCAAATTGATACTATTATTAATACAGTCAGTTAAAATATCAGCTCGGAATCTATTTTATAAATTTCGATAACCTAGCTAAGATAAATGATATATCCATATTGTTTAAATAAGACTAAGGAATCACTGATATAAATATATAATATCTAGCTTAAAGAATTCTCCTATATTACTTAGTATATACTAGCTATATTAACAGTACTCTAACTAACCTAAAAAGTAAGATAAGGTACTAACTTACGCTTTCTAGGTATATTACCCCTCTCTTCCTACTATCCACTCAATCTTATCAGTCGGTATACTATAAAGCCAAAATATATTGCTATAACACCCCAAATAGAAAATAAAGACATCTGATGTCTAGATCAGAAGTCGGTTATATATTTTTAATCTCTTATAAATTTTGGGATTAGGATATACCGAAATTATAACTTTAAGGGACTTTCCTAATAATTAGCAATTCTCCTATTTTTATTATATTTGTTTCGACTTTTACTGCTTTTAGGGATAGGTTATTTAAAGCAGAACTAAAACTATCTATCCCTAGAACTCTTTTGACCTATAAATATAATATACCTATATCCTTTTTAACCTCATTTTCCTTCTCTTACCGAATTTCTTCTATCAATATATCGCTAAATCTAAAACCCGATATCTTCATATATACTAATTTTAACCTTCAAGCTCTATACTATTAAGTAAGTGTATTATAGTAGGGTATTCTATATACTTATAACCCCAATCAATATCCTACCTCGGGAAGTTTTAACTAGGCTATCTTTATTTCGTTTAAAGATAGGGTACGATAGGTCTTTAGATCTTTATACTTTAGAATGTTTATACTAATAGAAATAGAAATAAAGCTACTAGTAAGTGAAGCTACCACACTCCGATACCTTAGGACTTATAGCGATATTCTAGTTCTAGAAGTATATAACTATTAGTAACGAAATCTCCTAGACTACAATCTTCTAGTCCTAATCTATTATAGTGCTTTGTCTAATAATAATATTAGTATTCTATTTATTTTTATAAGTAAGGTGTCTAGTAAGCTACTATCAAAATTTTGGAGATTAGCTAGTTCTCTTTAATCTAACCTAGAGACTTCTAGCAAAGCCAAAATTCTCTCCTAGTTAGGCAGTATTACCTAGAAGCTTTCGTAGTTACAATTTGATAAAATAAGCTCGCTCTTTGAAGATAAAACCTTCGAAATCAAGGAATATCTCTTATATAGTTATATATTATATAGACAATACTCTTTAGAGATCCTATAAGGATCTTTCACTTCCGAGGCTAAGTTCTATAATAGTCTTATTTCTATATTCTTAGAGTATATAGAAATTCTATAGTTATTATATTATTACTTTATAGTACCTATTTCTTTATAGGATAACTATTAATCTAGGATATAATATAAGAGCGCTGTTAACCTATAGAACAACTTTATAGCTGTTAGAGGCAAGACCGACTTGTTAGATAACAGATTGGATTATATTATTGTAGGCAATACTCTTTGTAATATTATATAGAAACTTAAACTCCTAACTATTAATTCGGAGACTTTTCTGTTATACCACCCTGATCTAAGTGTTAATAATATATATATTGATAATAATTATAATATTACTTATATTATCGATTGGGTATTCGCTTTATCTATTTCTAAATTAATGCTTTTAACTATACCGGGATTGCTATAATACTATAACGAAATTAGTTTGGAGTTATATATATCTTTTATAGATAGCTTTATTTCTGCTATACCTACTTTGATAGAAGAGAGATTGATCTATAGATATTATAAATCCCTAGAGCGGAGCTAAGTCTCCTAGAGATTAAGCCAACTCCTTAACCTAGACTTAATTAGTGATTATAATCTCTTTACTACAGTTTGGTACTTTGCCTATAGACCTAAATAGGACCTAGGCTATTACTTCTTATAATAGTAGAGTTTGTCTTACTATATCTGGCTTTATAGCAAAGTATAATAGGAGGATTAGCTACTTTCGAAAATCCAAAAGGATAAAAAAGATTATTTTCAAAACAAAGATCTTAGAGAGATAATAGCTAAAAAGCTGATACTTATATCTAAATAGGAAACACGGTTTACTGCTAATTATCTGCCGAGACTTCGGAAAGATATATTTATTGCTTCTCCTAAGTTATAGAAGTAGATTCAATAATTCCTATAGGACTAGGAATATATATCTTAATAAGTCTATACTAGATATCAAAATCTTAAGCGAATACGCTTAACTAGGATATCTTATAGATTATTAGTCTTATTATCTTTTATCTTCTTAAAATTAGATTGTATATTAAATATTGTTTAGGGGTAAATACTATTTATAATATAGTGCTTGATATACTTAAATTAATTATATCTTTGTACTATTCAGTCTCTATAATAGCTTTAGTTAATATCTTACTTTAGACCTAGGATATCAATTTGACCTACTACTTTTATAATAGTACTAGACTATAGTACTAGTAGTATAGTATTCTCTCTTTTCTGTACTAGTTAGTAGGGTTAGAAGATCTAGTAGGGTTGATAGCTAGGGATATCTCTTAGGTATAATATTTAAATACTGTAATTCTTTCCTATATTCTAGTTCCTAGGAGTACAGTACTATATTTATATTCACTATTTTTCGTACTAGCCTCTTATAATATTTCTTCTATATAGTATAGATACTTAATGCTGAGGCTACCTACTAGGCAATTAGTAATACTAGATAAAATTGATACTATAGGCTATAAGATAAGGATATAGTAGTAGCTAGTATTATTTTAGGTCTCTCTCTATAATCTATGATTATTAACCTAAAATATATAAATATCACTTTCGGGTGAATAACCGGGTATTATTAGCACTTCAATTAAATCATTCCCTACTTATGTTTAGGCTTTCTACAAAAGCATTTACTAGTCCAATAGGATATATATAATATATAGGTCTATAGTTTTTAAATAGGGAAGGGGGGCAGACTTATCTATAAAGTATAAGTGTTTATAGTAACTATAGTATAGAATAGCTAACCAAACTTAGCTTAACTAGCTCGTAATGTAGTAGCTGCTAATATATATATAATAACTACAGATAATATAGTATAGTAATATGATGTCTAAGCGGGTAGGACTTAGGCGGAGCTTAGGCCTAGAAATATATAGGATATTCTAATATATAGCTTACTAGGAGAGTATTAGATTAAGTATACTCTTTACCCTTTGTAGTTACCCCGCTTATTAGGAGTATACCTATTAACTAGATATATCAATCAATTATTAGTCGACCTTCTATTCAAAGTGACTAGGCTAATATAGTCAAGTGATAGCAACCGAGTTTAAGCCAATAAGCGCTACAGCTAGATTAGGAAAGATACGATTTTAATTTTTCTTAGCCTTATATATAGTATATAATTATCCTATAAGATATAAATAAATTTGGCTTAACCCTACCTATTATCACATATAAATATACTCTATATTAGCAATATAAAATAGTAACTTTCCTCTTTATTATACTAACTAGAATTTTTAAGCTACTTCTATAAATTATCTTTAACGGACTATTATTCTTCTGATATAGATATCAAATCCTTGTCTTAGAACTCTACCGAGAAGAAACTTAATAATCAAACTATAGCCTATAAGGATAGAGATAGGTGGTTAACCAAACGGCCACAATACTTACTATCTCGTGATGGCTATAACAAAGCCTAGTGAAAGTATAGGAGGCGCTTACAATAGTCTTTATATATGATAGGATTAGGAACTTCAACTTCTTAAGTATTAAGATAAAGGGTTCGTAGACTAATAATAGTATCTGCTTCCTACTTAGTAGCTCTTGTAGCGGTCTTATATCTCTTATTCTCCTCTTTATTCCTTTGATGCTTCTGAATAGAGGAGTTGCTAGTGTTAACCATCTACCTAATAGTAGTGCTACCCGAGCTAATAAGTATATTATTGACTTCCTTTTATATATTAGGATCAATATCCTATATTATGTTTAAGGATAATATAGTAGTAAAGCTATACTGATAAAAAATAGTAAGGATATGAGTAGAGGAAACTAGGATTGATTTAAGTGATAAAATATATATTAGTTTAGTATCTTAAATAAGGTAGGGCCTAGGAAAATAGCGATATAGCAGTAGTTTAGAAATATCTGATAGCCCCTATTCTCGTAAAGTGCTTTATATTTTGATAGGGATAGCTATAACATTGTTTTTGTCTCGAGTTACTTAATACTGGGCCCTTTACTACGATTTCCCTAGAGATTGGATCTTATATAATTTTAGCACTATGCTAATATATAAGATATAATACAATATAAGACTAGTATCTAATAGATATAGATTCTAAAGTATTGACAGAAGAGCAAGAGTATTTAAGTATATATAGCTTTACTATTAATACTTACAAAGGTTCTATAAAGTTTATATAATAGTTTATATAACACCGCTTTTGATTAGTATCACCCTACACACCCAAGGTAAGTGCGGGATAGAGGGGGCGCGTGTAGGTATATAGGATAGGGCGAGAATTTTCTAGGCTAGTATATTAGCTGCTTAGGCCGCTCTGTGAGGCTATAGTGATATTTTATTGGATATGATTATAGGCTCTGAAATATTGAATCCTTAGTATATATATATAGCTATACAAGAGCTCTGTTATTTAGGTACTTTATAGCTCATACCTAGGATTCTTCTTTAGACTTAGGACTATAGGCCTTATATATATTGCTAGGCTTAAGCTCTACTATTAGTATGGAATATGGTAATATTTTATTGATGATATTACTACCGACTCTACATACTAGGGATATATATCCTTAAACTATTATCGATTATAATATATAAAATCGAATAAAATCCGTTCTTAGAAATTCGACTCTATTTTTACTTAATGCTAGGCTGATCCTCCTTTAGTATCTGTATATAGTCACTACTAGTTATTATATAAGATCTAATCGAATGTTTATCCCTTAAGAGTATATTGATCTTAGTAATAAGGAAAAAGTGCTTTATAGCTAAATTAGGAGAATTGGAATATATTGTGATGGTCTGTGCTATACTAGACCTAGGTATAGAGTACACACTTTCGCGAATATTATTAGCTGCTAATAGCGAGAGAAAAAAACCTACCTCTCTTTTAGCACTACTCTCTTGACTATAGTATATACTCTAAAGAATTATCTAAATTGTTATGCCGCTAGTTAGTGAATATATTTAGAATAATAGTAACTAAAATACTATAACGGCTAGATATATAAATGATTAGATAGGGACTGTATATCTATGCTTTAGTGCGTCTATAGTTTAAGAGTATAATAGAAAGAAGTATAAGAGTATATGAATTCCCTACTGACTTCGAATAAACGCCCCCTTTCTATTTTCATTTTTTATAGGATAACCGACTTATTTATTTTTTTTTGTTATGGGCCTCTTTTAAAGTAAATTTGTTATCAAGATCTTTGAAATAGCCTATAAGAAGGCTGAGAATGATGGGGAAGATAATATTGCTTCAGTACTCTCTGAATAGAAGGTACGTTTACTATACCGATTAGGCAACTAAAACTAATATTGATTAGTTTATTAACTCTATCTGATAACTATAGGCGTGTATTCCTCTAAAAACTAGAAGAAGTATTGGCTATTATCTAGATAAGGGACCTAGAAGCTCTAAGAAAATACAGAAGGCACTAAACAAGTTAATAATAATAATATCTTAGGCTTTTACAGCCAATCTATACCTCTAGAAAAATAATCCTTCTTTGTTTTTTATAGAGGATAGTGGTATTTCTCTTAAACTTAGAAGAGATCCTTTTGCCGGATCTTATAAATATATATCTAGATTAAAGTAGAGAATAGAGATAGATACTATATATCTATGATTCTAGAAGGTAGTATTCTATCAATTAAAAGAGAGGCTATACTTAAATCACTTGTATATTGACAATATAGAGATTATAGTATAAATTATATCCTAGTCTAGTAAGGCTAGGGATAAGCTAGGTTTAATTAGGTAGTAGGTCTCTCGGTAGATAGATAAAGGGAGGCGAATCGATATATTATGCTAGGATACTAGTAGAGCTAAGTCTCTAGATAATATATATCTTAGTATTTTGTTTTGCTTACCTAATAATATTCCTGATGAACTATAAGTTTTATAAGTGAATATATTAATAATAACTAACTCCTTTATAGTATAAGAGTATTGCTATTAGCCGGACTAATCCGGGAAGAAGAGATTTATCTACTTAGGGATCGTGGTATATTATAAGTTAACGGCTGGGAAAGATTGCAAAATCTAGGCAAAACTATTTTTGATTACTTATAGAAGAAAATAGAATCTTTAATTTCCCACTTCTACTTATCCGAACTAGGTTTAGGTTAGTAGACTAAATGTTTCTCCTCCTTATTATATACTAATAACTTGATATAGACTAGGAATTGTAGTATACTTAATCCTTTAGGATATAAAACCCAAAATTCTTATATCCGGGATATGATTAGGGGATAAATATACTAACGATCCTATATCTATCTAGTAATATTAATCTAAGCTTAGGATGTCCTACTGTTATATCTCCGGTATCTTTCTTAGGAGGATTGGAAAGTACTTATTCTTAGAATAGTAGGATGATATATTAGGCTTCTAGTGTACTAAATCTATAAAGAAATGCAGACTCGGTATAATTAGAATTTTGCTTATATAGTCTGGGGACTAGGACTATAGCTGAAAGTATATCCAATTAGTACGAAAATATCGAGCTGCTATAGGTACTATATAGGCTAGGGGGCTCGCAGCCTATATTCTACTTATTCGAAAATATCGAGCCGCTATAGGTACTATATAGGCTAGGGGGCTTGTAGTCTATATTCTACTTATTCGAAAATATCGAGCTGCTATAGGTACTATATGGGCTAGGGGGCTTGTAGCCTATATTCTACTTGTTCGAAAATATCGAGCTGTTATAGGTACTGTATGGGCTAGGGGGCTTATAGCCTATATTCTACTTGTTCGAAAATATTGAGCTGCTATAGGTACTGTATGGGTTAGGGGGCTCGCAACCTATAACTAGGATATAGAGTATATTCAATTAATATAAGGATAGCTAAGTACTTCGGTAACTATTTTCCGGTACCTTTAATAATAGCCTTGTAGCTAGAAGAGATTCCTCTGATATATATATCTAAATGCCGGATGATTTACTATCGAATTAACTATAAAACCTATCCTACTAATAATTTACTGTGCCTATTTCTATGAATTAATTTTTTCTATTTGTACTTAACCCCTAATCTATTGATACTTTATTTTATAATAATAGATTAAATATAGAATTGAGGAATATGGCGCTAAATATATGTATAAAAATTTGGCGCTTCGGTATTAATAAGGCAGAATAAATATAGTAGTTACGTCTAAACTTACTATCGGATTGTCTGTGATATAGGTATAATAGCCCTCTTCTAGTATATCTCTAGGTGTTAAGGTGAGGTCTGTTAGAGGTATAAGATATCTATGCTTCTATTCCTTATTGATAAGTTTTGTTAGCTTTAAAAAATATACTAAACGATAATCCTAGTGCTATCAATTTATTAGTCTAGTAATCTAAAAAGGGAATTCGAAGTATGTATACCTTTGATATTTATCTTGTCCTTTATACGTATTATTTTATCTTTAAGTAATACTTCTCTATAGGTCTTGGCCCTATATTTGTCTACGCCGAGGATGTTTGTTTGAATACTAGAAGGTTGTTCCGATATAGCTGTCTTAGGTATAATTTCTTTTATTTCCTTGCGAATCTCTTCGGCGGGGGGAGGGAGTTGGTAGGAAGTTATATTAGAAGTCATAATTACTGAGTAAGGTAGTAAAAATTAGTAATAAGTGTTTTTCTAAAAGTCAACAAATAAAGTAACGTTTCCGGTGATTATATAGTGTAATATACCTTGAGAAAAAGTGATAGATTAATTATAAGCTAAAATATTTCTAAGTTGTGCTAGATTAGAGGGGGAGGGGTTAGAAGAAGAAGGCTTATGTGGTATTAGGTATAAAATCATATAACTAGGTAATTAATCCCTATATATATAAAGTAAGTTACTGACCTTAAGAGAATGTGTAGATTAGTTAGAATATTAGTTAACTAATAGTTTATATGGTTTGTATAGTTATCTTTTTTATATATTAGATCACTAAGGCATCTTTATATCTCCTCTTTGTAATATATTATCTATCTTATGTATTCTTTCTTCCTATATTCTTTGTCTGTTTCTAGTAATATAGTATCTCTTAGATATTATCTTTGGTTTAATCAAGGCCTTATAAGATCAGATATAGTATATTAGTAACTCTAAAGCGGATAATATGTCTTATTTATAAATCTTGGCAATTGTAAGTTATAAGGGGTGTTTGTTAACTTTGTTGATTGCTAATTGTTATAGAATAGCTGTAATAAATATATAGATATTATGTCCTATATTGAAATTATCGAAGTGCCCTAATATTACCTCCTAAGGGTTTCGGAGATTATCGGTTATAGTAGTGAGTATTTTATCGGAGCTATTGATAAGTCTATAGTTTTGAAATATCTATATATTCTTGGTGACTACGAGAATATCTAGATAGAGGCCTAGCTTCTTAAGGTCCTTAGAAGCTATTCTTGTATTATTGCCTTAAAAGGCCTGATAGAAAATAGACTTATCCTATAATATATACTAAATAGTTCTCTTAATGACTATCTTATATTATAGTTGTTTATACCTCTTAGTAGGAGGCTACTCTAGTATAAATAAGCTACTAAAGCAATTAGTTATATCTATAGAAAACATATTATCTACTATAATATAAACCTTCAGAATCTATTACTAGATAGGAGTCTTAATATATTACTTGTAGACTTTTAGGGAATATTGAAGTCTGCTAATAGTACTACTTTATTAGATAGGCTCTTTTGAGAGTACTTAAAGTTATATTAGCCTCGAGTTTATAGGGATTATGTATATATAGCGACCGATCTTTTTGCGCTTAGTTCTACTATCTACTTTATTATGACCGGATATAAGGTCTTTTCTAAACTTAATAGCTTAGAAGACGATAAAGAGATCTTATTATACTTCTAAAATAGGCTCTTTCCGAATAATAATTATATTTACTCTTAAATTATAGAAAAATATTGGAAGTAGTAGTATTAGTAGGCTGCTAAGGTTATTTCTGATCTATGTCTTATTTAAGTTACCTAGAAATATATTAGGGAATTGATATAATATATATCTATATAATATTACTTTTATATTGTTCCTCCTATACTATATAAATAGTTTGTTTTAATAAAGCCTACTAGGATAGCTAAAATAAAGGTTGATAAAGGAAACAAAAATCAGAAAATAAAATAAGTAAGTAGGGTAAAGATATAATTTCACTTAATTTATAGCGGAAAGTCTATTACTATTGCTATTATTGATTCTCCTAAGTATAGTAATCAATCTTTTATTTATTTAGTACTTATAACTTTCCCTCTAGGCAATAGAAAAGAGAATGATAGGAGCTGCTAGGTTTACTTTGATAACTTTGATATAGGGAATAAAAGAAGAAAAGTTATTACGAAAAGATATTATAATTGTTATCTCTAAACTTTAGTATCTAGGATATATTCCTCCTTTCTTAGTAGATTGGCTTATATACTTATCCTTATATCTAGGGCAATTTGGTTTATTATATAGTAGCTAGAGATTATGTTTTATAATGGTATGTTTGGGTTGTGTAATGTAATTCACAAATTTGGTGGTATAGACAAATTAAGTATATATCTTAGTGATTTCTAGGTAGGATCTGGCTCTAGTTAGACTTAGATTTAAGAGATTAGTATAAAGCTTATTTAAGACTAACTTGTTATAATTACAAAAGTGAATTTTTAGAGAGAGATCTTTAAGTAGGAGAGGGAAAGCTATAACTTTATATATCTATAGCCTTAGATTTATCTGATACTATCTCTTTGATTAGACTTTCGGCTGATATACTCTTTGAGGGGAACCCTATATTATAGTAGAGTTAGTGCCGGAACCCTATACTTGTAGGTGGTAGTGTAGGAATAAACTTTGGCTAGTTTGGTACTAATCTATTTTGGGGGAATCTTCTTATTATATAAAAAGATTCTCCTAATATAGGAATCTTAGGAATCTTTGCTCTTAAGAGTATCTAAGGAAATTGATAAACCTTAGATAGTTTATAGGATTAAATATTAGTAGATAGCTTAGGATATTGATTAAAGTTAACTAATTATTTCGAGTATATACTATTTGCTCTAGTTATGAATATAGTAATTTATTGCTATTGTTCTTTAATAGATTCGACTGAAAAGGTATAGAATAAAACTTAGTAAGGCTTTTATAGAATTTGTTTAATTGAGTAGTTCCTATCTAAGCTTCTAGAGTCTAATAAAAAAAGTGATATTTTGAACCATAGGCGGGATAATAAGGCTAGTAGTAGGGGTTTGATTTTCTCGCTATATAAAGTTTTTACTGTCTATAGACTTAAATTTTTCTTATATAATATAGAAGGTATAAAGATTGTAAAGTAAGCTTTATGGGAACCTAGCTTAATATGTCCTAATCAGTGTAGAATATATACTTCTTATAGACTAGTCTAATCCCTAAATATCTATTATGTTAGAACTCGATACTACTCTTATCAAGGAGAGGAAAGATATACTATCTTTTGATTGCGACCCGGCAGAATTTACGTCTTCTTTCCTAAATCTTAAACCTATATAGACTACTTGCAATATTACTAGTATATAAGGTTTATTTAGTTTATTAAATAGGATTAGGCTTTAGCTAATCACTATAGTATTGATTATAGTGATTATAAAAGATATAAGATATGTTGCTATCTTGTGTACTAAAGAACTATTACTAATTATTCCTTAATAGGGGCCTTATATTATAGGCCTTTATAGTCTAAGGGTATCTTACTACTAAGATTAGTATTATTTTTTTTTTTCTAGAATAGTAGCTTCTACTAAGATAATATTAGAGATATAAGAGAATTAGGGACTTCTTTTAAAAAGAACCTATCCCTATTTTAAATATAAAAATATTATATATTTTTGTGGTATTAAATAGTAAAGAAGAAATCGAAAAATATAGTTAAATAAGTAGTACTTATATATCTTATAAAAGAACTTCTGGATTTCCTTATATATAGGAAAATAGGGAACTAGGTATCTACTATATCTTAAGATAGAGTGCTACTATTTTTGTATTAGGTCGATCTTCTGTGAGTAATAATATAATAATTATACCGGAATACTTGTGATTTCCTCTCTAAGGGTATTTATTCTATCTATTATAATAAATAAGGAATATAAGCCTATTAACCCTATGTTACTAGATATAAATTCTTTTAGTTATATAGTGCCTTTAGAGTATATTTCTAGAAGCTCGTATATAAGCAAATATATATTACTAAAGCTTTAATTATCTTGAATATCTTATATATATTGAAGCTAATATATTCTTCTAGTCTCTTCTTAATCCTACTTGACTAGGATTTTAATGATTGCCTAGCTAATCTATTTCTATAAGTTTATACTAATTTAAATGTTATTATTAAGAAGATAAATGCCCTACGAAGTACTCAAAAATCTACTTGTTATATAAAATAGTAAAATATAAGTCTAGATTGTATTACTAAGCCTATATTGTCTAGAATTTATTTGCTAATTTGAAGAACTATTTTAGATTCTATATAATATATTATATTATATATTATATCTACCTATCCTATAGAAGTCGGAGAGAAGGGGGCGAGCTTCCTTATTTCAAAAACCCCTATAAGGGGAAGGAACTGTGAAATTAGGAGATATATTAATACTGTAGTAAATATGATCGCTATAAGAATAGATAACTAGGGTATTAAAGTATTAAGTGTTAATATTTAAACTAAGATATATTGATACTACTAGAAGCTATAGGGAATAGTAATGTAGAATATACTTGATAGAGAAAACTATACTGAAGGTAATGGCTGTTTTATTTAAGATATAAATTGCTATATATATTACTTTATATAGTCTAAAAGCCTACTAATATCCTTATCTATTTATCTATTTCTGAGCTTAGATATTGTTAGTTGGTTTATATTTACTGCCTCCTATTTCCCTATTATTGGAGCTAGGTATAAGAATAGGTAAGCTTTATTTTCGGATATATGCTGACTTGCGCTGTCTTTTATATAAGCTATATTAAGAATACCTATTAAGCCTTTTAGTATATAATTACTATAGCTTATATATAGGACAATTCTGTATGATTTTATTTAATTTGATGTCTAGTAGATATCTAGCTAACTATTTAGTCTATAAAATGAGAAATCTCTAGTTTAAGATTGAATATAGTGATATCACTATCTATATTGTTTCTTCGGTCCTATGTGATAATAGCCTGATTACTACCTCTCTGCTGTCTGATATTCTTTCTTGCTATATAGGATATGCCCCTACTCGGAAATTTACTAGGAATCTAATAAGAGCGAGTATTTATGATATAGACTTGGAATATATGGCTATGCTATATAGTCTTCTAATAATGGATTACCTGCCCTCTAGTAGCTTATATATATTAATTATCTGTATACTTTATTCGGATAATAGGGAGGACCTTAAGTGTTATTTTATAAATAATTTGGATAATGATAATAGCGATTAGTTAAAAGCCTAGCTAGAAAGAATTTTATAATCCTTGTTAGCCGAATGATAGGAACTTGGTTACTATATTAAGCTGTTAAATGGTTAAGTACCTAGGGGAGATGGTTGTTTTCCTATATGAAAATATGTTATATATATAAGAGTATAGAAATAAATAGGTATTAATAACTAACCTAGTGCTATAATATAATGACTTTTGTGTCTGTCACTTTATATAACTATATCTATTAAGTATAAAGGCTATTGGTCTAAGGCTAGATTATAGTATTATTATTATTTATAGCTTTGCTATTAATTCTAAGAGTTCGTTGTCTACTTTTAAATTTTATATTACATCTTTTACTAGGTAGGTTCTATAGGCTAGAATCTAATCAAAGTTCTATATTCTAACTAATAAAAATAGATATAGCTATAATATCGAAAGAATAGCCTATCTCTTTAGTCTCTAGTATTCCCACTAAAGATCTAGTGCTGGTTTGCTTATATATAGGTTAACCTTTCCTTCTAATTAAAATTAAGCTCTAACTAAATAAGACTATATAAGTCTAGTTCCTGTCTAATCTACTAGAGCTTATAGAAGATATTAAAAGAAATGGCCTTGATAGTATTGTTATTAATACTATTTCTCTTTAAGAGCTTAGTACTGAGTATTAAGCCTAAGATAACCTTAAAAATTGGAAGGATATATTCCTAGTAGACCTTACAGTGCTTAAGTCTAGTATTATATAGGTTCGGAGAAGATATAGGTTTATAAGATTTATTCTATTTAGTAGCAATAATCTAGTTGTCTTATAATAGTCGGCAAAAGATCCTAACTTGAAGAAAGTTCTTTATTATCGGTACCTATACTTAAAATACTAATATAAAGGTGAAAGAAAGAAACTCTTAGTAGTAGTTTTAGGATACAAAATAGATAAGGACTTGACTAACTAGTATTATAATACCCTTAAAGACCTTAAGAGGCACCTAGAACAACTTAATTTTATTTAACTAGAGTATATAGAATCTAATATATATTTTACTCTTATACTAATTCCTTAGTAAGACTCAATTTCTTTAATATCTATCTTAAAGTAGTATCCTTATTTATTAAGTCTTTTGTAAATATAGTATTTATATTTACCTCTATTAAATATAGAGAGAGAGCTAGCTATCTATATCCTATTATATATATATAAACTTAACTCCATATATATAGAGCTTAATCCTTACTTCTCGCTTGAAAATACTAAGTATAAAGAAGAGCTAGGTTGTTACTTAAAATATAGTGGCTGGTTAACGAATATTATAGAGTACACCTTATTAAATCCCTAGACCTAGAAGAATCTCTGATTTTAATACACTAAATATATAAAGCTCAATGCCTTGCTATCTTACCTTTCTGCCTCCTTCCCTCTTAGTTTCAATTATAACTATTTTTAATCAAGCTAGACTGTTTAAGCCTGGTATAAGAATATAAAGATAATAATAGTATAGATCGGATTACTTTATTACTATAAGTAATATCTATCAGAAATAGAGTTTACTAGCTTTATCATCTTAATAGCTTTCTCTGATAGGGCCGACCTAAATACTAAGGTGAATCGGTTTCTAAACTTAAGACCTAAAAAGGAAAAAGGTTCTTTTGTCTATAGAAGAGAAGATATAGATATATATAGGAAGTTTTTATGATATAGAACCGAGGAAAGCGGCGTGATAGGTATAATAAAGTATTTTATTGAATTAATACTAATAATTTATAGTTCTCTAGAAGAATCAACGAGGCTATAGGCGAAGTTGACTTTCCTATTTGTTAGGGTCCTATTATCGTTCTCGTCTTTGAAAACCACTTAATATAGGGTATTAGACTTGCCTACCTATCTTACAATATAGTATTAATCTTCCGAGATCTTTTAGTTACTGATAAAACTAGAGTAAAATTTATACTCTACCCCCCGGATTTATTGAAAGAGAAAATATTAGAGACCTGACTATTTATACAGAAGCTATAGCAAAACAAAATCCTTTTTATATAAGGATTGGTTAGAATAGAATTAGAAGTCTCTAATAAGGGCTTATTTATATAGTAAGGAAATAGTAATATACTAATAGGGCTTAATATACTCAGACTAGATATCTTCGAATTTATAGCACTTTAGGCTTCTTATACCCTAGGGTATTAGAGGTATTAGATATAAAGCCTAAACAAAGTATTGTATTAGTTATAAGAGATATAAAAGGATATAAGTTACTACTAATATTTAATACTTTGACTTAAAATATAGAAGTTGTTATATGTTAATAAGGATGTTGGTATGGCTATCTCTTAGAAGCTGTATAGTTTTAGCTTCTTTGATAAGAGATAATCAGCAGAAAGTAAATAAGACTAGGGTGAATAAAAGTATAATTCCCTTACCGAACTTAATCTTAAACCTCCTAAGCTTTCGCCCCTATTAAAGAGTACTATAAGTATTATGATTCTTTGATCGCCTAAGGTAACAAAGAAAAGATAGTATTGACTAGATACTATAAACCTAACTCTTAGGATATCTATAGTCTAATCCTTATATCTATAGCTACTCTTCCTCTTCTAAGGCTAGAGAAGACTACTAAAAGATAGTTTATAGGTATAGGAT
Source organism: Penicillium polonicum (assembly GCA_034423695.1). NCBI lineage: Eukaryota > Fungi > Ascomycota > Eurotiomycetes > Eurotiales > Aspergillaceae > Penicillium > Penicillium polonicum. The sequence continues at coordinate 8,760,489 of CP139884.1, read as the reverse complement.
CTATAAGCATAAACTTGTATTATATAAGATAAAATCTATAAAATTTAGAAATTCACTAACTATACTAGCTTCTATAAGACCTAGAGAAAGATCAACCTCTAAAAGCCTTAGAAAATGATCTATCTAGGTAGAGAGGTTATAAAGTAGACCCTCTATAGTGACTAATAGATTATAGCGAGCTAGTATTATTAATATATAAAAGTAGGAGATGCTTAAGTGGTCTAAGTTCCCCCGTATTGCTGACTTTAAGACCTAGAAGGTGGGCCGTTTTAATAGGTATAGTATAGAATATATCCCTATAGAGTTGATTTATTAGAGTTTAGACCCGCCTAGACACTGTGATAGTAGATATATATCTCTTAAATAAGTATCTTTTGTGATCATAGCACTAATATATAAGTATTATATCTTGTTAGGGAGCTCTAAGCCTATATACTATCTATTGAGTATAGCAAATATCTTTACGAACTGTTTTGTGTTAAAGCTTAATATCTTTAATATACTAATAGGGTGTTTCGGGGTCCCGAGGATATGAGTAAACTCTCTTTGGTAGGTAAAAATAGATTGACTAACTACTTAGGCCGATGCTGAAAGTTACCTAATAGAGTGATTGGATTCTCTTTCCTTAGGAGAAATTAATACCTAGCCGGGCAAATTTTACCCTCCGAATATATATGGTAGTGTTTCTATTTAAGGAGAAACCCTAAAGGGTGCTAGTAGAGTTCTTAACGCTTTGCTATATAAAGTAAGTGACCCTATAGTTACTAAAGTTTTATCTATCAAGTATATAGATTCTAGTTTGGGTTTAAGTAATTCAAAGCTACAAATTGTATCTATATCTCAAGGGGTTGAAAAACGTGGCTAGTATAAATATAAGAATATTTGAAAGAGTGACGGTATAAGCGAAGCGCTAAAAGAATTTTGACTACTTTAGAATATAGTAAAGCTAGAAAGTCCTTAACAGAAGTTCGCGGGAAGATTGTCATAGAACTTTACTATCTATATATAAATAAAGGCAAGAGTATACCGATCATTATATTCCAAAAACCTAAGAAGGATTAGGATCTAGCTAAATCAACCGATATAACGGGTTTCGACTGACTAATTTGGGCTCTATAGATAGCGTAATATATATATAGGGTGCGTATTCTAAGTTATACCACTTAAGGATTATGTGGCCTTTCGATTAGATGGTATAGGCTTTGCACGGAAAAAACTAAAGACTTGCAGTGTATGAATTAGTAGTAATTGTTCACTACTTACAGCGAAAGTTATTAGAAGCTACTTATAAGATAAGTAAGAAGGCTATATAGAAAGCCTTATTAAGGAAATCTTATATAAATTCAAATTACAGCCGCTATATATGAGCTTATATATAGCCATGCTTACCATTATTGAAAGACTATATAATCCTAAAACGGTATAGCTCGGAATATATACCCTATATAGACATTATAGTATATATAGAGCCCGAATCAGCCTATCGAGACCACCTATTATATCAGTCAATTAAGCCAATGATCGAAAGTTTGCGTAATAGGCCTATTTAACTAGACTAATTTCATATTGATGTCTATTTCGTACCTTTTACCTCGTATCTCGTATCTAGCCTTTCTTAGAATAGGGGTGGACTATAAAGGTGATAGATAGCCTACCCTTTTCTCAATATACCTGATAAACCTTTAGTATCGTTGCTTATAAGATCATCCGTGACTCCGGCCTAAGGTTTCTTTAGAGCCTATTTAAACCTACTCTATTGTCTTACTGATTACTTACTGCGAGGCTCGTATTCGGTGCTTAGACTTGTTATTATAAGTACCTTCTTTGATTATTCCTATCTACCAGCTTACCTTCTATAATACCTAGACAAAAGCCTATATCATAAAATAAGTAATGATCGGATCTCTGTATACTTAGGTACCCTCGGAACCTCTTAAGATCAACCTCTAAGCCCGGTAGAGTGTGATACTGATGAAGCAATTCGCAGAAGTATCCTAGTGCTTTAGATCGACCCCACGCTTCTTAACAACCTTGGGAATTAGCTAAATATACAATATCAGCAAACACACAATCTAGATGATCTTATGGCTGCATTACAGTGTTATTATCTTGCGACTACAACGACTAGTTATACTAACTATGAAGTATACCTAGATAGTCTAGTGAAATCGCTCAAGTCTCGATTTAGAAATAATTCTAATATTTAAGATCAGCCTACAAACCTAATAAATGATGTTAACGAAGCAGTTCAGCTTAAATTTCATATGTTTCGGGATACTGTTAATCTCAAGCTCTCTAAGAACCTTAGAATGCAGCAGAATGCTTAACACTAGTAAGCACGAAACCCCCATGATCTCGATACAGTAGTAGAGTATTATCGGCTTATGACTGAAGCTACTTCTTATATTGACTATATAGCGTACCTAAATCGCCTTCTAGGATTATTCGGCTCTCGATTACAAACAATCCCACGCTTAGATACCCTCGAAAGTAGTTCTTATACTCAAAGTCAACTAACAGAACTAATGAGTGATTTTATCGATAAATAGTTTTGGTATGGCTTTCGAGCGCTTTAGGACGCTGTTGATCCCGTTCTCGAGCCCCTTTAGTTCCAGCTATATATTCGATTCGAGAAAACATAAGATATTAAGGATCTTAATATGACGATCGAGTATTCTCGGCTTGCGAGCAGGATAACTCTGTACAACTATCCCAACTATAAACTACGCCGCGAGGACCTGGTAGAACTATTTAAAACTTGATTTAAATTCGAGGGATTCTTGCCTGACCTTGATATATTGATTCGTGCCACTTATACTATAACTTTTGCCACAAATCATACTAGTGATGAGCTTATACTATACTGGCTTGACCTTAGGGAAAAATTCGGAAGATGGTTTAGTGCTATAGGAAATACCCGCAATGTTAATAAAGCTATTGGGTACCTTATCCTAGCGGCTAGAGAGACCACTGAAGATTCCCTGTTCTTTGTCAATGTCTTGGTTGAGCTCGCTTTTAACCTTAATCTCTGATATAATATATTAGAAAATCGAGAAGATCTCGAAAAGGCTATTTCACTATATTGATGAGTTTTTTAGACTTCTGTTAATCGAGGTAAAGTATAGTTAAATTGCCTATATGATCTTATAGATGACCTTAAAGTCCGATATCAAAAGATCGGACAGCTTTCCGACCTTTATGATGCTATCAGACTAGCTTACTTGGTGCTTACTAAAATAGAGATTATTGGTCCTAACTACTATTGGCTTGCTGATTGCTTTTATAAGCTTGGGACTAAGCTCGGACTTCTATATAAAATAACAGGGATCATAGATGACCTCAATAAGGCTATTATATGTTCCCGTAAGGGGGTGGGTGCTACAGAGCCAATAGAGGTTTATTGCTATCTCGAGTGCTTATTGAGACTTTGTTATAAGCAAACACACTAGATCAAGGATTTCGAAGAAGTAGCTAGGTAGGAAGAAGCAGCTAGGCGGGCAGAAGCAGTATCTAGGCGGGAAAAAGTGGTTTAGAAGGATTATTGGCCTTTGTTACTAGCCACTTTCACAATTAGGATATAGAGGCGTGTTTTTATAGATGAATATAAATACCTTGTTAGATGTCAAAACTACTAGTACTCCAGTAAATTAATGTCGTACGTTTTTTAGTTAGGGCAGCTTATAAGTGCTGAAGACTTAAGACAGGAAACATTCGGAAATAACAACACTATATGTAGAATATTGCTGATTATACGGATTTAGAGAGACTATCGGAGCAGGAAAGCTATTATAAAATTTGGCGGGGGACCTGGTTTATATTGAGTTGGAATTGTATATCATATAATATCACTAACAAATGAAGGTAAGAATATACCGATTATTATGGTCCGAGGGCGTAAGTAGAATCGGGATATAGGGAGGCGATATCATAGAAGCTGATTACTAGCTATAGCAACCGATGTATATAATGAGTAATATCATTGGTTGGGGGAGGTGTAGTGTCTTTATAGGGTATGTATTCTGAGCTATACTGTATTGGGATTATATAAAAAGTCTGATATATAAATAGCGGAGTCTGTCCGGTTCTTACGGCTAAGATTCTCTTCTATAAGAAGTCACTTACCCCTTAGCAAAAGTAGGGTCTGCCGAATACTAAGCCTTTTAATCACACTCCAGCATAAAGCTTTTTTAAATAGAACTATTTTAAGTCAGTATATACCCTCCTTTATCTCCTAACTATATTGTTATTAAAGCCTATCATATAGACTATACGGATCCGAGTTACCTTCGGCTATTATCTTTGCAACTAAAATTCCGACGAATGTAATGCCTTCACTTATATTAACTCGGAAATTCCGCTAGGGGATGATGGTATGGTTATTATTGCTATCCCTCTTGGTGACGACTAGTTTGACCTAGCCATTGACAAAGCTATAGTTGAACGAGTTAGATCCTGTTTTATTGACCTAAGCAATTTGCGGTTGTCGAGCTCCGATCCGTTTTTCGCCGCAGAATACGGTCGTTCTTATCCTGAGACTATGTTTGATGCTTTGGAGCGGATGGTATACCTATACGATAGAGCGGCGAGTTTATTGTATATATCTAATAATCCACGGTGTATCGACTGGTTCGTGAAGGAACAAAATCGCCTTTAAACGCTCCTAGAGTATTATCGAAAACAGATCTATAAACTTTAATGTATTTGATATTCTTCCTTGCCTTTTACGTCCTTGTGGTATAGATTAAAATGCTTTTCCTAGGATACGAAGGAAGTAGACCTGACTAGTTAAAAAAAATATAATATAATTTTACAAACAAAAACAACTAATGTTACAATCACCCCTATCAAATTACGAACCGCTTCAGTCGTACAGTACTATAATTAATTAACTAGGTATATATTGCCAAGACTGACCTACGGGCCTAGGGATCCAATCAATCAATCAATCAAAGTTCAATTAACCTGTTGCAGTCTAACTAGTTGTGTATGACTATGTAGGCGCTTCATCCAACTGAAGCAAGAACTCGAAGCCTAACGCTAAGCGGTATCGATCGTTGGCCTTTGTTGGTAGCTACTTTCACGATCCGGATATGGAGATGAATATGTTGTCGGAGCATGACGACCGGCATACCGGAGGATTTATTAATCCTACATTTTTTGTAATTAATGTTTTGTAGTCAAGACTCCATATAAATTGCTAGGAAAGCCGATATAGAAATACAGAGAGTTGAATACTATTCATTGATTGGGCCCCTATGTTTTAGGATACCACTTGATTTGATAAATGTTTGATGCCTGAGGCATCATAGTGTATAGAACCCAGATAGTTTGCCTGATCTCTCTCTCTCCTTTTTCTCTTGGTCCACCCCAATATATATATTACTTTCTCTATTGATCTATAAGTATTATTTCAGAATACAACTATCTCGTCAGACCTCAATTCAGCTAGCATCCTCTAGCAAATTGATATAGCATATTTTGTTAGCTAAGGCAGCTCATAAATGCAGAACAGTGTACTAGTTAGAAATTCGCAGATTTCAAACATACCGGCAGCACAGACGATGTTTTTACAGAATTTAAATAGGGTATTTATTCTAAACTATTCTACTTTGGGATTGAATAAACCCTCGATAGTGAGATATATCGCATAGAAAGAAGCAAAATCAGTAGATAGATTAACACTAAGATTTTACAAAGTTAATTTGGAAGTATTCGACTAGTTTAAATCCCAAGGGATCAAGGCACGCGTGATTCCTAGCAGCAGACATAAAAACTCGGCTGATACTAGGTATTAGAATCGCTATAATCCCTGTCAAGTTATGGACCGCTTTAGTTAGACAGTACTAAAGTTAATTAACCAGGTGTCTTCCTAAGACTGGCCTATGGACCTAGGAGCACGTATTCTTATTTCAATATCCTAGGATACCGAAATATAAAGACTTGCCCCTTTTTCTTTAATATACTTAATAGCCTCCTTTCTTACGCCCCTATCAGAAAGTTACTCCTAGATTGCAATGAATGCAGATTTATCGAATATACTCTAGACTAAGCTGATATTACTAGCTGGTCACTTTGCTTCTTATATAAGCTTCGAAATTCGGGATAACTTGAAGGTATGATAAATATCAAGGCGATAACATTCGACTAACTGAATTAGTTTCGAAATTTGATCTATGTATTATATGATAAAGTACCGAATATTGCGAATGCTATTGCTGAAGTTATATAAAAGAAGAAAGATGCCTCTATTCGAGAAATATCCGAGAAAGATATAGCTCCGCGGAAATAAAAGCCTGCCTAAGACCCCTCTTATTATCCGCCAAAAACTAAGAAACTGAAAATTCAAAGCGTTAATAATACTAGAAAGAAAATGGATTTACTAACTACACTAGTAAACGATTGCTACTATTCTAGACCCGCTTAAAACAATGAACCTACTGGTAAACTTCCTAAATCGCCTAGACCGGCCACTGAGATCTACCCTATGCCGAGGCCTATTCTAGAGTTAATAATTAAGGCTACTAGGACTCTCCACTAGCTCAGCACACATAACGATAGTGTTCCGGGAGATGTTCATAAAATGATCCTAGAGATATTAAACAGCTAAAGTTGTAATGCAGCTACGAATATCTAATGGTTGGATGGTTCTACCTAGGTAGAGATTCTCGAAAAAGGAGTATCTTTAAGGGCCAAACTTACCATCTTTAATCTACTTGAGTATATAGGGGTATCGGAGTGATACGAGAGCCAGATCTAACTTGCTATAAGAATAACAACCCCTCGGAAAGTAACTATAGAGGTACTTAACAGGATTCAACTCTAATAAACATAAGAAGGAAGTCGGAGTATATATAGAGTTGGACTAATTACAATGTAAGGCGAATCTCGCGACTAGTCATCTAACCCTAGTTCAAGTATCCTAGAGAGGGAGAGAGAAGCCAAAAGAAAAGCTCTTTGCAATCAGCTCTCGCGAGGTCACAAACTCAGCACGAAAATTGTTAAGGACTTAGGGCTAGGTATACTATTTAGCCTGTCTATCTAGTAAGGGTGATCTAATCATAGGATACCGTTTAATTGTTAATGATTTTAAGGAAATATACAAAAATAAGTCCCGAGGATCTTGATCTTACGATACAAAATATCAAGGATAATTACTAATATATGGAACTCCTTATGACTCTGAGCCTATAGCTCTAATAACTAGTTGATCATAGTCTTCCTAATCTTTAATTATTTTATATAGATCTTAACTATAAAAAGCTATTATCGGAGGGCGAGATATAGGAGCTATAAAATAAATTTATCTTAAAATAAGTAAGTACTAACCTAATTATCCTTATAAGTACTACTAATTTGTATCCTAAGGACAAATTGCCATCTAGAAAACTTGATATAGCTATTAATATCTTAATCAAAAGTATTGAAGAGAATATATTAGGTTAATAGAAGTTAAATAAGTATAATATACTTATAATTTCCGGAGGTTCTAAGATATCCGGTGATATCTTCTAGCTACTTTGTCCTAATATATAGTTAAACTCTTAGACTATATATACTGCGATATTAATATCGGATAGACTATAGTATATTAGATATGGTTTGAGTATCCTATTATATAAGGATAAATCTAGAAAGAAAAAAAAGGCGAAGGATCTATTAGTAGGCTAGGCTAAGGAAATTGAAGAAGATCGGCGAGAAAATAGAAATATTTTAATATTTTTGGTTTATTACTATCCTATTAATTATAGGAATCACTTTTCTCTTCTTAAAGTCAACGAAAGAAAGAGGATAATCCGCCACTATGATTTAAATATAAGCAAAGAAATCATTAATAGCACAAAAACAACTTAGATATTAAAGCTAGCCTAAAAAGTATTTAGGAATCTTGGTTTTTTATATAAAGAAACTATAAGGGTATATTGACCTACTAGGATTTTTACTATAGCTAATCTATTATATAAATATAGCTAACCCCCTAATAATATAATATATAGAGCTATAGTATTAGGGTGATCTAGAACTTTCGCTACTTATCAAATAATCTGATAGTAGGGTTGTAGGATATAATCTTAAGTCCTAAATAGATACTACTCTAAGTAGTATAAGGGTTAATAGAATATATCGAAAATGGTTATATAGAAAGATCTAAGCTAGAGGGGCGTATTGATAGAATTATTCCTTTGTTTTAAAGGTAATACTTAATAGTAGTGATCGATTGATCGGTCTATATTGCTGTGATCTAAAACTTATAAAGAATAATTATTTTAACTATTATAGCTAATATTTATATAATTATAATTCCTATTATAGTCTATTATTTAGCTTTATAGAGTCACTCCTTTTATCTTAGCTTTTAGTTCTCTCTCTAATCTCTATGCTATTATAAAATAAGTAAAGCCTATTCTAATAAATTTGATAATAAGATAGGAATTAAAAAATAGAGAAAAGCTAATTCCTATGATATAGGTATATAATGATTAATTTATTTTCTTATCTCGAGATTCTAGTTAGTAGGGTATCCTTAGGATATAGAAGTAATTAACCTATATACTTGATATATTAGTAGGTCTATTAGTATATATAGTAGTATCCTCTCGGATAATTAAGCAGTTTCCTTCTAGCTATAAAAAATAGATTAAATAGTTATATATCTATTAATATAAGATGTTTAGATAGAATAATAGAAAGGGAGAGAAAGTAAAGAAGGGAAGCGAAATAAGGTCTTATTAAAGGGAGGTTATATACTAATATATTAGGTACTAAATCTAAAGAGATAAAACTAATTATATATAATAACTTATAGCTCTACTGTTTATAATATAGTATTACCTTTTATTAATCCTAGGATTAATTATAGTTATAAGCAGGTAGAATAATTAAAGACTTAATAATCTATAAGCTAATTTAAATAAAATATAACTAAGACTTAAGACAAATAAATACGAGAGGCTAGCTTACTAAAAAACAGAAAGAAATATATAAAACTATATTCTAGGGCTTTTATTCTCTACTAATTTTATCGACTTTAAGATAAGCGGATTATTATCTACTCGGAGCTTTCTCTCGGCGAGTGATGATAGGAGTAAGCTAAAATATATTTATCAAATTTCCCTAGTCAATTAATAATAGGAGTAAGCCGAACCTTCTTTAGTTAAGTAACAATAAGAATAAGCTAAATTATATTTATTAGAACTTTCTCTAGTTAATTAACGATAGGAGTAAGCCGAATCTTCTCTAGTCGAGTAATAATAAGAGCGAGCCGAACCTTCTCTAGTCGAGTAATAATAGGAGTTCGGCTTATATATATAGTTGCCTTTATTAGAACTTTTGCTAGGACTAATATCCCGAAATCGAATATAGCTATATAGAACTCCTGCATTATATTGATATGGCTTTTCGGAAGCCCTAGGTTCCTCCTTACTTATCTAATTATCTTTATAATCTTCTAACCTATAATTCTCTTAATAGGCTTTCTCTATTTCTATTGTTTTCTAATAAATTGTTCTATTATTATCTAGACTTAATCCTATAGTAATTCGCCTAATAAATGCTCTTTTTTTAATAGTATAAGTTTTATCTCTCTATTTTATAAGAGCTTATATTTGCGGATATAAAGTGCTTTTGATTAGTTAGAGTAGTAATAATAGATTAATTGTGTCTTTATTATTATTCTCTATCTTCTATCTAATTCCGAGAATACTAGCAATATCTCGTCTATTATACTTTTAGTATTTATCGAGAACTCTATTATTATCTTCTACTACCTCCTTGGTAGTATTATAGGTTTTAGAGATTAATATCTGCTCTATCTTTTTTGGGTTATAACTCTTATAAGAGTCTATCCGGATTTGAAAGATAGATATAGCTATACTCTTATATATAACGAAGGTCTGTGATCCTATATCTTTAGGCTACTAATAAAAAACTATCCCGGAAGACATTTTCTACTATTTATCTTATATCCTTAATTTAAGAGTATTAAGTTCTTTGATAGAAATATAATCTATATCTGTCTCTATACTTAGTAATAGCTTATCTACCTCCTTCGCTTTCTCTTCTTCTAAGATTAGAGGCAAGTAGTCTTTAACTGGGTATAGATTAGGTAGGCTGATTCTTTCTTCCGTCTAAGACTTATTAAGGTTCTAATTAGATCGAATCTAATACCTTATATTTAAAGTTATAATAAGCTTATAGGTTATATTAAACTAGTTCTACATCTCTTTATAATTTATATTGCCGACAAAGTGCTTGAATACATTTATATATCTTTAAAGTATTTCTTTATAATTAGTATATAGAATAGTGCCTAGATTGATATTGTTTAAGTTAATATTAGTATTCTCTTTATAAATTCGAGTATTAAGACGATTAAAGAATTTTCTTAGAGTATTATACTTTTTATAGTAGATAAATTCTTAAATAATATTAGATAAAGCTACTACTACTTCTTAGGTAATCCGAATCATATGACTACTAGTTAGAGGCCTATCTTAGAGCGGAGGTTCTTCGGATTCCGAGTCGGTATCTTTAGAACTATCCGTATCTATTGCTTCTTTTACAAATTCCTTCCCTACTTTAGTTTCCTATAGTTTCTTAGTCGGATTATGAGATTCTTATCCTTTATATATTGGAGTTAGGCTAGAAGAATATTATAAGGATATTAATAGCTATATTAGACTATAAGACTTTTACTGGGAATTAGATATCCGGTTTAGGCTATAAGACTGCTATGATTTTATCTTAGCCTCTTCTAGCTATAGAGATACTTTATTTTTATCCTTGGAGAATAGTATTTAAAGATTAGTAGCTTTTCGATTCTTTCTTCAGTTCTTTCGGCTTTACCCTATTATAGAGCAATAGTCACACTTTTATAATATACCTTTAAAGTAATAGTAATAAATTTTAGTTTACTCTAATCTTACTAACTATAACTAGCTTATATATAATAATAGATTCGGTACTAAAATAGATCACGATTTTAAAATAGCTTATATAGACTCTATATATAAATACAAAAGAATCATTTTAGTTTATCTTATAATAATCTACTAAGATATAGCTCTAGACAAAGATATTAGGACTTTATTATGACTTACTAGAGACTAGCTTAATACTTTAGACTTATACTAGTACCTGATACTATATCATCTTCTATATTAGGGGTATATATATCCTCTTATATACCTTAATTATATAATCCCTAAATCAGATACGATTATCTCTAATTATATTAAATAGTGAAATTTTATGATTTATCTTAGTAACTAGTATTTGTAAGAGTATAAGGGTATAGAATATAATCTAATTAGGTATATAGTAACTATAACTTATACTAATAGATTTGATCCTATTTATAATATATCTAAAATACATAGACTATAGTATATAAATCACTGGAATAAGCAGTCTAGTTAAGTCCGATTTCAAATAATTACACTTAAGTTCCGATATTTACTTATTATTATCTAAATAATATATTTAACATAAAGAGTTATTTTTCTTAGACAAGTTGACCTAATTAGGCGATCACTCTTAATCTCAAAATAATAAGGGGTCGATATATAAATCTCTAACATAGCTTTAGAAAGACTGATATTATCTATGATCATAGTATCTAAAAGATATACCTAGTATATATAATATAGAACAATTCTCTATACTTAGTATTAGACTACTAGGATAGTAGCCGGAAACTCTAATATATTTAATATATACCCTATATACCCGAGCTATATTAATAGCTTTTAAAGAAGTATTTAGGTATAGAAAATCTGATATATTCTAGTCCTAAAAGACATAACTAGTAAATTATAGAGATTAATCTTTAGGATATTTACTAAATAATACCTCAATAGATTTAAGGGCATAAAACTAAGAAAAAGAAATATATAATATATTAAAATATCTATTAGATTGTAGGATTTTGTCTTGATCCTAATAAAATTCCCTAAAAGACAAATAGATAGAGGAGTAAGAAAAGCATTTACCTTTAGATCTCTAGTCAAATTCTTTTAAATCTCTTAGATACTCTTGAGGTGTATAAATATATAAACTAAAGTAATCTAAATTGCAAATCACTATTAATTATTAGCAATATAATAATATAGTATATCCCGAAACTAGTATAACTACCTATACTCTTTAAGTGATTATTTTGTCTTATTACTAAGAAGCACTAGACTATATTAGAAAGATAGATAGAATAATAATATCCCTATACTAGTCTTAATACTATGATTTACTTTTATTAAATATAGTGTCTTGTCTTATAACTATATTAGCAATCTAAGAGAACTAGAATTTTTTATAGAAATATAAATAAGTTAAATACTTAAGCTTAGGAGTCTCTAGAGAATCTAGTAATCTATTACTTCTCTTCTACTCCTATATCTAAGTTAGTTTAATAGGCTTACTTGGTATCTAATTTATAAATAGTAACTTATATTACTTACTTACTATCCTTATAGACTATCTATAAATCTATTTATTATAATATTTAGCCTATTAGTTATAGTCCTCTCTTCTTTACGCTCTAGAATATATCTAGTAGAAGCTGATATATAACTATATTAATAGACTTAGTGATATCTTCTACCTTAGGGGGATAATTTATATTCTTTTTAACAATTATGATAATAATAATACTTACTAACCTAAACTGCCTGATTTATAGGAATGGACTCTCTTATATATCCTTATCCCTAGTTATCTAGACTGTGAATAGATACTATTAGTAATCTATACTTTACTTAATCTAAAGGATATAGTTAGTGAATATTCACCTTTCTTATATTAATATATAGCTGACTAGTAGAGTTTTAATCCTATGATTGAATATATAGATAGAGGTATATAAGATAAATAATCTCTGGACTATATCTACTACTAGATCGAGTAGAGGGTTAAATTAAATAATTAAGTTATGGTTAAGGATATAAAATAAGATCTTACTTAACTACTTAGATCCTACTAGGAATAGATAAAAGAGGATACTTATAATATTCTATAATAGAAGATAGCTTGTGGCTGATAGGTAAGGCTAGATGATACTAATATGGTCTTATTAGTGAACTCTTAATAAGATATTAACAAATATTTTAAAGGTACTAGTATTGATTAGATAGTAATGGAGAAATAGCTGCTAGTATAGGCCTATCTCTTCTATTGTGATAAGAAGATCCGGCTTTAGATATTGATTAACTATATAGAGGATAGTAGACCTCTTTCTTCTAGAATAGATAAGAGAGGAAAGTCATTAGTTACTATATAGATACTTATTAACTAAGATACTTAGATTAATACTAAGTAGGTCTTCGGCCAATATTCTGTCTAGTATGATATATATTATATTATATAATATTCTGGGCCTCTATATTACTATGAAGGACAATATTGCTAGTAAGATCTAGAGAGAAAAAGATACTATAGATTAAAAATATACTATCTAAAGGCTCTTATCAAATATATAGAGAAAGGTAGGGTTCTCGAGACCTATAATAATATCCCTAATAATATTTATAAGTAGCTCTATACCGAGGAGAATTAGTAACTAGATAAGAAGAAGAAAGCTATAGAGAATTCTATAATAGGTTTAGTATATCCTCTAATTAATATTAATATCCTCCCGGCTAGATTATCTTAATAATTAATAAAGCCTCCTACTAATAATATTATGGCCTTTAGGCCCGGCTATACTAAATTAATTATAATTAATAGCCTACTAGATATCACTATAGATAAGTATACTGAATAATAGTAATCATGGGTAAGCAATAAGGCTTTTAGGGAGAATATTAATAAAGTATATAATATAACCCTTAAAAATTGTCTTGATCTTATACAGATTTATAAGGATTAAGACCTAGGTTTCTTTATTAAGTATAGTATAAAAGTTAGTACCGCCTAGTAGTTTGTTCGTGATATCGGCCTTTAGGTAAAATAATGTAAAGAAGTGGCTTATAACAAATATACTTATTTAGCTTAGATATTTTATATATAGTAGAATTCGAAAATAGATTACTATAATATCCGAGAATAGATTCCTTTGTATATATATATAGATTATTTCCTAAACCCTATTAGGAAACATAGTCTCTTCTACTTACGATCTATTAGTAGCCCCTTTCCTTCCTATATACCTAAGAATAGTAATAAAACTATAAAGCAATCACGGTTTTTAGATACTCTTATACTCTATTACTTATCTAAGTGGAAAAAGGGAATAGTTTATAATAAAGACCTATATACCTATATCTAATACTATATATAGTGATATATCAAAGTTAACAATTATATTATAGCAAAGGATATAAAGGAAGATCTTGTTCTGGCTCTAAGCGCCTACTAGTAGCTATTTTTAGAAGATAAACTATAGGATATTCTCTAATATAAGGTCTCCTATAACTAAAAGGGTAAGGGCTAATAATACTGTGACTATTATATCTATAAAGATTGATCCTAGTATAGCCTAACCTAGTAGTTCGAAAAGACTGATATTAATTAGAATATTATTGATAAATAGCTTCTTAGATAGTTAAGTCTATTCTACTAAGATACTAGGCGGAAAAGGGAGAAAAGAGGTAAATCTTCTATTATAAGAAGGATGCTAGATAAGACGTATAGCTAGATACTATATAGAAGGCCTCTAGTTAGAGACTAATTTAGTGTAGTGTCTATAATTTGATATAATATAAGTCATCTTTTTTATCTTATCTAGGCCCTTACTATTAGCTAGACCTAATAGGAAAGAAGCGCTTTTAACTTAAAACAAACTATATAAGACGCCTAGTGACTTATATAGGAAATGGTAGTCTTCTTAAGTCCGATAAGGATATACCTAAAGCAATCTATAAAGAATTATATTAGGAAGAGTAATAGAGATTTAAAAGAGATAAGTATAAAGGAGGTAATTTCTTTAGTTAGGGAGTAACTTACCCTCCTATTAAGATTAATTCTCTGCTCTTATAGTCTTTTGCCTCTAGATTAGATATTTTAGGTATTAATAAGGGTATTAACTCGAATAGTATTTGCCGACTAGATATTCCCGGGCTAAGGGATATAGCTTTTAAGGAATATAATAAGTAGTAGAAGTCGAATATCACTAATAATACCCTTAAAGATATATTTTGGTGAGTATATAATACTTAAAGATTGTCTTGATCTAGAGTGGGCCTCCTAAGATTAAGATCTAGAATTCTTTATTAGTAAAGGAATTAAGTAGGGAATTACTTAATATTTTGTAGGGGATATTTAGAGCTAGGTTGAGAATGTAAAGAAAGTAATCCTTATTTATATAATACTATAACCTAGAAAGATAAATATAAGTACTAGAGTGTTAAGAGGTATTCTATTAGATTAATTTATATAGAATTATTTAGTAGTTACTTTAGATATTATAATAGGAGTTATTATTAAAGATTAAGATACTGGCAAAAAAGCAAAAACTATTTATCTAAAGTAGACTAGGCTCTTTTTTGATGATATGGTATATCTAATAAGATTTTTTAATCTAATTTGCTAGAAAGATAAAGATGAAGACGAACTCGACCTAGACCCTAAATACGAATACGAATATAAGTAGATAATTAATTGATTCTATATAGACTAAAGTTAGTAGAGATATTCTAGCTATACTTCTTAGTATTCTTTCTGTGATTTTACTTACGAAATATATATATAAATATATACTTAGTTATCCGATCTAGATAAAAGATTAAAAATAAAATTTCTTCTCTGTATATCTAATTAGTAAATTATTTACGGAAAGAAAGATACCTTCTAGTCTTTTTTGGCTATTATATAACCCCGAACTAGAGCTAATCTTAAGGAGATTCAAATTTACGCCTATAGTTATAACAGTATATATCGAAGGAGTACGGAAAAAATCAAGCCTTATTATTAATAACGTCTTTGCGGGCTAAGAAATTTCGTATAAAGAGTATACTATACTCGGTTCTAGTAGTAGTTCGGATTTAAAAGTATTAATATTCTGATAGATACTAATGATAATTCGGCTAGCTTTCTTATTAAGATTTAAAAATCGTCTAGGGATTTTCTATACCTATAGTAGCGGAATGATTGTGGGTAATCGATTTCTCGGAATTAGTGTGATTCTTGACTAGGTAGAAGAATTTGATATGGTCTATATATTAATTAAGTATCGAATTCCTCCTAAGTATCCGGACCTAATACTAATTAAAGACTGCTATATAGGACTTAAGTAGACTAGTATAAATGTTAAGAGTCTTAGGATCAATCTAGATTATCTGATGATTGTAGGATTATCTGCTGGAGGAGGACTAGCAGTAGGGATAGTGCTGCTGGCTAGAGATTGCGGTAGACTGCTACTATATATTTAGGTACTTATTTGTCCTATACTAGACAATCGCAATATTATAGTTTCGAGCTAGCAATATATTAATGAAGGTACTTAGAGTTGAGATAGTAATTAGACTAGATAGAAGTATCTGTTGGGTAAGCAATGTGGATAGGAAAATGTTAGTATATATACTGCCCCTTTGCGAGCTACTGACCTCTCTAAACTCCCCTTAGTCTTTATTAATATTGATATAGCCGAAGTTTTCCGAGATGAAGCTATTATATATACGACTTTTCTCTAGAAAAGTAGAGTTTAGGCCGAATTGTATATCTAGTCTAGTGGGTTCTATAAGTTTAACCTTCTAGTGCTAAATATAACTCTATTAATTAATATATATAAAGCAAGATCCGCTTAGATTCGTCATTTACTCTCTCAGAGTATATATAAGCCCCTATAAACCAAGGTACTATAATACTCTACTATTGTCTAATAACTAACCATACTAATTACCTCTTAGCTCTTCGGAGCAGAATAGCTTTATCTAATAGGACTACTAATTAAAAGAGACTAATCCCTTGATATAAAGCCTATTTAGGTTTCTAAAATAATTAAATACCAAAAGTAGTATCTTATACTAAATATGCTATTATCCTATTATTACTTAGTGTTATTAGCTTTAAATTCTAATAAATTGCTTTAGAGAAATATTATATATTATATAGTAGGAAATTCTACTTGGTAGTAGAAAGCGGCGCTTATTTATACCGTTTCTCTACTATCCTTAACTATCCTCGGGGTTTATTAAACTAGTAATATCTCTATAGCGATTATATAAGAAAAGTACTTTAGGATATAAAATATATAAGCGGAGGTAAGTAAAAGTAAGGTTTTACTTATCTATATTTAAAGTATTTGTCTGACTTATCTTTAGTATAATAAGGCTTAACTATAATATAGATAGTATAAGAAATATAGTATTCTATATAAATTTAGTGCTAATAGTCTTAACTCTCCTTCTACTATAACCTCGGGCATAGTATATAGGGCGAATTATTTGCCTAGAAAGATATCTCTATAATCTATACTCAGAAAGTCAACTTTATAATCTATAGTGATATTCTTAATATATAGCGAGAATGACTCTTTGTGACTAATAGAGATGTGTCTAATGTATTATTGTATAGCTGTAATATACGGAATAGTGTAAGTACAAAATTTGCCTTAATGGTTATTAAGAGACTGCTACTAATAGTCTTAAAATTCTAGAACCATAATCAAGGATACTAGAGAATAGTGTATTTGGTCTATAGATATATTGTCGCTTATTTTCCTAGGCGGCCTATTAAACCCTCTTATCAACCTCCTTCTAGCTACTTCTATATCTTATCTAGGATTACTTAACCCTAATAACCTATCCTTAAGACTCGCTTCTTTTTATTATCTTTGCTTAGGGCTTAAGAAGTTTAATAATATACTGCTTTAGGCGAATAAGGAAAATTCTCCTATACTATTTATATCTAGTATACTAGTTATGTTAAGTATACTATACTTATACTAAGAATAGAGATTTAATGCTTAGTTTTTAGTTCTGACTGATTGGTTTCGGGCTTTATAAGGCATTAGGAGTATCACGTCTATTATATGAGTATAGATTTAAAATTCGAGATTTAAGCTACTACTCCTAAAAAAAAAGAGTTTATTGCCTTATAAGGCTATAAGAATAAACTTCTTATTTATAGAGCTATTATTAGGATTAGATAATGATTTTATAGATCCGAAGGAAATTGCTATATATAAGCTTGTAGTAGGCTATCTTAGCTGGTTATATAGGTGCTATATTATAGGAGAACAAAAGTCTACTATGCGGAGGAAAATTATAAGTTTTCTAGCTGTCGTTCTTATAAAATTTATTAAGCTCCTAGAAGCTCGAGACCTATAGTCTTTAGCTATTATAGTATATTTCTTTAGGTTAACTACAATTTTAGATAAAGTATAGTAGATATAAAAAATTACTAAAAGAGAAATACTAGATATTATAACTCTTATACCTAAAGAATAGAAGTGGGTGATAGTATAGCCACTCTTATAGATTAGTAGTGATTTTAAGACCTATAAATAAAGTGATTAGAGCGAGTAATAAGCCTAAGATAGCTTTACTACCCTTAAGGACGGAATACTCTAAGCTTCTATTCTTCTCCTAGGTAGAGATTAGCTAATATTCTTATCGAAATTGTCTATAGATATATAACGCCTAAGCTTCTTACCTAGATAAAATATATTTCTCTATAGAAGGAGCTATTTCTCTATAGCACTCCAATTAATATTAATATTTTAGAATACTTAGTCAGATTATAGTAGGAACAATTATTTATAGATACTACCCATTATAGACAGTACTCGAGAGAGTAAACTTAGATAAACTAGGGAACTTACGACAGCATTCCAGAAATAATTAAATAATTCGAGAGTATTTATACATAATCACTAACCCTAAGTCCTCATCACACAGTAGATCCACCCGGGCTTTTAATATATATTGCGTGATTGTACCTATCATAAAACTTAGCAGTACTAGCAAATATATTAAGAGGATCCTTCGTGATATAAAGGAGTTAGATACCAGAGAAGATAGATTAATACTATTAGGATTTCTTACAGGCTTACAACTTAGCGGGCGGTTAGATACCCTATCTATATTTTAATATCTTAGCTGCCGTATTTATAGTCAGTATAATAGTAATGATATATCGAAGAGTTTATACATTCTATATCTAGAGCTATTGTTAGAATTCAAAATATAACGCGGTTTATAATAATATCCGCTAAGGAATCAGTTCCAATAAGCTAGTAAGGCTAGTCCTAAGATTTGCTACTATAGCAGTACTATATCTCTACATCTAGGCCAATATATTAAAAATATCTCTTTGCGCTTTTCTTCCTCGCTCTAACAATATCAATATACCATTCAAGGAAGTTATCGAATCCTTACTCTAGATTTTCTTTATAGGATTGCTAATTATATTAGATAAAGGCCTTAAGCTCCGCAAAAAACTCCTTAATAGGATTTAAATTAGGAGAATATAGAGGCAAATATACTAGCTTTATACCAGCTTTTAAGCATATTTATTTAATTCTATACGAGTAATAAAAGAATATGTTATCTATTACTAATACAGACTTTAGCTCTAGCTATTTCCCACAATACTAGAGAAGCTACTCAATAAAATCCTTAAAGACAACTATATCAGTTAAACCCTAAAATACTCGAGACAAAACAATACCGTCTTATATATATATAGGCAGAATTTAATAGCACTAATCATAATAAAATTTCGATACTTAAACTAGTACGGTACTAAGAAGGGACTAACCTATTCGTTGGAAACCTATCCTTTTATTATATTTAGATTTATCGATATAGACAAAGTAGTAAGATTTAAAGTCTAAGATAAAATAATAGTATTTGTCCTAAAGGTTAAGGTTACGTTCTCGGGCCTTAACCCGAGTAGTCTTTTTTGACTAGCCTTTAGACTTAAGGGTGTGACTAATACTAGATTTCGTTACTTAAAGAGCGAATTTATCCTATAGAAAAACTACTATCTCTTCTAGATATAAGGCTAGCTTTTCAATCAGATGATCGTATAAAGCCTCAAGTATAACTAGTATAATACTATAGGGTCGTCCGCCTTTAACTAGCGGTGCTTTGATACTACTAAACATTCTTATATTAGAAGAGATTCTCGAGATAGTACTCTTATTATAACCAGCAGCCTATACTATCTTAGTTATAGATAATTCGTTACTATAGATTATATTATAGATAAGCTTATACTTAGAAAGAGCTAGATTCGGAGCTATCTTTGGTTAGACTACCCATAATTGATTGTCAAATATACTTCCCGAGGAAAGCTGCTTAGATAAGAGGTATAAAGATATTATATATATTAAAACTTATATACTAATATATACTTAAATATACTATATAACCTTCGTACAAGGAAATACCTATATATCTTTCAGAAGAACTCCTAAAGTAGACTAGCATTTCTTAGTAGTAAGGCAAATAATCACCTAAAAAGTATAGGCAGTTATACCAGTTTCGGGATATACTATATACTAAATCATAAAATATACTTAGATCTAATAAATATAAAGCTCTATAATAAAACTTCTCTATATAACCAGCTAGATTTGATTAGGATAACTAGTATAGGCCTTTAAAACTAGTACTCGAGAATAGGATATATACTAAACAAAATAGGTTTAGGGTACTTAATCTTTAGTATCTTTTATTCGTATAGGAAAATGCCTTTAATGATTTAATCGGAAGATTAGGAATAATCAAAAGAATTATCTCCGGAGGCAATTGATTAAGTGATATTATAAAAGATATATAGTTAGTTTGATTAGACTGAGATAAAAAACGTATATAGCACTATAGATTAGAACGGTAGAGATTTAACTAAAATAAGGTCACAAATTTGAATAAACTTACTATATCAAAAAAGGCTTGTATATCAAAAACGGCTTATATATCGAAATATACTTATATATCGAAATAGGTAGCTCTCCGGAAACCCTATTATTATCTCAATTTGAATTTATAGACCTAAAGAGAGCTATATATTAGCTTTTATCTACTATATTCTTTTAGTTAAAAGCCTCTATTACTCTAATCTTCTTATTATTATATATTTCTACTACGGAAAAATAATATAAGATAGTATATCCTATGACTAAGATATTAACTTATCTTATTAGAGAACTATACTTAGCTCTGTCTTTTGGTATTATATCTGCTGTAATAGTAATAATACACAATTTATAAGAGTTAGAGTAATAAAGTACCAGCCTATATCTTATTTTATAATACTTTTGCTATTTTTCCTTCCTACGAAGCGAAAAATCTGTATTTATACAATATATAAAGAATATATCCAAACACGATAGCTTGCTTTTCCGGACGAATAGATAAGTATTATTTGGAAGGCTAGAGTCAGGTTAAAATTCTCTAACTCAATTCCTTAAAGGAAGTAACCCTAGAATCTTTAGGTATTAAGTATAGAATACTAAGAGATTAATCAATTGATAATAGATAGTAGAGAAATGTGTTTTAGTATCTATATAGATATATTCTTACTATAGGAATTTGTTATCCTTTTATTGAATTGTTCAAATTGATATTATAGTAACTTATTATTATTTAAATTGAATTAAATTTAACTTCCTTACTATAATATATATATATACTATATCTACAAAAGAAAAAAAGAATGATATAACAAAAGACAAAAGTCAAATATAAATCTAGTCCTATAGTGTTACTAGTATATATAGTAAACCTAAGATAGATAGATTGCCGATTAGTAAGCTATAGGATAACTTAAAAATTGAGTTTATATATATTTAGGCACAGACCTCGTGTTACGTAGGTAAAATCAGTAGGTATTAGCCTAATATATATATATTATATATTATCAATCTATTTTCGGTATAGTAACTATTTGGCTTCTCTTTTAAATATATTCTAGTTCCTTTTCTTAGTCGCTTTATTTGTATATTCTACTTATCCCCTATTTTGTAAGTAATAGCTAAATATTTTAACTAATATAACCTCGAATCAATCTTTAAGGAGATAATACTAACGGATTATAAGATTCTCTGTTATAGTAATATATCCTTTAATATAGAGAGACTTTCTTCTCGGATTTAACGCTCGAAACTATTATCACCAAATTATAGACAAAAGATCGAGGATTTAGCTTATAAAGTAAGCTACCTAAAAGCTAAAGTTTAATGGCAAAAGGAAAATAAATAGATCTTTTTGCAATTTTATTAATAAATATTTAAACTTTTTCGAGCTATAGAAGATGCTCTTACACAAATATATATACAGATAGAAGAGTCAGAGAAACATTATCTTAATCTCTAGGATATTAAGGAGCCTAGTCTAGTAGGAGGGTTTATATAGATATATTGTATTAGGAAATCTGGCTTTTACTATATATTTGCCTTGCTTATCCTCTTATTTATTTTAGGACTTATTATATAAGTATTAATAGGTTATAAGTAACTAGTAGATATTATATACTATATAGATTGACAATATATATTTCTATAACTCTCTAAATCTACTTCTTAGACTAGTATCCTAATCTATTTATATAGTATATTTAGGTTTTTATAATACTAAGTTGCACTTACTGAATTGGCTTATATCCTAGAGAATATACTGTCTTTAGTATTTCACTTTAATTGATTTATCTCGTGCAAATTAAACTATTTGTTAAAAACTAAAAAAACGAATTTTATAAATTGATTAGGTAATATAAAAAGATATTTTATTACAAATATATTATACTATATACTAAGGGAAAAAAAAAGAAAAGAAAGACAAAAACAGAAAAATAAAAAAGAAAATATAAGATATAAGATCCACTGTTACTAATCTATTACAATTTTAATATTAGAAGAATCTAATTTTATAAGTTACCTCTTGTACTTATTCAACTCTCTTATAGCTTCTACTAGTGCTTTATTTAAATATACTACTAAAGATTCGCAGGCTTAAAGAGTGGATTGAAGGGAAGTAATAATAGCTCTTTGATTTTCGTTCTCTTTAATAACTACAAGCTATCTCTCTTAGGAATCACCCGAAAGTTTAGTATAAGACACCGCTCTCTTAATAAGTAGACCGAAACTAATAACCTATGCCTCTAATTCCTAAATCTTCTGTCTTTCTAGAGCTAGCTTGTATACAATAGCCTCTAAAATGCTAGCGGTGTTTCTTATTTTTATATTTTGCTAGTATTGCAATATATCAATAGTTTGTTATAGTTATGTAGAATAATGTTATATTTGTTGGTATAATATATTATTGTACTAGATCTTTGTCTTTAATTGAGATTAATAAGCCCTTAATCTTTAATCTTGAGATATTAACTTCTTAACTAGGGCCTCTATATTAGATTAAAAGGTTTTAGTAGGCTTAGTTCCCTAATTTTTGTTAGATACTATGTTGATAAATGAGCAATGATTATATCTAGGGGGGGGGGGGGGGTAGACCGGGAGGAACCCTATAGCTTTTAATATTGGTATTCTAGGGGAACTTGTTCCTTATTCCTTAGAGGAAAATATTGATAGAGGGAGAGGCGGAATTTATAAGATAGAGTCCTAAAATAATCTATATAAGCTAGGTCTAAAGGGTTACTGCCTTATAACAAGCTATAATAGGAACGCTAAAGCAAGCTGATAATAGTATATTTATACTATTTGGAATATAATAGGATACTTATTAAGTATAAATTATATATTCTGAATGGGTTAATAAGATATAAGGAATTATATGTTATATTCACTAATATTGAATATATTTTCCTTTAGGCTGTAGTAAGTTCCGAAACTAGTATAACCGCGAATACTCTTCGAGGGATTCCTAGTCTTACTGCTAAGCTATACTAGACTATTTATTGATAGTTATGTAATATTAATATTCTTGTGATAAGCTTAATGCTATGTTTTGAATATAATTGTGATAGAATATATAAAATATTCTAGTGACAAAAAACTATAGCCTTCGGAAAGGATAGTGTATAAGCTATATATAAGAATAAGGTAAGGAAAAGTTTTAAAAGATAGATGATTAAAGATTTAGAGAAGTCTAAGCTTTTATAAAATCTAGGCCTATTTGGTATCTTTTATGACTACCTTATTCTTTTTAAGATATACTTTAGTAACTAGAAGGCCTTTATAATTAGGATGCCTAGTATATTTTAGTTATGATAATAGTATCCTATATATATTATTAAGAGAATTGACTTAGGCTCTATTTTCTACTAGAATTCTTATTATATTGTAAGAGCCGTATTAAGCAGCCTAGGAGAGAGGGGTATATCTGTTTTAATCACAATTATTAATTAGAGTACTAATATCTAGAAGTTATAAAAGAAGCTTAGTATAGTCTCTTATAGCGGTATAGTAAATTAGAGACCTCTTAAAAGGATCTCTTAGGTCTTTTATATCCTCCGATTAGATAAATATTTAGGCCTTTTTAAGGAAAGCTATAATATTCTTATCTAGTGTATTTATCTAGATATCTTTTAGGTGCTTAAATTCTCTATCTATAGCTATAATAGATAGGGGGGATATGGTTTTAGATATTTTAAAAAGGCCAAAGTTTAGGATTACAATAAAGAAATACTTAGAGTCTATGACTAAGCTGGGGCTAGGGGATTGTAGGTTATATAGTGATAGCGAGAGAGAGCTTCCTATATATTTAAGAATATAGAAATGAAAGAGTGTAAGTAGTTAGACTAATTTTAAGATATATTGTATATATCTACCTACTTGTTCTTATTAAAAGTTCTATATTGGCTAGCTAAGTCACTAAACTTGACTATTATAGCCTATTTATATCTAATGATATATTGAAAGATATCCTTTAGCTATGTAATAGCCTATGAAGCTTTTATAACCCTCTCTTTATACTTATTAATTCGGTTTACTAGCCTTTCTACCTTAAGACTTAAACTTTAAATAGCTATCTCTAGGCGGCTAAGTATAGTAAATAGGTTTTTTATATTAGAAAAATACTTATTTAATATATAAGATATTAAGTTTATCTATAAGGATTCTATATTTCTAAAGAGGCTTAAAATTATTAGAGTTATATTAAATATTAGGAATAATAAATTTACCTTTCTGATACTGAAGGTATTATCCTATTTTAGTGTTAGCTTGATACCTTATACTCAATCTAAGAGTATTTCTATATATATTATTATTAATTCTAAACTGGTAGTTGCGAGATTGACTATTAAAGATGCTAGTATAATCTTTAGGGAAAGTATTGCTATCTTTATCTTATATTAGGGCTAATAGTCCTATAAGATCTATCTGTGTAAATGTGGGCGAACTATAACTTGGTTCCTTACCTATATCAGAGGGGGTAGTGTCTAACTTGCTAAATGTCTCGGGTATTAATATCTTAAGTAATTAGGAATAAGAGTAAGTATTTAAGAAAAGAGGAAGGGGGGGGGGGGGGGCTATTTCAGGGATTTATATTTTATCTCTGATAATTACAAAATACTAGGAATTGGTATTGTGTAATATATTGGTGATATAAGACACAATTTTAGTAAAATCCTAGATACTATTAATATAATCCTAGTTATTGTTAGTATAACTAGGGTTATAATTGGCTTTATAGGAACTATTGTCTTACTTCCCCTTTTTACTTCTCTCTTTCCCTCCCTAAATACTTATTTATTTCTTGTAATAAGACCTTAAGTAGATATCTTGTGATATAATACCTAGCTCTATTTGTTTGTAATTAGAACTAAAATAGATTGTAGAATAGCCTATAAGGATAAAAAGATAGGACTAAATTAATAAGTTCGTCCCTAGAATATTTCTTACTAACTTTGAGTATTAAGAAGCTCCTAAGAATGTAGCAAATGAATAACGTTGGTTGGTTCGATGTTAGTATATAAGATGATTCGAGAATGGCTGTTAGTAAATATAGTTGACTTTAGGAAATAGTAGCTGAACTCGCGAATCCTTATAGTTAATATCTGATAGTCTATGCTTTTCTCGGAAGAAAGTATAAAGATTATATGCTTTAGCAGCTTTTTCTTTATAATAATATTAAACGATATGACTCTAACGTAAATATAAAGTTGCGTTTAGATCTAGTCTCTTTGAACTCTTATTGGCTGGTGCTTTTTACGGATAGTGATATCAGATAAAGGAATTATACCCTAATATTAAAGAGGCTCTAGCCTACCGCCTACTTAGTTTAGTAGGATTGTAAGTTGGGGAAAACCCTATTACTAGTAATCTAGGCCTATCTCGTTTTTCTGTTTACTAATATTATATGTTTTTTTGTCGAAGATTTTTTAGGTCTAGATAAGATAGTAGAATTCTTAGATTGCTATATTAGGCTATAATCAGTATCTACTTTGCCTTATAATATCTGGCTATAAATAATTTTAATTTTTTAGGAAACTATAGAATAGGTATTATAGGGAAAGTAAAAAGAAGTCTATTAAAGACTATAAGATATAGTATAAAGAAATTTTGATTCTATATTTTCTAGTATCTATAGTATTTAGTTATCTAGTGGCTAGCTCTCTAAGACAGCCTAATATAACCGATTGAGAACTATAATTGTGGTATAATTAGATAGTATGAGAATTGTTCGCTAAAGATATAATATCTTACTTAATACTAATAATTTGAAGGCTTTATTTTAGGCTATATTTAATCATACTTTACGGGATATTAAGTATCTATTTGATTTTATTGGAGCTATCCGAATAGGTTATGAAGTGAGCCTATACTTAACCACTAATCTAGGCCATTATTTTAAAATTGGAGCTTAGCTAGAGAAACAGCTATAAGATTTAGCGCTATCTGTTATATTAGTGTTATTTATAGACTATTATATACCTGAAATGATTGGTATAACTAGCACTAGTCTATAAAATTTAGATATTAATAGGGAAAATAGGGCTTGATCCTTATATAGTATTCTAGGCTCTCTATTAGCCTATAGTGATCGAGGTATTAACTTAAAGTAAAGACTTATAGTTGGAGTTCTATCTTATAGCTTTTATAGTAATGATTAAGTATTATATAGATCTACTTTTTATCTGTTTTTCTAGAGATATGATATTGTCTGTAGATTTACGGAAAGAGTAATTAATATCCTAAAGTAGATAGCTATCTAGTATTAGAAGTAATAGAATTTGTTTATATTATCTCTATTATTCTACCTAGTATATATTAGTATGTAGTTATACTATATATGATTAATATATCTAGGTTTTTGGAATATCTATAAAAGACTTTAAGTGCTACTTTGTTGTGAAAGGATATCTCTATTGCCTTTATTAATAGCCGTTGATTGCTAATATACTACTGTTAACTATAAGCCCCTTAATCCTTGCTATTGATAGTGGGGGTGTGAGAGGGGTTATTCTATTAGAATTTCTTTTCTTGATTTAAGAGAATTTAGGAGATTGCCTATTATAGGATATTGTTAATCTTACTATTAGTATAAGTTTAGGTAATTATAAAGTATTTATTAAAGTACTAATTATATGCTAATTGTGTCTAGGGGGTCTGATAGTCCTTAGACTATTTCTTATATACTAGGATATTTTGTATTGTGCTAAGATTTTTGACTAATTAGCAATCCGAATCTTCTAACAAAGATACTAGTCAATTCTAGGTGATATGATGAGATGGATATAGTAGCTGCTTTATGATAGTTATTATAATTTATATATATTTGATATAGTGCTTAAAGATGCTTTTAGTAAGAATTAGTATATTTTCGGTATTTCTTCTGATGATCCTAGTAGGTCTTTATATATAGGGTCGAAATTTAGAGTTATGACTATAAGTATCTCTAAAGATATAGATATGTTTATTATAGGTAATTTTAATTAATCTTATAAATTATATAATGATTATGGTAATAGCTTATTATTATAGATCTTACCGAATAAGATTTATTTGCTGACTCTATACTTATAGAATATGACTTGCTGTGATCTTAAGACTTTAAATATAAATTAAAAGCGTAGGAAGTATAAGATATAGTATATCCCTAGGCTCTATTCTAATACTAAAATATTTTTTAGGGAGAGAGTAATAGTAGCCGCTTTCTTATAGATGTTCTAGTGGCTTATAATGCGATTAGTAGAAAGTGCGAGCTAATATTATTAGCTAGTTTTTTTACCCCTATAGACCTTAGAATCGGTATCTTTTAGGATAGGGGCCTAAAATATAACTTTACTAGTGAAATTGCTTAGTAAATTTCCTATTAGATTTAGTCTTATTCTAAAGGATCTATATAAATACTATCACTTAGTACTAGAGCTCTAGAGCCTTAAAGCAATTATTCTATCTCCTATTTCTATTATATCTTTTGTAATAGATTTATATATTATGGATTTGATATATAGATATCTTCTATAGATACCAAAAGCAATTAGTAAAAAATGAAGAGTTATATAAATAAAGTAAGCCTACTAGATTACTATTGCTTAAATATAACTCTTAGGGTGCTTCCTAGCTATATTAATACTATGAAGTTAATAGATAATTATTAAGATCTTGTTTTGCTCTAATATAGAAGTGTCCGGATAGCCTGGGAAGTAGTAATCACTTTCCTGATCTCTTGATTTTACTTTATTCTTAGTGGCAAAGTGGTAGATAACCCTACTATACTAACTTAGTATCACAGTACTATATAGTGTAAAGGACCGGCTTAAAGTATGATTATAGTACTCTAAGGGCTCTACCCTAAAGGCCTTAGCTATATCTTAGATTATAAAATGATTGGTAGTTTTACTGGGCTTAATAGGCTATATTTATCTTATAGGTACTATAGCCATCTAGTTATATTCCTAGTATATTATATTAATAAAGTATTTAATATATATTTTTGTATAGATAATAAAAGTCAATAGAAAATTAATAGTTTTCCTATAACTTTATTATTATTAATCACAAAGTAGGGGTTAAACTTATTATTTAGCTAGGCTAATTATAGATACCCGAGTAGGGCCTTATATATAGCTTATGATATAGCAGAAGATAGAGTATAATTTAGGGTTTAAGATAGGTAGTATAAGCGTGATTCGCTAGATTCTCTGGGTAAAAGATAGAAAAGGATTTATAATTAGCAGTATGGTATTATTTATCAATTTATATATTTTGTGTTACTCTTTTTTTATTCCTATAATAAACAATTTTCAAACTATAGTATACTTAATTAATAGCAATATGCTTTATATTATAGCCTATAATTGCTTTGATCTATACAGAAAAGAACGAGTAAAATATAAAAAGAGAATAATTATACTTTTATCTAAGGTAGATAAGTTGGTAAAGCTCTGTAATACTGATATTTATCTGATTATAAGTTATCTATATGGTGTAATAGTTTATAACTTAGTGGAGAGCCCTGGTTAGCCTCTATAAGATTTAGCTCTTATATATACTACTATTTCTTTGCTAGGGTAATGCTTTTACTAATTAGTATATAAGAGGTCCTAATTCTGGGCCTAAAACGAGAATCCTAGGCTAGTATAACTAGTCTCTTAACCGACCCTATTGTTAAAGAGTTAAAACGGCTCTATAGGTACTTTGCCTTATAGGAAAAGCTTCTAAAAGAGATATTATTTAAGAAGTCTATATAAAATAATATAGGGTATATAAGACAATAGTGTGATCTATGAGCCGTTTTAGACTCGCTTGTTTTTAGTAGATGATAATATATAAAAGTATATAGAAATTGATATATCTTTTTAAAACTATACCTTTCTATAATCTAACTATGATTAACTATTATAGTAGATCTAAACTTGGTATGGTAGTAACCTTAATAGATGATCTGTATTAAGGTCTTGGTAGTAGATCTAGATAGATTGTCGAAGAGTGTTCTTATTATACCGGTTAGGAGATATATAGTATAGTATCTCCTTTAAATATATAATCATATAACCCTAGTAAAGTAAAGGAACAGATCCTTTGACTTAAACTAATTTATAGTTAATATATCGAGTTATTTTAGTATATATACTATAGATTAGATAAAAAGACTAAATAGCCCGCTCTTGAGAGGGAAATATAGAAAATCAAACTCCTCTTATTTTTGATAATATAAGTACCTGTTATGATATCTATTAGACTTGTTATATATGAATGATTATTGATTCGGATTAGTTACTGTGAGAATATAATATTATTGCTAGTTTAGTATACTAGGTATTGCTTATAGGATATCTAGTTATTCCCGGAACATTTATATTATTGTAGAAGTCAGATATACTGAAATACGGGCTGATAAAAGATAAAACTAGGGAGGCTATTCTAAAAACTATATAGAATCTACTATTACTAGCAATAGCTTGTCTTTTCTTCGTGATTGGTTATACTATTATATTATGGCTACATTAGCGATTCCAAAATAACTATATTTGGCTTATAAACAAGTTATTTATATAAGTATTTATATTATATATATTCTAGTTAAGCAGATCTAATATCTATCTTCTATAAGTCCAACTTTTCTTAATATCCTAGTGGGGCTTCTGACAACAATTGTCAATATATATATAGCAAAAAACGGCGATTGGTCAATTATAGCGCTTTTGATATTTATGGCTTCAAGTCTATCTGTGGCCTCCTCTGCTTTTCTTATATATATCTATAAGCTTATAAAGCTTAAGATGGTTATAAAAGAACACCTTCGTGAAATTGAAGCTCAGATAAATAGGGTTAATACAATGAGATAGGATTTTAGCAAAATAATTGAGACTACTTACAGTACGTCCCAAAACTGGCGCGACCACTTTACGGTGCTAAAGATGCCTTTCAAAGTATAGTATATAAACTATTTATTATGTATATATTATAAAAAGTAGTCTGGATATAGTATGCCGACTTAAGAGACTAAAATGGCGTATATATTAACTTTGCATTGATTGAATAGTCTTTCCTTCGTAGGTTCTAGCAATATTCTATATCTTCGTTAAAGCGAAAAACCTTTCGACCTTTTCGATTGGAATAGGAGAATAATGAGAATATTGTATGAGAGTCTAAGTGGATTTTTGTAAAGTACTACAGTGATAGATGGCACTAGCTAGTAAGCTTGCGCTGGTTTTGAAGATTAGATCGATAAGAAGCCATTTTTAGTATATAGCTCCTAAAAACCCTAGGGGTTGCTATGTATGTTTCAGAATATATCCGGTTTGGTTACGCGACACTGTTTCGGCTCGCAACCACCAACCCCGCATAGGAATGAGACTCCGTTTTAGCACTGGAACAAATTCCTGAAAAAGTGTATCGTAAAGGGCTGCTATAGGCTACTTGTAGATATAGTATACCAGCTACCTATAAGCGACCACTGGGGGTGGAGGCGCATACAGGTAATATTTTGCTGAGCGAGGCAGAAGCAAATTCAGCCTATATTTGACTTAGTATGGCCTGCAGCCGGCCTTTAGAGGATATAGCTAGGTTTAATTGTTTGAAATTAGTAGTATATAGTCCTTATTTAACTTTATAATAGGTAATAAATTACTAAATATATTATAGTATATTTTAAAGAAGGCTTAATAAAGAGTCTATAGGTAGGATAGGTAGCTTAAAGTTAGGCTACGCGCTATACTGGGGTATAGGGGCTTATGGGGGGTAAGAGCGATTCAGCCTCCCCCACCCCCACCCCTGAGGGGTGGGGGTAGGGGTAGGTATTATTTTCATATACTAAAGAGATAGTCCTAAAGGTAAAGGAATAGGTAGATTAGTTAGAAGCTAGTTTAGCAGCTAGTTTAGTATATAGTTTAGCAGCTAGCTTAGTATACAGTTTAGCAGCTGGCCTAGTATATAGTTTAGCAGCTAGCTTAGCAGCTAGCTTAGCAGCTAGCTTAGCAGCTAGCTTAGCAGCTAGCTTAGTAGCTAGCTTAGTAGCTAGCTTAGTATATAGCTTAGTAGCTAGCTTAGTATATAGCTTAGTAGCTAGCTTAGTAGCTAGCTTAGTATATAGCTTAGTAGCTAGCTTAGTAGCTAGCTTAGTAGCTAGCTTAGTAGCTAGCTTAGTAGCTAGCTTAGTAGCTAGCTTAGTAGCTAGCTTAGTAGCTAGCTTAGTAGCTAGCTTAGTAGCTAGCTTAGTAGCTAGCTTAGTAGCTAGCTTAGTAGCTAGCTTAGTAGCTTAGTAGCTAGCTTAGTAGCTAGCTAGCTTAGTAGCTAGCTTAGTAGCTAGCTTAGTAGCTAGCTTAGTAGATAGCTTAGCTAGCTTAGTAGATAGCTTAGTATATAGCTTAGTAGCTAGCTTAGTAGATAGGTTAGTAGCTAGCTTAGTAGATAGCTTAGTAGCTAGCTTAGTATATAGCTTAGTATATAGCTTAGTATACAGTTTAGTAGCTAGCTTAGTATATAGCTTAGTAGCTAGCTTAGTAGATAGGTTAGTAGCTAGCTTAGTAGATAGCTTAGTAGCTAGCTTAGTATATAGCTTAGTATATAGCTTAGTATACAGTTTAGTAGCTAGCTTAGTATATAGCTTAGTATATAGTTTAGTATACAGTTTAGTAGATAGCTTAGTATATAGTTTAGTATACAGTTTAGTATACAGTTTAGTATACAGTTTAGTATACAGTATAGTATAAAGTTTAGTATACAGTTTAGTATACAGTTTAGCAGCTAGTTTAGTATATAGTTTAGCAGCTGGCCTAGTATATAGTTTAGCAGCTAGCTTAGCAGCTAGGTTAGCAGCTAGCTTAGTATATAGCTTAGTATGTAGCTTAGTAGCTAGCTTAGTATATAGCTTAGTAGCTAGCTTAGTAGCTAGCTTAGTATATAGCTTAGTATACAGTTTAGTATACAGTTTAGTATACAGTATAGTATATAGTTTAGTATATAGTTTAGTATACAGTTTAGTAGCTAGATTATCAGCTAGATTAAGATCAGTATATATCATATTAATAGATACCTAAGGCTACCTATACTATACTACTTATATAATCACCGCCTAATTCAGAGCAGATCGGTATATAGCATGAATAGATGCCTAAGGCCATCTACACTATACTACTCACGTAATCACTGCCTAATTCAGAGCAGATCGGTATATAGTATGTAAATAGATGTCTAAGGCTATCTATACTATGCTACTTACGTGATCACTGCCTAATTCGGAGTAGATTAGTGTATAGTACGTGAATAGATGCCTAAGGCTATCTATACTATACTACTTACGTAATCACTGCCTAATTCAGAGCAGATTGGTGTATAGTATGTGAATAGATGCCTAAGGCTATCTATACTATACTACTCATATGATCGCTGCCTAATTCGGAGCAGATCGGTGTATAGTACGTAAATAGATGCCTAAGGCCATCTATACTATACTACTCACGTAATCACTGCCTAATTCGGAGTAGATCGGTATATAGTACGTAAATAGATGCCTAAGGCCATCTATACTATACTACTCACGTGATCACTGCCTAATTCGGAGCAGATCGGTGTATAGTATATAAATAGATGCCTAAGGCCATCTATACTATACTACTTACGTGATCACTGCCTAATTCGGAGTAGATCGGTATATAGTACGTAAATAGATGCCTAAGGCCATCTATACTATACTACTCACGTGATCGCTGCCTAATTCGGAGCAGATCGGTGTATATCACGTGATTAAGTCACGTGACTAACCCTACCCTAGTCACGTTACGAGTGAATTTTTCGACCAATCAGAGGCCCGGATCTGAGATCTGAGATTGCTGGAAGTAGGCCTAGTATATTTGAAAATCAATGTTCTGCTATTTGCTTCGCTTCGCTCAGCAAAATAAAAACATCCTACCGCACTTCGTATCTGTATATGGTTTTCCAATCTCTACCAAGATAAAACAAGAATGGCCTTCGCTATATTCCTACTTTTTGCTTATACTTATATACACACCGCCTTGGGTGGCGCTCTTAAAGTTATCGATTACGATCGCTAATACGTAATGTGGTCTAATGATAACCATGGATATATAGGATACTCGGTATCTTTTGGTCTCCTTGATAGAAATGACTGTTTAGGTAAGTGGTGTTGCTATAGATATCTTATTAGTATTAACGAAGAGCTAGATTTAAGTAATATTATATATAGTATTTGTAAGGAATACTCTAAGCTAAATATGGATATATATGGCTCGGAAAATGGCCAGCCTATTGTATAGATATAGGTCAATGATAATAGAGATGTCAAGTTCCTCAATAAGGGGGGAGATTAGGTAGGATATAAACTACACAACGGATTGAAGGTTGGCAGCTAGTATGTTGCTTCTAGCATACCTATATTGTTACCTACTTTAACAGAAATATCCTTAATAGGAATATCCTCAGCAGAAAAATTCTTAGTAGGAATATCCTTAATAGGAACATCCTTAGTAGGAATATCCTTAGTAGGAATATCCTTAACTAAAATATCTTTAGTAGAAAAATCCTTAGTAGGAATATCCCTAGTAAGAATATCCCTAGCAGAAATATCCTTAGTAGAAAAATCCTTAGTAGAAATATCGACTTTCTTGGTATCGACTGTATCAACTTTATTGGTCTCTTCTCTATTGTCTATAATAGTATAATTAGGTCCTATTTCTAGCTATTCTAGATATAAATAAGAGAAATAGTAAAATATTAGGGACGATATAAGGCAGTTGTGTCTTTCTTACTATAGTAGGTAGGTTTCTTTAGATATGATTTTTCCCTTCTAGGTTTTCTATATTACTAGTATGAATACGAAAGAGACTCTGTTATTATTTGCTATTATTTATATAGAAATAGCTAGATAAAAACAGCACTTTTCTTAAAATATATTTTTAAAGATATACTATAAAAATCTAAATAAGGAGATATTAAACTGTTTTAGTCCGAGCGAATAGGTAAAATTAATAGGGCCTTCTTAGTAAGTATTTAGCCTATAGCTGTTAGAGTGTACTAGTGTCCTAGTTAGGTACTGATTAAATTGAGCTATACGAGTAACTTCTAAGGGTATATTCCTATATATTACTTTATTCTTGTGCTAGATAGCAGTTCCCTAAAGCTAGTATAGAGCTCTAGGAAATGAATTGGCAGATCCTATTAAGTTATTTTAGGATAGGGCTATATATTTTGATTGGTATATTATTTTACTTTCTAGTTAGTACTTCTAGTTGTTAATAAGGCTTACTAATATGCCTAGATTTAGAACTACTTAATAAGCGGCATTTAGCTATAATTATAGCTAGGTTTCTGCTTTATACTTAGCGAGGCTCTTATTACCTGAGGTTATTTATTATAGCTTACGAGATCCTTAGGAAGGAAAAATTTATTGTTCCTTTATATTCGATGCCTATTAAGTTTTGAAATGGGACAATTTGTACTGATTGTAAGTTATGCGGAAACTTTAATATTTATAGCTAGTTATTAAGGTTTGTAATCTGATTATATCCTTTATTACTTGTATTTATTCCCGGTTATTAAGTATAATACTTATCTCTTATTATTTATAGCTTAGCTTACTAGGTAGGTTGATTTGACCGGTTGAGGCTCTATTAGGTCAAGTCTTTTCTTTTAAGTTTTTACTAGATTTATAGATAGGATAAGGGTATTAAGACTCTTATAGTAGTTATTAGTTAGCTAATACCTAATTTATATATACGAAACAAATATATACTAGATTTGAAAGGTCTCTTAGTTATTAGTTCTATATAGAGGAATTAAATATATATATTTGCCTATTTTTTTAGATTTGAATAGCTATAAAGATATTAGTTTTATATTCTTAGAAAAATTCTTTCGCTTTTTTGAATAAACTTCGCTTACGCCTATATCTTTACTAGGATTTGGCTCTAATACTCTCTAACTAATATTTAGTAATTATAGTCTCTTTAGTATAATATATATACTGAAAAGAAAATATTATCTAACTTAAGCTAGAATAGTATATTATATATTCCTAGCTAGGTCTCTAAGGGCCATAGTAGTTAGCTGAGGTATCCTCTCCTACCACTCTCTTTCTATAGGGAAGCCTACTATAGCGAAGGCTTTCTTAGTAGCTGATTGTATATAATATAAAATAGTATTTACTCTCTTACTCCCTTTAAGTTAACTTACCCTTCTCCTTTCCTTCGAAATTATATCTATATTATTATATCTTTATATAGAGTATATAGATATCTACTATTTATATGATTGCTACAGGCGGTATATTTCTAGCCCTATTTTTGATATAAATCTATTATATCCTAGTTGACTAGATAGAATCATTTTCTGTTTTGATTTCCGGATATCTGATCCTCCCTATTCTTATTTATAGGTATTAAATCCTTAGACTATAGATCCGAGCTAGTATCTTTATTTATATCTCTTATATTGTAGTTAATATTGTTCTAGTCTTTTTATATACCGAATTGCTAGTAGACTTGGGCTGCTAGGTAGATAAGTTAGCCCTAGTTAATATAGCCTTTCCTCTATTAACTACCTATTTTGGTTTTCTAGCCGGACTTCTTAGAATTACCTAGTATACTTGCTATAAGATCTATCGAGTAATTGGTTAGATAGCTTTTGCTCTGCTGTTATTCTATATTATTGCCGAACTTTAAGGTAAAAAATTTAGGTTTCCTTTTGCTAAGATACAAAATCTGCTTACTGTGATTGTATATATCCCTCTTAATTTATTATAGATTTGTTTTTACTAATAAATATAGGGTGCTTCTAGACTTAGTATCCTAGCTCTATTTTCTATCCTATACTTTTATTATTAGTCTTATAAACTATTTCTCCGAAGCTATTAGATACTTATTGGACTTTTTATCTATAGTATTTAGCAATATCTTCCTACTTATACTAACTTAGTGAGATTATATATCTATATAATACTAGATATTCTAGGGCTAATAATACTTCTAGAGTTAGTAAACTATTTATATTATAATAGGATATTTTCTAGCTATAGTACTCCTCGAGCCCTTATATTATTCTTAAGTAAAAGAATACTAGGGGAAAGCCTCTTTAGAATTATAGCTATAAATATCTAAATCATTTTATCTTGACTAGTATATATTAAGCCTAGCTAATATATTAATCTCTAGATACTATTAGTAAGTTTGTAGTTATAGATTTAGATGTATCCTTTTACTATTATATCCTGGTCTAAGGGTAGATAGGATACTTTAAAGCTATTTATATAATCTCGAAATAGGTTCTCTATAGATCTTGTATATTATAGTATACTATCTATAGATAGCTCGGTATTATTCTTAGCTTTATTTACTAGATCTTATAGGCTTACTAAGGATATTAATCCCTATAAAACTATCTTGATAATTGTGACCGGATTTAGAATCGCGACTTCGATCCTATATCTTAAGAAAATGATTTATAGCTATAATATATATATATCCTAAACTCGCTAACTATATCTGGTCTAGTAGGTTGATTCTATTGATATATATATTTTACTATAGTCCTTTATCTGACTAAAGCTAATAAGGAAGAAATAGTGAATATGGTCGAAGAGTAGATCGATGATATCCTTAAAGATAATATTGTAGATAAGGGTTATGTTAGTTAAATCTTCTATAGAGTTTTTCTTATTATTAACGAAATACTATACTAGATACTTTATATATCTATTTATATAGAGTATAGTCTTATAAATAGCAGAATACCGGTTAGATAATATAAAAGTATATACTATTATAATAGCTTATCTAATTATTGTAAAATAATCTTAACTGAAGTATCTAGGAGCTAGATAAAGAGACTGCCGAATATTCCGGATAAGCTAGGTCGAACTCTTATAATAGGTAAATAGATTTCTATTGACTTATGATTATTACTATTTCTAATATTTATATAGTTTCTATAAGTGATAGTCTTAGAGATTGCTTATATGATATTGTAAGAGGCTATCTCTACTAGGGTGTTAAGCTTTTAGAGCTAGAATATTAGTCTAAGTAGGAAAACTCTGTGGATTATTATAAATTCTAATAATAGGTGTATAGATGCTGTTATAGTAGATTAGTTTATAATCTAGAAATCAAAATTTATTGGTATATTTTATAAAGTCTATCTTCCTTTTTTTGATATTGGAGAGATGTATAATAAAAATTGACTGTGGTCTGTTTTAGTTAAGATAGTGGTGCTAGCTAATTGGCTATATGCCGTGATTTCGATACGAGGTATAAGTAGGTAAACTAAGTGGGTTTAGGGGTCTGTTAAAAGATCCTTATATAAGATAGCGCTCTACCTATATTACTAAGTTCTTATCTATTTATTATCCTTAACTTCCTCTTAGAGTAAGAACCCTTTTCTTGCTCTGAGAAATCCTATGCTTTTGTGTGTTAAAAAGCTTTTAGGCGTATATATTATAAGTCTTTCTTATAGTGATCTGGCGTTTATGCCTCTCCTTATCTAACTATAATTGCGCCGATTTTAATAATTTTAACCTAGTTTTTTAGAGACCCTCTTTTTTAGGAGGGTCGGTTGTCCTAGAGCCCTTATAAATCTTTTTGCTGTCTCTTGCTTTCCTCTTCTTTTAGGAAGTTAGGTTAGTATTTTCTCCTTAGCTACTAAATAGTGTCCTCTTCTTCTGTATCGAAATTTATTAGTAATAGCTTGACTTTATTTCCTTATCTATTATACCTAGATATCTTTTTAGGCTATTAAAATCTTTATAATATTTCTCTATATTAGTCTCTAGGTAACTATCTGTTCTTTAAACTCGATACTTTCCTCTTATTTATTCTAAAGGATTCTTATCTGAAATGTGGTTAAGAGTAGAATGAAGATGATTCCTCTGATATAAGCGAAGCTTATATTGCTTATAAATAGTGCTTATTAAGAATAGCTAGTGAATAGTTTTGGTAAAAGCCTAGAAAAAGTCAGATAATTAGATAAGGGGCAGATAGTAGAAGTCTTAGAGCGTGCTAAATAGGCTGGATTTACCTACTAGTATAAGCTGATTGCTTTTGATAGGTTGTATTTCTTGTTAACTTATCGAAATGATTGCTATATCTTGTTTGGTATTATAGTTAAATTCGAGGTAAGTACTCTTCCTAGGTACTTCTAGATATTTATAGCTGATATATTAGGAATATAATATAGTAATGAACCCTTTTATCTTAGATAGGAAGCATCTTTTAGCTATAAGTTACTCTATATAGTTACTATTCTTTGTTCTAACTTTTAGTAGCTTGTTTAGCGCTTTAGGGCTGATTTAGAATAGCTTCGGAAGTTGATAAGGCCTTAGATATATAAAGTGGCTATTGGACTAGAGTCTGCTGGATTTGTAGATGGTTTTATAATATCAGAACCTATTTAGGATAGTTTGGTATTATTAGGTAATAGTGATTTTGATACTGATCTTTCTAGACTTACTATCTTTAAAGAGAACTGCTTTACTGATATTATTTAACCTATTTTATATCTATTATCTTAGCCTTCTGCTAGCCCCTATCCGATACCTAATATATTATTAATATTTACTGATTCTCTATTATGGATAGAGTATCTGAATCTACTAGAGAATACTAATAATGGTCTAGGGGACTGTTTTTTCTTTACTACTGATACTTCTTTGGAAAGTGCTTCTTCTATGGGCGGACTAATTCTCGCTAATAATTCTTATTTATATCTTAAAATAACTTTACTTATAAATATATTTATACCTAGCGATAGAACTCTATTTTATTTAATGTCTTTTACTCTCTGTCCGAATCTAGATGAAAGAACGCTTCCTAACTTAGAGCTAGACTTTATGATAGCATTGCCTAAATATATCTTTGTATATAGTTTTGATAAAGGGCTTTTATATTATCTGATACTGTCTTCTTTTAACGTTAAAAAACTTAGTATAAGGTAGTAAGCTATTTTCTTAGAATATAGACAGCTCTCGGATATTCAAGCAGAAGGTATAAATAAGCTTATTAGTACCCGAGGAGACTATGTAGTTGTTCTAATGATGCTTAATTCCTTAGAGGAAAGCTTAAAATGTTTACTACGTTCTTATAATACTATGTTTGATAATAATCGAATTTAGGGTATTCTTAATACTAGCGTCTATTTCCTTTTTGTGAAGGATCTTAATTAAACACTATATCTACTATTTGACTATTAGAATTCCTATAAGTTACTTGAACTGCCGGTACTAGGACTTCTAGTATAATAGAGAGGTATAGATATAGCTATAGACTATCTTTGACTGCTTGATTATAAGTAGAAATTATCTTATCTAAATGCTATCGCAAAGCGTATTAGGTAGGTATTACTATACTTTAATTACGAGGAGCTTTATAGATACCTAAATAGGTATATTTCCTATTTATTGTTAAAGGCTAATATAACTTAAGTACTAAATAGTATCCTTACTGTTTATTAGGATAATCCCTGCTATTCGAAATTATCGCAGTACCGGTGCGATAGGGTAATAGGCTATTATGTTCGCCGCGGTAGATGGTGGTAGAGGCTTATAGGTACTCTAGGAGTCGGTATACTTTTGCTAGGTAATACTTCTTTGGTTGATATTATATATATCCCCTATTAGTTTATTGTGTGGTTTGGCTAATCTATATAAATAGATATAACAAGTTGTTTACTAATCCTTAGATTTAAGCTTTTATTGCTTTCTCCTAGAAAATATGCCCTAGGTCTATATATATATTCGAAGTGTTAGAGTCTATAGTAAAATCTATTATATTTAGATAAGTGATAGATAATCTT
This sequence comes from Penicillium polonicum, assembly GCA_034423695.1. Classification (NCBI taxonomy): domain Eukaryota; kingdom Fungi; phylum Ascomycota; class Eurotiomycetes; order Eurotiales; family Aspergillaceae; genus Penicillium; species Penicillium polonicum. The sequence continues at coordinate 8,719,910 of CP139884.1, read as the reverse complement.
TAGGAATTTCTCTTTAGCAATGATATGGGTCTCCTCCGACTAGAAGAACTGGTATATATTTAGAATAAGGACAAATAAGTATTAAAAGCTTAACTTTTCTAGGATTTTTAGGAAGTAGTAGATGCTGAAAAGTATGTAATACGCAAAATGACGAATCTTCTTAGCTGGGATTCTGAGATAATATAGTACTAATGTGACGCGAGACTCCGGAAGTTGTGAATCTTTTAAAAAAGCATTAGATAAAGTATTAATTGTTGATACCCCTTTATATTATATTGTTACCGAATGCTCTTGTTATACCTGAAATTTTTGTTCTACTATTATATATAAAAGACTCGATTTATTTCTAAAGCTTAGTTATAGTATAACTACAATATATATTATATTTAAATATCCTCTTTTATCCTAACTACTTCTAAAGACTCTAGACTATATATCCTACCCTACTCCTATCCTTTATACTAGGTTCCTAATCTAATTTAGTATATATAAGTAGAATATATAAGTAGATATCAGAGCAAACTAGGCTAGGCTGATAAGATTGCTAGGACTCTACCGAATTTTTGTTAAAAAGGGTTGCTAAAAAAATAATAAGCAAGTTTAGAGCGAAATTACTAGGTAGCTTATAAACCTTTTTTAGTTCTTTAAAGGAACTAGCTAAGATAATCACAGAAAGAAATTCTATAGTAACTAGATAAGCTGACTAGTATTTAAGATTATTAATACTAACTATCTTATTATCCTTGGCGTATTTTTGTATTAACTCTATTATAATTCTTGATATAGGCGCTAAGTTACTTGCTTAGACTTAGCTTATCTGCCGGGGGATATAGTAGTCAATCTGTACTATTTGTTCTATTAGGCAATATTTCTGAAGAGGCATTCTTATATTCGGCTTACCGATCTTGACCTCCCTATTAAGATTTATAAGAATGCTAGAGCAATCTAAAGAAGTATAATGGAAGCCCTAGGCTACTAAATAAGCTAGCCCTTCTAGAAACTGTACTCTATTAACGGTTTAGTTGTCCTATAAAAAGATGTTTAAGATATAGACCTAGGATATAATAATAGTTAGCTATTACTGATCTAGGAAAGCCTTATAAGTAATAATATAATCTAGTAATAATAGGTTAAATTCGCTTAGAGTATATAGGGAATTAAGGGTATAAAAATATTCCTAGATAAAAGTAATATTCTTATGATTTATCGAATAGAGAACTTTAAGGATTTTATTATAGTCTATGCTTAAGAATTGACGAATTGCCTATATAGTATGTCTATTAGAAGACCAGACGCTTATAATAACTGTTCTAGCTAGATTATACTTGTAGTATTTCTTATAAGTATCCTAAGGGGACTTATTCTATAAATTAAAATCCGAGCTAGTATGGCTATTCGCTTAAAGAGCTAAGGCTTATAGCGAACCTCTGATAACCTTACTGCTAGGCTCTAGGGGTAAGGATAGAGGGGATTTAGTTAGTTAGGAACTAGGAACGAAATTGCTAGACTTTAATTCGGGGTCGGAAAATTGTAATACTCCTTTATTCTCGGATAGAAGTAGTATAACCTGAGATGGTTAGACTCTTATAGCTTGCTTATTAGTATTTGACTTTATGATAGAGCTGCTTATATCTAGGTGAGAAAGTAAAGAAAAAATAGCTTTGGAGAGTATTACTTATAGTCTTTTAATAGCTCCCTAATGTAATGTGATTGATATACTGTGGGTTACTAAGAGGCCCTATAGGGGTGGGGTATCCTATAGAGATATAGTAATAAAGTACTATACTAGGTAGATTGGCTGAATTTGGCTGGAGTAAGTATAAATTATACTTGATCCTAAGTTATGCCGTAAGATCCTATTCTTTCCTGTTGTTTTATCTTATAATAAGCCGCGTTTTATTTATCGAAGAGGAGGTATAACTAGTAAGTAAGTAGTAGCTAAAATATATTAGAACAGCGAAAGTCAGTATTAGTTAAATCCAATTTAATCCTCTTTTGTCTTAGGATCTAGATCCTAAAAATTTAGATCGACTTTATAGGGTCTTTTGCTAGAACTATTGTTACTATCTAGATATTAACAATTATATTCTTGCTATTATATTGCTATATAATCTTACTAATATGTTAAGAAAGGCTAATATATCATAGTAGTTACTATTAATAATAGATACTTATTAACTACCTAGAATTAGTTTTGTTAAAGGGCAGTTACTTAGGCTTTATAGTTATTATTATATCTAGGCCGGAGCTGAGATACTTCCTCCTACTGATTGTTGGTAGATAGTAGATCTTTACTCTAATAGTAACTATACTGTGAAAAGATAGCTAATTATATACTAACAATCATAGTAGATATTAGTATAGAGCTTAGAACTTCCTTAGTAGAGGAATATACTAATAAAAGAAAGCTAACTAATAGTAAAATATATTGTAAGATTTGACAATATAAGGGCGATTATAATGAAGCCTTCTGGGAGTGATGGTTTATATATCTATCTTATAGTAACTAAGAGCGTTTAGATTAGTTAGATAATAAAAAAAACTGTTATATTCGAAGTGCTTTTGATAGGTTACTAACAATTCCTAGGCTTTAGCTGGGGGGGATAAGAATTAGTGTACTTTATAGACTAATAGCTTCCGGATATATTAAAGTGAGTTCTAGAAATCTGGCTTTCTTTACTATGCTAATTAAGTACTTTATTCGTTATAAGAGACTATAAATTATTTATACTATATCTAGGACTTCTAGTCCTTTCTAGTCGCTTCGGACTATGCCTTACTAAAGAAGATCGACTAGAATACTATGAATTCCCTATAGCTGCTAGTACCTGGTAAATCATATACTAATAGGATGACTACCTATAGAATAGTCCTAAGCGGCTAAGGTTTTACTAAGTTTAGTGATGAAGAGTGATATATTATATAGTTCCGAATATAGAATTTTGATAGTCTGATCCTATCTTTATATATCTTTTTCGAAGACTTTAAGTACCTAGAGGCCTATACCTATTATGTTAAGCAGCTTTATAGTCTAATTGATATATTAATCTAGAGAATTATAAGTTTAATATTTATTCTACTCTTAGAGAAAGGAACTATAACTTTAGGAGTAGTAGATTCGCTTATCTAGATATTAGAGTTTACTTTCTAATGCTAATAGGTAAAGGATATAAAATGCTATAAGATAGGATATTTATAAATATAGCTTTATATAATAAGGTACTATACTTTAATACCCCTAGACCTAAAGAGTAATAACGAGTTGTTAGTAAAATTAAGTTATTCTAAGCCTGATAAGAGGGCGATTTATAAGATAGCTGAACTTATTTACTAGCTTGGCTTTTAGTCTACTGAAATTGATATACTGATTAAGAGCTTACCTGATTATTAAATTGTATAATCGGCTCTCCTATAAGCCCGAAAGCCTAACTAGTATTGATATGATAGCTAGGATTTTAATCTTTTAGTTAATTAAATTGTGAGCTATTTTGCTAAGGCTATTTCTGACTGACCGGAGTAGCCTTAGGGACTTCTAGTAGATAGTATAATAAAGCTAAAGACCTATGCTAGGGAACCCTAAATATAGACTTATAAGTAAGATAGACCCTTACTTTTCTTAGACTATTTATATGCTGATATTAAGGTTGCTGATAATATTACTAGCTTTTTTGTTTGCTATTATGTGTATTTTGTATTTTTCGGAAAGTCTATCTGGGTTATAACTAGTAATATCAACTAAGCTAAGGATAATGATCTAGATTAAGAGATAGGGGAGATATCTTCTTTACCAATTTTTATTAAAGAGAAGGGCCCTCCTATTATTTATATACCTGTATTAGACTCCTAACTACCTCACGAGCAATAGGGGGAGCTACAGTAGATAGATAAAGTGATTATAGGGCAAGAAGGTAGCAAAAGTTAGCTGCTATTATAGACGGATCAAAAAAAAAAATGTAAGGCGTTAATAAAGGCGAAAATTTTAAATACGCCGAGCTATCTTATGTCTGGTAGGGGATATAGACTAAGAGTTAATAGAGTTAGAACTATTAGACGTAAATTATAACTAGATTATATTAGACCGGAGTAGTTCGTCTAAAGAAGATTCTATATTAGTCGGGCTTTAAAGCTAGCTAGAGTTATTCTAACTAGTGACGGCTATTACGCTTTTTTCCCCTCCCTCTATAGTGCTAGATATTAAATATAGTAGGAGTGACTATAGACAAGTCTCTTTAGATATAGTTCCGCCTATAGAGGACTAGGAAGAGTAAATAATAGTCGAAGAGGCTAGTAAAGATGATACTTTTAATAAGTAGATACGGGTTGATAGTGAAGTTTAGCGAGTTTCTTTAGAATCAGAGGCAAACAATTTCTTAGTATATAGCTAGTCTTTACCGGAAAATCTAGATGAATTTCTTGCTAGTTTAAGAAGAGCTTAGGAAGAATAGGAACAATTAGAAGAGAGGTTAGAAAATAAGTAGCTTTATTAGGAGCTTGGTGAACTAGAGTAACCATAGAACGGGAAGCCTTCTCTATATAAAGATAGATAGGATTTATTGTTACTATCTATTAAGTACCGACCCGAGGAACCTCTATATAAGAATATTGCGGATGGTATAGTTACTCTAGATGCTATTACTTATAAAGTATTAGTAGTACCTCTCTACCTAGGAACGCCTGAATTTACTGTAGATTTCTAACCCCCTTCTCTAGTTTCTAAAGATATCTCTACCCTAGATTCTCTTATAGTTAATCTTATATCCTTAAGGGCGGTCGAGCAACAGCCCTCTTAAGAGTATATTAAGATCTAGGTTATATCCCTTAAATAAGGAAACTAGAGATAGTTATACCGGCTCTATATCGATCTATTAGATCTATCGCTACTAGAATGAGTTGTGCAAAAGTATTTATAGAAGAATTATTCCCTATATAATAGGAAGATATATAATCTAAGGCTAGCCTAATGCTACTATGTAGTGATAGCTGATAAAAGTAACTTATTATTTATAGTTTCCGAGTATAAGGAGAAGAATCTTATAATAAAAGGTCGAGTTATAGAGAAGAAGGAACTCCTATAGAAGATATCTCGAGTATTAGAATAGATAGAGGGTAAAAAGCACCCTAAGTTCTTATAAGAGACTCCTTTTAGATCCTTAATAGATCTATATAGCTTAAAATAAGAGTATATTATAGATAAGATATATGATATCCTAAGAGGAATCTAATAGGTATGGTACTAAGATGAAAGACTGCTTTTGTGTCTATGATAGAGCTAGGTAGAGTCTCCTATAAATAGTAATATATAAGGATACTGATAATAGATTGTTTTTAGCTAGCTTATTTTAGGAGTTAGGATTATATAGAAGGTAGAAAATAAGAGACTCCTTTCTAGAGGGCTTAGTATATAGGAAAATCCTCTTAAGAGGGAATTAGTTATAGTAGGGCCTACTGAAGAGTATAGGTGATACAGAAGGCTATATATTATATAAACTGGCTCTTTGTGCTACTTCTCTTTTAGTCTAATTATTCTAGGCCTAGACTAGTTCTAGGATGGTCTAGAGGTGTTTATATAGGTTGCGGCTGGCTGTTAGCAAGATATTGTTTAGTAAGGATCAATTCCATTAGATAATCAGCCTGTTGTAGTAGCGGATCTCTATAATAACTTTTATTGGATATTAGTATAATAGCGCTCTAGGGATACTATATATTTTAATAATATTTATTATAATTATTCCTAAGTAGATAAAAGAGGATTTCGAGTTAAATCACTTAGTGTATTAAGCTTAAATTAGAAAATATATATATATCTATCCTGCAAATAGATAGTATTTAATAAACCCCGAAAAGCTTGCTCTATATAAAGGGTATGTATTTTGATTAAGTTGTTCTATGTATAGCTTATAAATCATATACCTATATAGTAGAATATACTAATAATATAGCTGTTTATAGTAAATTTTGTAGTCTAAAATATGTTATTAGGAAAGCTCCTCTCGATAGTAGTCTTTCTATAGGAGAAGCTTACTCTGAAGTTCCTAGATTAGCCCTTACTGCTTTTTAACTTCTTACTCGAGATTTATAACTTCTTGGTCTCTTTGGTATATCCTTTAGACCTATAGATTAGCTAACTGCTAGCTAGGGGATAGTTTGTTATCTTTAATAAGAATTGTACTTAAAGGGCTAGTTATTATGGCTTAAAAAGAAGAGAATTGTATCTAGGTATTAGGTTGACTAGGTAGAAGGAAAATAGAAGTCTGACTAAGCTAGAGTTAGGATATAAAGCTTATTATATACCTAAGAGCTAATATATTTAAGTGGGCTACTGCTAAGAGACGATTAGACACTACTTTGCGTGATTTATTGTATATATATATATATATAACCCGATTAGATTATACAAAACTGAAATAGTATATATAAAATGTTAAGTATTAAGTTAGGTATAGGGACTTCGTTGGTTTGAAGATAGACTTCGAATCTACTTCCTAAGCTATTAGACTAATCCCGAGGATTAATATAGAGCGGTTCTTTATCTAGATAGAGAATAAAGGAATGGTATAGGGGTCTTTAAGATAGAAAAAGTATAATCTGACAATTATATTCGAAGACTATAAGTGTTAGAAGTATGCTGCTGTAAGTGTATCTTGTATAGTACGGATAAATCGTAAAAGTTATATTTTTGGTCTATTAGATATAATATCCTGAAATGCTTTCTTACTCTATTATAGTTGGAGTATATCTTAGGGTATTAGAAGTATATAAATGTTTGCTCTGTATTCGGGATATATTTTCCGCTAGAGGTATATCCCTTCTCTTATGATATATTTAGATATATATTAGCTTTTATCTTTCGAGCTAGTAGAGAGGGAATGATATCTTTATTTTTGGGCGGGGTAGAGTGCTTCTGTTGTCTCCTAAGAGGCCTACCCTCCTAAAAGCTGCAATATTATATTCTAGTTGTAATAGCTTTATTATACTGTGTTTACTTGTCTTCTAATAAATTAGTGGTAGGCTAAGTAAAAAACTTCTCTATAAGAAGAATCTACTCTGATAGCATTTTAAACTCCTTCTATAATATCTTATATGTAGGCTTATTACTAATAGCTCTACTAGTTAGCTATCTTTCAATATTAACTACTGCCTATTTCTGACTGAAATCGCAGCATATTTCTTTCCGCTGATTATCTTATAGATATTGGCGTAGATTGTAGACTTGATGCTTCTAGTCCTCTAATATTGTCTATAATACTGGCTTATAAGAGTGATTAGTATACTAGGTCTCTAAATCAACTTACTAGTGTATAGCTAATTATAATTCTAGGTCTTTCTTTACTGATTCCTGATTAGTATCACTTAGGTATTATAGTTATTACCGATTAATCTAATAGCTTATCTAGGTTATAGTCTTTGAGAACTCTTTATTTAGCTTAAGGCTATATATAATCTCTTATAAGCTAGTATACTAATAGGGATAATAATGTTTGATAAATGTTCTACTAGTGATATGGGCTATGATTATATTATACTATACTTTACTAATAAAACCTAGATAAAAGACTTAGTCTATCTATCTAGAGAAAACTTAGGGATATATAGGCTACTTACCACTTTTATTAAGTAAATCACCTCCTCTGTATCAGAATTGGTAAGAGAAAAAATGATTAAGGAAGCTATATATCTTACTAGATATCCTAAGCTATATATTAAGTATGCTTCTATTTATTGGTATCTCCTATAAAATATAGGGCTAGCTATAGATTATCTTAACCTTTGGGAAGATATAGTAATTGTCTATCTCTTTCTTTAAGGGAAGTAGTATTTCCTATTGACTACTCTTAATAAGTAGTCTCTAAAGGTCTTCTATCAATATTAAGTGAGGCGCTTTAAAGGTATAGATATAAAATAATATAATAAAGAGTAGGATATATAGGCTGAAGATAAATGATATACTATAGATAATTTTAGATAGTGCGAATGTATTGCTAAGTAATATCGATTAGTTAGTCTGATTATAGCAAATAAGTGTGACTCGGGTACTACCTATAGCTTTGATATACCTAGGACGCTTTTTATAAATTAGGGCTTGAGTTCGATTATTGGCTTAGGAGGTTCTCTGTATGGATCCTATTAGAGTGATATTTGTAGATACTTAAACTAAAGGTTAAGTATTATCTATTTTCGGTTAATAGTAAATAACCTAATAGTATTATATAGATATAGGATAATATACTAAAACCCTAAGTGGAATCGCTTCTTCTATATTTGAAGGATTGTCTTATTGAATAGAATCATATCTTTGATATATATAGGGACATTTATATATGGTTATTTGTCTAGACCGTGCTTATCTACTAAGTATCTTATATCTTATTAATCTTTGTTAGTATAAGTCTTCTATAGACAATTAGGAGGAAGGTCGAAAACAAACTGTACGAATAGTCTTGCCTATCTCTTTACTTATCTTGGTTTTAGTAACTTGCTAGTAGTAAATTCGGAAGTACTTCTAATCCGCTTTAAGGGCGCTAGTCTTTATATAGTCTTTCTAGTGGCGACTATTGGGACTATACTCTAGCTTTAGATACCAATTAAGAAATTGATATATATTATTTGGTAACGTCTTATATAGTATATCCTCCGTAGTCCCCTACTTATGATTAGTGGATGGTTCTATTACTTTTATTTGGTAGTATCTAAAATAAGATAAGTCGGTTAGTTAATATTAATATAGTATAAGCTTTTAATGATATCCTAATTACTTACTAAGCCTAATACTCTTTTAGTCGAAGTTTTAACTTCTTTGTTTTATTAGATTAGCCGTAATCCTCCGGTACTTAGGCTAGGTCTTTATCCGTATTATTATTGGGCACTTAGTATCGGGCCTAGTAGATATGTTCTATATTTGATAGGTCTATTAGTAATGATTTTCTTCTAGTCTTTAGGTTTAGCTTCTTCCGAGCAATTGTTCGACCTGATATAGGGGAGCGCTCTGGCTCGGTAAGATTAGTCTTAGAGGAATTGGGCTCGAACAGTCTATTATTGTTAGTATCGATAGGAGAGGTAGAAGAGGACTTGCTTGTGATTCTGTGATTACTAGTATTGGGCGTCCCCCGACGATATATAGCTAATCAATTTGGCCGAGTGTGCGAAGGAACTACCTCGGAGCTCAAGATATATCAACACACGATACGACTAAATAGAAGAAAGCGCGAAGGAAGATAAGAGGGAGATTTTTGGAGTGGTATTTTAGTCGAAATGAGGATAGTGTTGGACGGAGAATGGGTGGGAAGGGGATATTTATAGCTATAGCGGCTGGGAGCTGGCCAGAGTGTAGCTGGTATGGTGCTGAAGGAGGCTATTTTCGGCGCCCTCCCTAGTAGGCGTGGTAGAGCTACGAATGAGCCCTCAGGGAACCAAGGATGTCAGCACGCACGAAATGGCAGCCTGAGGCATGAAGTGGTGAGTGGTGTGGTGCGTGGTTAAAGGAGGCAGGAGTGTGGCGGAAGGAGGTTGCTTAAAGACGGCCATTTTCGGCCTTACCTGCGGCCGAAAAAGGCAGCCAAATAGCAAAACGCAATTCTTATTGAGTAAATATAATATATACTTTTTAAGATATCTAGTAAGTTTATACTCTAATATTAATAGATTAGAATAAATATAAGACTAAATATTAAAGAGAGTATCTAGATTATTTATACTAGCTAAGTAATACTTTAGAGTTTACTCTTCTTATATAGACTATATCTAGATATATCTTTAAGTATAAAGAGCTATAAACTAGCGAAGTATTTCTTTATATTTATTACTCTAGTTTATATTATTCTCTAATATATCCTATATTTTATTTAAGAAGAAGTAAAGCTTATACTAAGATATAAGAATTATTCTAATTATATAGAGACTACTATAGATCTCTTTTATTTTTATATAGTAAGATATAAGCTTTATTATCCTAGTATTAAAGACTTATAGTATTATTTTCTTTTAGAATATAGTTTTTAGGATAAATTATATAATAGATTCCTCGAAGTACTTAAAGAGGGTATTATAAATACTAAAAATATAATATATTATTATCTCTTTAGTCTTTAAAAGTATTATAGTAAAATAATAGAATAGCTTTATAATATATAAAAGATAGTTAACTTACTACTATTCTATCTTACTAAGTTTATATTTCTAAGTCTTAATATTATTATAGTATTTATTATAAGTCTTACTAAGATATTTTATATAATAAAGTATTAAAAAGATTAAATTCTAGTATATATAGATATCTTAGATAGGTATAAGTTTTGCTTTATTAGACTAGAGATAGAAGAAATTATTATAATATTAGGGGCTTATATAAATAAATATAATAAGTCCTTAAATCTATATATTTATTAGGTATATTAAATAATAAATAAAGTAATATACTTATCTTAATAAAGATTTATAAAATAACTTATTTATTCTAGGAAGTATAGAGTAATTAAGCTTAGATATAGACTTAGATATTAGAAATATTCTAATCTATTATATTATTTTAGAGGTTAGTCTTTACTAATCCTAGTAGCTTATAAAGACTTAGTTAGATAATATATATAAGATAAAGGATTCGAATAATTACTAGGCTATTTAGTAGTTTAAGGAAGTTAATAGAATCTTAAACTACTTATACTAAAGTTATATTATTAGATATATTATCTAATATAATTACTAATATATAATTAGTAATATTAAGCTTTTTAAATATATCTATAAGTACTTTACTTAGATTTATACTAGAATATACTCTATTAAGTAGTTTAAATCTAAGTAAAAGCTTATAGTAATTCTAGTCTCGGTTAATAAAGTATCCTATAATTACTATAAATATTTATTAGAAAGATAATATCTAGTAATTAAGAATAATTAAGAGCTTTATATCTTATAGTAAGATAGTAAGAATTATATACTACTTATTATTAACTAATTTCTTTAGCTAGTACTAAGTAGTATAAGAATAGAGTAAGATAGATTTAGTTAGAGTCTTTTATATTATTTAAATTAAAGAAATAAACTACTTCCTTTTAAATATCCGGAAAGGTAGGTTTAGATTAGTAAGATATTTAATCTACTCTCTTTTCTATTTATTATTCGAGAATTTTAATATATAAAATAATACTAGTACCTAATATATAACTTATTAGTTATCTTAAAGGATATAATTATATAAGACTTACTAGTATATATTATATAGTCTCTTTAATTGACTATTATATAGACTTACTTTTACTACTCTTTTAGTATTTACCCGAGACTATATACTACTTTAGTATATTAGTACTATTTTGTTTTGCTCTTAGATAAGATAATATAGTCTTATATATCTAATATATAACTAAAGATTTATTTATAATATAATATACAATTTAGTTAAAGTTTTTCTAGATATCTAATATATATTTTATATCCTATTATAGTCTTTATATCTTAATATTATTACTATATATTATTATATACTACTATTTAATAAACTTTACTTTAGATATATTATTTATTATATTATAAAGAATAAACTACTTTCTCTAATTAGAGCTAATATATTTAAGTAAGTAATTAAGAAGGGCTAGTTAAGTGAACTTAGACTCTATTAGTAATATAGAGATCTATTAGCTATTAAAAAGACTAGGATTAATATTTAGATTAAAGATAGAATTAAAGATATTAGTAATATAAGAGAGATTTAGTTAGGAGCTCGAAGGAAGTAAAGAAGGTCTTATAGTATAAGTACTAGATTAAGATATAGTTAATATAATATAAGAGATAGTATAAATAACTAAAAAAGAGTATATAGTCTTAACTTATAATAGATAACTTATAACTATATAAAATAAGTATTACTAGTAAAAGAGAGGCTTTATATAGATTTAATATATTATAAATTAAGTATAGATCTACTATTCTTTATAAGCTAATTAGCTATAAAGGTCTTTATCTATAGATATATTTATAGGTATATTTATAGGACTATATCTAAGTATCTATCTCGAGTTAGAATTGAAGGATTTAAAACTCTTAGAATAATAATATAAGTCTTTTAGTACTAGAATAGATAGAATTTAATAATATAAGCTTATAAAATAATAATTATACTAATACTCTTTCGATCTATCGGAAAGAATTAGATCTAAATAGGTAATAGAATAGAAGATAGAAGTAGTATTTTACTTATAGAAAATAGTAGGTATATACTACTAACTTAAATATATATCTTTAAATTATTATAGTATGATTTGTCACGATCTGCATGCTCTGCATGCATTACGCTCGCTTACTATCTCCTTTGTCACATGCTTGCTTCGTTTGCTTTGTTTGCATGCTTCACATGCTTCACATTCGTTTGCTTTCTTTCCTTTATTTAAAGAAGTGCTACTAAGCCTAATTAGGAAGAAGGGATGATTTTGCATTGTTTGATTGTTTGCTAGCATAGGGGAGCGCTCTACTATTTAAACCCCATACTCTGCCAGCTCTCTCTTTCCTTCTCTCTCTCTCTTCCTTTACTAGCTTTGTTATTCTCGTTGGAATGCACTCTTTCTTCTTGATCGACCTGGCACGTAACATGATTTAGTAAGTTAATAAAAATATTATACAATATAGTATATTTCGATAAGGAATATATTCTAAATCATATTATATATATTATAGTTTTTTATTTATTTAGATATTTTAATAAAATTTATAGATCTTATAGATTAAAGCTGCAATTTTATATAGAGTTAGCAAAATAGGTATAAATAACAGTTATTTATTATACGAAGTTAGCGAGTTATATGTCTATTTTGGGAGAATTTATGCAATAGTGGGTATAGTAGGTATGCCCGCGATAGGCACGCCTACGTAGACCTGGCAGTGACCCGCGGGTGACCCTCACGACCCTCCACCCGCCCCGCCACTAGGGTGGTCCGAGGGTCCAATCTTCCGACCCTGAGGGTCGTCATCCTGAGGTTGGACCCTCCGAGGGTCGTCAAACAATACAAACAAGCAAATTTTGTGATAAAAATAATATTTATGCAAATAATTATGCAATTCTGATTATATAAGCAGATTTATACATCCTAATTAGGCTTAGTGTTGTGGATTTATGCATCGGAGGGTCGCTGCGGGTCGTGGAGGGTCACCCGCGAGCGACCCTCGGAGGGTCAGGGTCGGGTCAGGGTCGCTCATGAGGGACCCTGACCCTCGGAGGGGCGGGTGGAGGGTCCAAGATCATGGACCACCCGGAGGGTCACTGCCAGGTCTACGCCTACGGGCTGTGGGCGTTATAGATGGGCACTCGAAAATCCAAATAGCCTACCGCCTACCGTGGACGGGCGATGGGTACCTCCTAGGTGCCTATGGATGGGTGATGTCGTAGTCTAGTCTAGTTAAAAACTTAAAGGAAGTAAAAAAAGCCCTATAATATAAGTACTAGATTAAGATATAGTTAATATAATATAAAAGATAGTATAAATAACTAAAGAAAAATATATAGTTTTAATTTATAATAAGTAACTTATAACTATATAAAATAAATATTACTAGTAAAAGAGAGGCTTTATATAGATCTAATATATTATAAATTAAGAATAGACCTACTATCCTTTATAAGCTAATTAGTTATAAAGATCTTTATCTATAGATATATCTATAGGTATACCTATAGGACTATATCTAAATACCTATCTTAAGTTAGAATTAAAGGATTTAAAACTCTTAGAATAATAATATAAACTTATAGAATAATAATTATACTAATACTCTTTTAATCTACTAGAAAGAATTAGACCTAGATAAATAATAGAGTAGAAGATAAAAGTAGTATTTTACTTATAGAAAATAATAAATATATACTACTAACTTAAATATATATCTTTAAACTATTATAGTATAATTTAGTAAATTAATAAAAATATTATATAATATAATATATTTTAATAAGGAATATATTCTAAATTATATTATATATATTATAGTTTTTTATTTACTTAGATATTTTAATAAAATTTATAGATATTGTAGATTAAAGCTACGATTTTATATAAAGTTAGCAAAATAGGTATAAATAATAGTTATTTATTATACGAAGTTAGCAAGTTATATATCTATTTTAGGAGAATTTATACAATAGTAGGTATAGTAGGTATACCCACAATAGATATACCTATAGGCTATAGGTATTATAGATAGGCATTCGAAAATCCAAATAGCCTACTACCTACCGTGGATGGGCGATGGGTACCTCCTAGGTACCCATAGACGGGCGATGTCGTAGTCTACAACCCACTATAACCCGGACCCAACCTAACCCAACCCAACCCAAAATAGGTTTTGGGTCTATTGCCTTAACCTAACGATAGGTTTTGGGTTATAGGTAATAACCTAAAACCTAAAAAAGAGTAGGAAACTAGTATTCTACTTTATTAGCTTTTTTTATATTTTATAGACTATTAGAAAATAAGCTTACTATTTAAGCTTATCTTAGTAATATAACTAAATTTATAATATTTTCTATATAACTCTTCTTAAACTATAAAGAAAACTATTTAGAAAAGATAATAAATCCCTATTAATATCTAATCTAGAAGATAAAAAGAAATATAAAGTTAAAAAATATATAATAAAAAATAGATTAAAGATATAAAATACTTTCTTATTAAATAAAAGAGATAGCTCTTAGAATATAATTAATAGATCTCCTAAGAAAATATAGAAAATATAACTAAAGTAATATAATTTTACTATAAATAGAAAAAAAAGAAAAAAACCCTTAGTTACTATAAAAGAATAGTAAAACTATCCTAGAAAATAAAGAAAAACTAGTTAATAAATATAGAAAAAGATATTAATTAAATATTAATATTATAAAAATATATAAAAAATCACTAAAAGTCCTCTCTTAAATTTTCTCTAATAAAATAGGAAAATCTATTATTATATACTTCTTTATTTTATTACTAATAATAAAGATATTATTATTATTATCCGAGTCTAGAATATCCTAGATATTATAAACTTCTACCGAAATACTTTTAAAGAATACCTATTTTACTAAGATCTAAAGAATATATCTCTTATTCCTAAATAATAGATATATAAGTATCTTTAAAAAATAGATAACTTACTTCTTATAAATATAGAAAAAGTTAGAAATAGTAATTAGAGGAAGTATAGCCTAATAATCTATAAGAAAGATATTATAATTAATATAGATTTACTATTAAATCTATTATTAGAAAATACTAAAATATATACTTATAATTACTTTAATACTTATCTTAACTTAGCCCTTATTACTAGTTAACTTATATTCTTTATAATAAGTCTATTTAGAAGTATTAAAGGTGTGAGTATAATAGTATTATATAATAATATATATAAGGTATATATTATGGTGTGAGAAGAATTGCATATATTTTACCGGTACTATCTAGGATAGACTTCAGCAGAACCCATTTTGGGTCGAAGACTCCGACCCAAAACCCAACCCATTGGGTTTTAGGTTCCGCCTTCTATAACTCAACCTAACCTAAAACCCAATAGGTTAAACCCAATAGCCTAATAATAACCTATTTAAACCTATTTTGGTATAAAATATAGGTCTTAGCATTTATAATAATACTAAGTTATTAAATAAAATTACTGTTTTTTATAACGATTCCGGTTTGTCTATCGAATATTGCTATATTATTATAGTAATAAGTTAGAAATTTTATATAATTACTTTAAATTTAAAGCTAATTTACTTTATATTATATTAATTACTAATAAAAATTAAGATTAATTATAGTATAATAGTATTCTATTAATTTATATATTTATTAAATATAGACTATTAGAAATATATATTTATAGTAGAGGTAAGTCTATATATATTTAAATATAAATATAAATAGAAATAGAAATTTCTTAATCTTAGTTTATTTTCTATATAATTAATATTATTTTAAAGTTAAATATCTCTTTTCTTATATTCTTAATTAATATATCTAGTAATTAATATACTATAGGAATTAAGATAGTTTATAAATAATTACTATACTCTTATATATACTCTAGATAAAATATTTCTTAGTAATCTTTAGGGGGAATAGGTTATAAATAGGTTCTCTTAGGTTTTAATAGGTTATAAATAGGTTATCAATAGGTTATAATAGGTTATAATAGGTTATAATAGGTTATAATAGGTTATAATAGGTTATAATAGGTTATAATAGATTATAATAGGTTATAATAGATTATAATAGATTATAATAGATTATAATAGATTATAAAAGGGTTCTATTAGGTTCTATTAGGTTAGACCTATTTAAATATAGCTTATATAGCTAATTAATTAATCTTATATCTTATATTATTTAATATATCTACTTTACTTAACTTATTTATATATTTATTATCTGAAATCTCTTCTTTATAAGTATATATTCTTTCTAATTATCTCTTTTATATCTCTTATAGTATTTATCTTTATAATAATTATATTCTAAAGCTAGTATTCTGACTTTCTACCTACTTTTTTTAATAGGGATATAGATAATCTTAGCTATCTTATTCCCTCTTTTTAGACTCTAATCCTACCTAGTAGCTAACTTATAATTAAGTCTCTTAATATTATTAATACTAACTTCTTTTAGCCCTCTAATCTTCTATTAATCCTATCTTCTTTTATCTATATTAATCTTAATTAGAGAAAGGTATATATACTTTATAATAATATAGTATATAAAGAATAGATTAATTAGTAGCTATAAACTAACTATAGATAGAAAAATAAGCTTTTTTAGGATTTAAATTATAATTTAAATATATAGAGTAACTTTAATTAAGTTACCTATACTAAAGATAGTATACTAAAGATAATATATAAATACTACTTAAACATCCTAGAGTATCCTTATTCTCTATTATCTAATAGTAAGGACTATTATAGTATATTAATAATATTAAAGTATTTAAAGATAGTAAGCTATTATAAAGCTTAGTAGAAAGGGAAAGGAGAAATTACTAAGTTTCTTTAAAAGGTTATAAATCCTTATATTTTATTTAGTTATTAGGTTTTACTAATACTTTTAGATATATAGGATAATAGCTAATTAGGAGCTTCTTTTTTATAGTTAGTTTAAGAAGAGTATCTTCTTTAATTTTTTATTTTTAATTAACTTCTATTCTACCTTATTAAATATCTAATATTTTATAAGCTATTCCGATTAGTCTACTCTATACTATCTATCTTCCTAATATCTTTTACTATTATAATATATTATTATCTCTATAATATTATTATAGAATAATAGAAGTCTATTCTCTAAATACTACTTAATAATATAAAAATCTTAATTATATTAGATTACTAGACTTCTTTATATAATTAGATATTTATAGCTATTACTAGCTATTTTATTAATAGCAATTAGGTATACTAAAAGATTCTATTTAGATTTAAATCACTTTATAGCTTTTATACTAGTTTAAATCTAAGTAATATAATCTTTAAAACTCTAGTTAAATATTATATCTAATATTAGGTATTTAGAGTTATAACTAATAATACTATTAATAATAAGATAATAATTAATACTATATAGTAAGTACTTTTTAGTAATATAATAGTAATCCGAATATCCTATCTTACTTATATTATCTAGCTATATTTAAACTAGCTCCTTAATTATCTAAAGACTATTCCTTTAAATAAGAATATAGAAACAAAGTAGACTAATTAAAAGTTATCTATAATAAACATAAATACTTGGTATTAGATATAAAGGATCTTATATATCTTAAATAAAGTCTATTATCTTATTATATATAGACCTCATAACCACCCGCGAGCGGCCCTCTGAGGGCCGCCCGCAGACCCGCACTTTTGCGGGCGGAGGGTAGGCGACGTCTACCCGCGGGTCGGGCAGGTTATTTTCTTACCTTTAGAGGGCGGCCCTCTAAATATTTTAAAGGCCGACAAACAGGACAAATAAGGAAATCCCTAGAGTTATATAAAATATATATTTCTTAGCTATATTATTTAGTATTTAGTTTATACCTTAGTATTATAGAAAATTAATATAACTAGGAGTAATTATTTAAGCAGGATAAATAATATCAAATCTTAATAGAAATATCTTATTTTTTAAGAAACTAAGATACATTATATAGCTTCAAGTTCTACAGCATTTATTACTCTCAATTTCATAACTATTAAGTATACTTAAATACTTCCGAATCCTCCTTAAATACTATTATATATAAGATAACTCAGGCTTACTATCTATATCCTCCTCCTACTCTTTAACTTAGAGCTCCGATTAAGTATACTACCTCTATTATAATTAACCTTAATCAACTACTACTTAGATTATACTATCCTTATCCTTAATATCCTTATAAGTATCCCTACCTTTATTATTATCACTTATAAGGTCGAAATAATAAGTACTAGTTATATCCCTCTCCTCTTAGTTAGCTTATATCTCTTTATATAAAAGATACTTATTAATCAAAGCTTATTAGATATCTTCGATCTCAAATTTTAATATATATATAAATATTATTAGATCTTAAACTATTAATACCTTTAAAGAGCCTTATTAGTAGTAATAGATATCCTAGACAGAGTTAAAAAGATATTCTATACCTACCTTTATAGCTAGTATTAATAGTATATTATATATAAGCTTTATAAGAGTAAGATACTAATACTAATACTCTTTCTAAAATATATAAATAGATATTTATATAATATCTTAAATATAAGTTAATATATAATAGATAACAAAAAGATATAACTTACTACTATTAAAATATTCTTTAAGCTTATTATATTCACTTAATACTAAGGACTAGGACTCTTCTATCCTATATTCTATTTTAAGCTCTAAAATTACAATTATAGATAATTGAGCTCTAGATAATAATTATATATCTAAATAAAGTTTCTTATAAGACTAAAAGTATTCTTTAAGACTTACTTAATATATTATATACTAGTTATTAACCGGATTATCCTAGTCCTTTTCTTTAAAAAAGTTAAGCTTTTATTAGAATAAGAGAATAATACTAATTATATAAAGATTATTATCAATTTAATTAGTCTAGCTATAATATTATAAAAGCTTCTTCTCTGCTATCTTAAAAGAAGTAAATATAAGCTACTTCTATATAACCTTCTTCTATTTTAAAGTAGTCTTTAACTTTTTAAGATAATTAAAGAGCTTATTATAAATATTAAAGATTAGATAAATACTAATATCCTTAGTTTTAGAAAGAAAAGTAGTAAATTTAAAGAAAGGCTAGATAATCTAAAGAAGATAATTAATCTATTACTACTCTTCTAGACTTAGAGTAAAGTATTCCTAGTTATACTAAATATAGAATTAATTAAAGATTAATTAGAGCTATTTAGTATATTAGAATATCAAAAATATTAAATTCTAACAAGTTCGGATATCCTAGATTAGAATAAGCTTTAGCTCCTTAGTTTAAAGATTATAGAATAACTCTTTCTATTATAGACTTATATTAATATAGATAGTAAGATTTTAGACCTATATAAAAATAGAAGGATTAGTATAATAAAAAAAAGTAGAGTTATAAAGATATACCTTATTAAGTATATTAATAATTTCTCTTTTTTATTATCTTATATAAAGAGATTAAATATAATTATTAGACTAGTCTATTTTTATACTCTTATTCTTTAGAATTATCTTTATCTTCCTAAGAAGATTATTTAGACTAAGCTAGATAATATAAGTAATATAAGGAACCTAAATAATTATAATACTATTATTTAGCTTAAGTAACTAGAGTAATTCTTAGATACTTACTATTATAGTATTATTATTTAATATATTATTAATAGTAACTATAAGTATTTAATCTACAATCTTATACTAATAGAGAAGCTTTAGAACTATATTATTTAGATTAATATCTAAATATAAACTAGATAATAATTTAAATCTAAAAAGAATCTCTTAATACTTCTAATCCTAGTTAAAGAAGTAGCTAATAATAGTTATAAAGGCCTATTAAAATAGAGATATCTAACAATCTAATATAATTAAAAGCTTTATATTAGAAGGAAGCTTATTAAGAATAGACTATTACTATTCCTAGATATAATACTATAGTTAAGACTATATTATAACTATAAAAGAGATCTATAGTTATATTAAGATAAGTTAGGTAAAATTAATAACTTTACAAAATTCTAGATATTTAATAAACTTAAAGAGAAGATAGAAAAAGATAAGTAGTTATAAAAGCTTCTATTCTTATATCTCTTATATAAAAACTATTAACTTACTTAGTATATTCTATATCTATTAATTTAAAGAGTTATTAGTAAATAATAATAATAAAATTATATAATATATATAATATTTATAAGTAGTCTTTTAATATTATCCTTCTAGGTATTAGATTTATAATAAGTTAGTCTAACTAAGTATCGATAAAGTACAGTTATTCTATACTACCTATTTACTAAATAATTAAGGACTTTATAGTATTAATAATATATTACTCCTAGTTTACTAGTTTTTATATTAGTTACTTAATTAAATTGCTCCTAGCAAATAGCTATTTAGTTACTATCCTAGTTAAGTTGTTTTTTTATCTTTCTAAACTTAGTCTCTAACTACTAGGAAATAAAATTATCTTTTAATATATTAATATATAAAACAAATACTATTAATTAATCTAGACTAATATACTAAAGTAAAGAAGGAATCGAAGGTAAAGGAATTAGGGTAAAAAACCTAGAATTTAAAATAATATTAAATATCTACTAGCTTTCGGAAACCTTAGGGATTAGAAATTACTTATTTAGAAAGTAGAGAAGAGAGTTAACTAAATTTATAGAATTACTATTATAGATAAATAAAGAATAGATATCTAAGAACTAGGAAATTTAAGATATTATTAACTAAATAATTACTTATAGAATCTTAATAATAAGATAGGAATTAGAATATAGATATACTAAGAAAATTAATAAATCCTAGTAAATAAAATAGATTAACTACCCTAAAGTTTAGCTTATTAGATAAATAGTAAATATATTATAACTTAACCCACTTTAACTTAAGATAATCTCTATAATTAGCTAGATTTACTAGGCTAATTAAGGACCGCTCTTATCTAGCCTTTAATCTGCCCTTAGAATATATAGGCCGTCCTCTACCTATCCTTAATTCGCCCTTAAAAATTAGTATATCAGATAAAAATAGATACCCTAAGTCTAGCTATAGTTACAAATATATATTTTTACAACTTTATTATCTAAAATTAACAACCTTTACAATTGATAACTACTAATACACTTAAAGATACTAAGAATATATAATATTATTATTACCTATTATGATTTATTATAATATAACTTAATTTTATAAAGTTTCTTAATACTAATAAAGAAATAGATTATAAATCTAATATTTAAACTAGAATACTATTAAATAACTGTAATTTACAGTAATAAGTTAGCACTTTTATATATCTAAATTAGGAAAGGTCAACTTTTTTTATATAAATAAGGGCCGATAAGGGCCGCCCTTAAGCAGTCCTCAGAGGGCGGAGAGTCGGGCGAGGGCAGGCAAGTATCCGCCCTCCGCCTATAAGGGTCGGGCGGAGGGCGGGAGATGCCGGCCCTCTAAATGTTTTTAATGAGGTCTAATTATATATATCTATATAAGTCCTTAATACTAGACAGTCTTTCTCTAACTTTAAGAAAAGGGATCTTAGCTTATTCTAATCTAGGATATAAGGATTTAGTAGAATTCTATATTCCTAATACTTTATTATATAAAAAGACTATATAGTTTCTTCTAGTCTTTCTATAAGAAGTATAACTATAAGAAGATATTATTTAATAATTAAGAATAATATTAAATTAACTATCTTCTATAAATTACTTAGCTATTTTTTGACTATATAATAGAACTCTTAAAGATAAAGAAGATTATAATATATCTTATCTTTAAGCTTTATAATATCCTTTTTAATTACTTTTTCGAAGTAGAGATACTACTTAAATATAAATATATTCTATAAAAGTTAGATATACTTAAAATATTTATAGCTAGTTACTTAAAGCTTAATAAATACTACTTTTAAACTAATAATCTTAAAGAATATATCTATATAATTAAGATAATACTAATATCTAATAGTAGATTTTAATTCTTCTTATCTAATAATTAGGAGTCTTACTAGTATAATATCTACTAGAAATTATTCTAGAAGTTATTAATTCTATATTAAGAGTATCTTATAATAAGTTATAGATTAACTAATACTTTAATAATAGCTTCTAGTTCTAGGCTAAATAAGATACTAAAAAGTAATAAGATATCTATAAAGCTAGCTAGTAATAAAATAATATAATATCTTAATAGTAGTATATTAATAATCTATTTCTTCTTTATAGAGAATAATACTAATTATTTATACTACTAGATCTAATTAAGATTAAACCTCTTTAATTCTAGTAAAAGAACTAATCCTATTTTTTTATAATTATATTACTTACTTATAATATTCTCTCTATCTTAGTAACTAGTATTAGTATTAAATAGCTCTTTAATACTACTTAGGATATTTATTATTACTACTATAATTGTTTAAGATCTAAAATAATTAAGAAGCTTATATTATTTCTATATATAATAAGATTTAATCTTAAGGAAGCTAAAATAAAATAGCTCTAGTAATTCTTTTTATTAACTAAGCTTAAGTTATTAAAGGAGGAACTTAATAATTATATAGAGAATACTAAGTTTAACTTAATTAGTAATAATAAAAAGAAGAAAGAGGAGAGAGTAGATAGTAAACTATAAGAGATATCTCTTTATCTAATAGATATAGATATAAAGATAATAGAGTTATAGTTACTAAAGTCTATAACTTAGATATAGGTCTTAAAAAGAAAATATAAGAGTAAAGTAGATAATAATTTTAAGAAATATTAGAGAAATATTATTATAATATAATCGGATATAAGGCTATTCCTAGAATAATGTCTTAGGTATATAGGTAGAATAGATACCTAGGGCAGCCTAGTATTCTTAGTACAGAATCGTCTATATTTCCCTATTATCTCGGGAATCCCTATTATAGAAATAATATCCTACTTTATATATTATATCTCCTATCTATATAAGACTATATATAAATAGGACTATATAGAGGAAGTCTAATAAAGCCTTAAGAAATAGTCTTTGACTTTTGAACTATCTTATTACCTTCTTTTATCTGATTGATAGATATCTATCCTAACTTATAAAGTATTTTAATAATTCTGTTTCTTCTTTTTTAATTATCTAGAAGAATAGTACTAAGAACTTGTTTTACTCCTACTACTAAGAAGATCCCGAATCCTTTCTAAATAACTAGGGAAATACCTTTTATAGAAAATATTATTTAGGCTAATCTAGTTTAATTAATTACTGATTTTAATATAAATCTTATAGTGATTTAAGTTACTATAGAGAAATTATAGAGGCTTAAGGATCTCTAGGACTAGGTTAAGACTCTTAAATCTTAGCTTATAGGCCGAATATCTAACGAAGCTCTGATAAGTCCTTATTAAGAGACCTATAAGATTTTTAGGTAAGACTAGGAAATTAAATTTAAGAGTATATCTATATTTACCCTTAATTTTATCTTATAATAATACTAAGAATAGCTTCTAGATCTATAATAATAATTTAAAGGAGTATTAAGATATTACTATAATAATTGAATCTAGATCTTTAAAGTACTTAGTTATATAGATATAATTTGCTAGTAGAGATAGTATTAATATATTAATAAAAAGATACTGATTCTACTATAGAATCCTAAAGAAGATTGGTCTTACTTTAAGGACTAGACTTTGACTTTTATTAAGAATATAGTTATCTTAGAATCTAAGGTAATAGGCTAACTTAAGAGAGTATATTAGATAAAAGATAAAGATCCTCGAGAATTCTATATATACTTTAATATCTTAGAATAGTATTTTCTAAGAATAGTAGAGAAAGAAAGAGCTCTTTTCTTTTTTATAAAGTTTTTATATAATCTTTAAGATAAAATCTATTATTATATTATAAAACTTCTTAAAATCCGGAAGGATATAATTAATATTGTATATTACTTTTAGGACTTAAAGAAGTTAGAGATAAATTGTAAGTGAAAATATACTAAAAGTACTAAGAATATTTTATAGAAAAAGAACTCTAACCAAAAATCTTAGAAGTCTTAATTAATAGAGAGATTAAAATCTAAAGGTAATAAAGATATACTATTAGAAGAATATCTAAATCCTATTAGGAATAATAGTAAATATAACTAATACTTTAATTGTAGGAGCGAGAAATACTACTTTAATAAATATCTAAATCCTCTAAAGAACTAAAAGATAATAATAGTATAGTTAGTCTTATAGGGAAATAATAGTGAGATAGAGTAACTTCTATATCTTTATCTTTTCTGACTATAGGAACTAGAATCTAGCTTTATATTCTGATTACTATTTAAAATAATCTTAAAATCTATATAGATCTTGATATTAGGGCTAAAGCTAATCTTATAAGTTTTAAATTTATTAAGAAGTATAAACTTAACTAAGTAAAGCTTATTATATCTCTCTTTTATACTATTAATCGAAAGACAATACTAATTTATAGGGTATAGAGTATCTTAATAAAAGCTACTAATTTAAGAGGTATTATCTACTAATTTACCTATTTCTATATAGCAATTAACTAAGACTCCTATCTCTTTAGAAGTTTTATCCTTCTCTCTATAATAATAATCTATAATCTTAATATTTATATTATAAGATAAAGTAGTCTCTAGTAGTTTAAGATATCTTCTATAGAAATTCTATCTTTAGTTTACTTTACTAAGAAGGCCTAAAATCTTATATATATCTTTATTATAATTAAACTATCTAAGAAAGTATAGCTATTTATTGATTAGAATATTGTTAAAATATCCCTAGAATACTACTAAATACCTAGTAAACTAGTATAGTTCTAAGACTTCTTTTTATCCTAAAACTCGAAAATCTTATCTTTTTTTAATAAGTATAACTATACTATTAACTTTACTCTAAGAGCAAAGATCTTATTTAGTCTTATATACTCTCTATTATAAAAGGAACTTATAGAATTACAGAAATATCTTAATAAGAATCTTTAAAACAGATAAATCCGAGAATCTAAAAGCCCTATTAGAGTCTTTATTTTATTTATATCTAAATCTAATAGAAGCTTATAACTTTATATTAACTATTAGGGACTTAATAAAGTCTTAGTAAAAAATTAATATCTCTTATCTTTTATTTCAGAGATTCTAGACTAGCTCTCCGGCTCTAAGGTCTTTAGTAAGATTGATATCTAAGATATATATTACTAAATATATATTAAAGAGGGTAATAAATAGAAAACTATATTCTAAACTTATTATAGATATTATAAATATATAATTATATCTTTTAGTTTTATAAATACTCTAGTAATCTTTTAAAATTATATTTATATAGTACTTTATAATATTCTTAATATCTTTTCGGTTATATATCTTAATAATATCTTTATCTTTTTTCTAGACCGGGAATCTTATATAAATTATCTCTACTAGGTAATTAAATAACTTTAGAAAGTAGGTCTATATATAAAATTTAGTAAGTATATCTTTTATTAAGACTAAGTTAACTTTCTAGGATTTATTATATCCTAAAAGAGTATTTTAATAGACCCTAGTTAGGTTACTAATATTGCTTTATAGGAGATTTTAAAGTCCTACTAGGATATCTAGATATTCCTAGGATTTTATAACTTCTATTATAGATTTATTAGAGACTACTTTTAAATTATATTACTATTTATAGTCTTACTAAAAGATAGTAAAAATAGGTATAAGTTTAGTTAGGTTAATCTAATATTTAGTAAAAAGATAGTTTTTTATTATCTAATTACTATCTTTTAGTCTATATCTCTTCTTTAATACTTTAATCTATTAGGACTAATTCGACTAGAGACTAATATATTAGATAGTATTATAGCTAGGATTCTTTTCTAATCTAATAAAAGTAGGATATAATATTTAGTAGCTTTTTAGTTATAGAAGTTTAGTAGGGTAGAGATCTTTTATAGAATACCGGATTAAGAGCTATTTGCTATTATATATTTGTTTAAATATTAGTAATATTATCTTAAAGAAAGTACTTATCTAATTAAAGTATTTTTAGATTATTCTAATCTTTAGGCTTTTATAAAGTAACTAAAGCTTAATAGTAGGTAAGTATAATAATATTTAGTCTTTACTCTATTTAATTTTGTGATTAAATATTATACTAGGAAGAGTAATTCTATAGATAGATTCTTTTAGTACTAGTTACTAAGTAATTATAGGGTTAACCTAATTTTACTATTAAGCTACTAAATAGCTAGTAAATTGTAGATAACTAATCACTATTTTATTATAGTCTAGTTACTAACTATAAGTATATTTACTTTAAATATCCTATACTTTAAAGAGAATAAAGATAGGGATAAATTGATTAATATAATTAATTAGAAAGAGCTTAGATATATATACTATCTTCTTAATATATAAGTAAGATCTACTTATATCTTTAAGTAGGTATATCTTACTAAGATAGATATAGACTTTAAAAAGCTTATTAGATAACTCTAGAACGGAGATCTAGAGACTTAGTGCTAAAAGACTACTATAAAGTTATTAACTTTAGGGCCTAAAGACTAGAGTATAAGACCTAAGAGTCTTTTATAATTTAAATAATATATTTATATTCTTATAAGAAGTAATTTAAGAACTAAACTATTAAGTATTTATTATAATAATCTTTTAGCTAGCTATTTTAGGTATTTGAGAATACTTAAGCTAATAAAAAGGAAATATTACTAGCTAAATCTTTACCTAGATATTATTAAATATATAAAGGATTGCTAGGTCTACTAAGATATTATAGTAAGAAGATATAAATTATATAAGAAGCTATAACTATTATTAATCTCTTTATAGTCTTTTATAAAGATTTTAATAGATTTTATAATAGATTTACTACTAATAATATTCGAGTTTATATCTATTAATATAATTCTTATTATTATAGATAGATTTACGAAATAGTTACTATTCTTTCTTATTTTATTAATAATTATAGCCGGAGATCTTACTAAATTATTTTATAACTATATAGAACTATACTTTAGACTTTTTAAAAGTATTATATCTAACCGAGAATCTTTATTTATAAGTAAGTTCTAGTTAAAACTATATTATCTATTATAAATATATCTTAGGTTTTTAATAGTATTCTACCTATAAACTAATAGGTAAATAGAATATATAAATTAAATCCTTAAATATTATCTCTAGTACTTTATAGATAATAAGTAAGTCTTATAGATATCCTTACTAAGATCTACTAAATTTATATATAATAATACTATTAATTTAATAACTAGTATTTGTCTATTCTAAGTCTTACTTAGATACTCTTCTAACTTTTAATAATATTTTAAGGACGAAACTTTCTATAAAGAGGTTCTAGTAGTATTTATATAAATTAAAAAACTAGAAAATCTCTATTAGAGGCTATAGGAGTACTAGTAAAAGATAAATAAAATAATAGTGAAATATTATAATAAGGATTATATTTTAATATAATTTAAGAAAGAAGATCTAGTTAGTTTATTAATAAAAAATCTTAGATTAAAAGGGAGTAGGAAACTAGTATCCTACTTTATTAGCTCTTTTTATATTTTATAGACTATCAGAAAATAAGCTTACTATCTAAGCTTACTTTAGTAATATAACTAAATTTATAATATTTTCTATATAACTCTTTTTAAACTATAGAGGAAATTATCCGGAAAAAATAGCGAATTTTTATTAATATCTAATCTAGAAGATAAAAAGAAATATAAGATTAAAAAAGTATATAATAAAAAATAAATTAAGGATATAAAATACTTTCTTATTAAATAGAAAGGATAGCTATTAGAATATAACTAATAGGTTCTTTAGGAAGATATAGAAAATATAACTAAAGTAATATACTTTTACTAGAAATTGAAAAAGAAGAAAAAACTCTTAGTTACTATAAAGAGATAGTAAAACTATCCTAAAAGATAAGAGAAAACTAGCTAATAGATATAGAAAAAGATACTAAAATATTAATACTATAAAAATATATAAAAAACTACCTAATCCTCCTAAATTTCCTCTAGTAGAATAGGGAAATCTATTATTATATATTTCTCTATTTTATTATTATTAATAGAGATATTATTATTATTATCTAAATTAAGGATATTCTAGATATTGCGAATCTTTACTAAAATACTCTTAAAGAATACTTGTTTTGCTAGGGTCTAGGGGATATATTTCTTATTTTTAGATAATAGGTATATAAGTGATTTCGAGAAATAGGTAGCTTACTTCTTATAAATATAGAAAAGGTTAGAAGTAGTGATTAGAGGAAGTATAGCTTAGTAATCTATAAAAAAAGTATTATAATTAGTATAGGTTTATTACTAAATTTATAGTTAGAAAATGCTAAAATATATATTTATAATTATTTTAATACTTATCTTAACTTAGCTTTTATTACTAGTTAACTTATACTTCTTATAGTAGGCTTATTTAGAAGTATTGAAGAACCAGTATAGTTTTACTATCTTTTTAGTAATAACTTAGTAGGTCTTATAAGAGTATAGCTAGTTATACTAGCTAATATCTCTATTCTTATTATTAATATAGTCTAGCTAGAATATTTTATAGGCCTAGATAAGTAGGTTACTAAGATCTTAGTAGTTATTAAGTATAGTAATTAAGGCCTAAAATAGTTAGTAGTTATATCTAGGAATAAGGTTTAACAAAATCTATAAGAATATATATTAAAGTATAGCTAGAATACTATTAGTATATAACTAAAGTCTTAGTATCTATTATATAGTTAACTATAAAGAGGTAAATCTAGTTTTCCTAGAACTCCTTAATTGTAGTTTATAAACAATATATATATTAGAGGGTCTTTAGGCGGACTAGGGCCTATAAAAGAGGATACTAGGTACTATTATAGGTAGGGTTTCGGTAAGATATTATAATAGTCTTAATATCTAGAAACTCGGGAAAGGCAAATAAAGCGGTAGCTTTTATATAAGAAAAGGAGAGATATAGAGATATAAAGAGAGGAAGTAGAAGAGAGGGAGGCTATAAGATTAAAATAAAGAAATATATTCCTAATCTTAGAAGCGAGATTTCTTTATTTATTTACTTATATCTCTACCTATTTTATCTTATTTACCCTATTATATACTCTTTTTTAGTACCTATTATCCTATATAAAGGCTTATAATTTATAGAGAGAGGATAATTTGTTATAATATAATCGGATATAAGACTATTCCTAGAATAATATCTTAGATATATAGGTAGAACGGATATCTAAAACGGTCTAGTACTTTTAGTACGGAATTGCTTATATTTTCCTATTATCTTAGGAACCCCTATTATAGAAATAATATCCCGCTTTATATATTATATCCTCTACCTATATAAGACTGTATATAAATAGGACTATATAGAGAAAGCCTGATAGGGCCTTAAGAAATAGTCTTTGACTTTTAAATTATCTTATTACCTTCTCCTACCTGATTAATAGGTATCTACCCTGACTTATAGAGTATCTTAACAAATATATCCTAATACAATTATCTAATTTATTCTAATTTATTCTAGAAGACCTATCTATAAACAAAATACTTAATATTATAAGCAAAAAGTATATTAATTATATAGCTCTACTCTAGAAGGCTGTTTAGCTAGTTTACTCTATATTAGGGCCCTAATAGGTTATCTAATAGGTTTTGGGTTATTACCTATAACCCAAAACCTATTATTAGGTCGAGGTAATGGACCTAAAACCTATTTTAGGTTGGGTTGGGTTGGGTTAGGTCCGGGTTATAGTGGGTCGTGCCGAAGTCTACTATATATAGTATATACTATATATATATACTATTATGTCTTATTTATAGCTATGCTAGATAAGATCTATCTCCCCTAGCTTAAGGGCTCGGAGAATTATGTTATATGGTCTATTAGGGTTAAAGCAGCCCTAATAAAAGAAGACCTATATAGACCTATAGAGACTGCCTTTATGGGAACAAAGAACAATAAGGCTATCTCTATATTAAAGCTTTATTGTGATGATGGGCTACTACTATATCTAAAGGATATAGAGAGTGTATATAAAGCCTGGCTTTGCCTAGAAGCTTTATATAACCCTAAAGGATTTCTTTAATACTATATTAAATAAATTTTATTTAATAGAGGAATATCTTAATAGGGTTAAAATCCTAGTAGATAACCTAAAGGGGAAAGGCATTGAATTACCTAATTAGGTAATTATTGCTTGGGTGCTTAATAGTCTAAATAACGACTATGATGGGTTTATACAAAATATAATCTAATTATTATATAATAACCCTAAGGTATATATAATTGAATCTCTATTCTCTAGTCTAATTGACGAAGCTAGAGGTAGGGAGGTATATATATATAAGGGTAGTTATTATACGAATATTATGCTGCTTAAGTATAAATAGTATAATAAATCGTATAAAAATAGGCCTTATAAAGGAAAATACTATTAGTACTGTAAACTTACTAATTATAGTACTAATAGATGCTGGTTATTATTTCCTAATCTAGCTCCTAAGGGCTAGATTCTGAAAGGAGATAGGGCTAAAAGGACTATTAAATCCCGGATTTCTGCTACTAAGGAATTATTTAGGGCTAAAAATAAAGTCCTAAATAGGACTAGCTCTAAGATTCCTAAGGAGTAAGAAAAATAGGATTAGATTATATCTAATATAGTAGATTCTTCTAAATCTACTAATTTAGTAGATTTATCTAAATCTACTAAGGATATAGATATATTATCTGATCTATCTAATTTAGCAATTAAATTAGATAAGCTATTATATACTAGTGTTAAGAACGAGCCTTTAGAGCTTAGTAATTAACTACTAGATATAATAAACGATGTTGAAGAGGTATGTTCTTTATTAGTATATAGTACTACTATAGTATATACTAAGAAGCTACTAGATAGTATAGGACTAAGCCCTATAAAGGAAAAAGTAGACTTTATTCTTGATAGTGCTGCTACTATTAGTACTATATACAAATTGGAATACTTTTCTTATTATAAGCTAACTACTATTATTATACGATAGGGTAAGGCTAATACTATTGAAGTAACCTATAAAGGTAATATATATATAAGATCTGATACTAGTTATATATACTTACTAAGGGATGTTTACTATATACCTAATCTAGGTATTAATCTTATTAGTATATACTAATTACTAGATCTAATTGCTTTATTTATAAAGAATAAAGTATATTTATATATACTGTTAAAGAAGATAGTTGCTATTAGTAGTAAAAAGGATAATCTTTACTATATAAAGGCTACTATATTAAAAAAGAAGGATATTAGTACTATAATAATTACTAGGACTAATTAATCTAGTAAGACTACTAATAACTATATTAGTAATAGTACTAATAATTATATTCCTAAAGGAATTACTAATAATAGTATAATTAATACTATTAAGAAGTGGTATATAAGACTAGGGTATATTAATATATAGTCCCTAAAGGCTATTTTATATAAAGCCTTAGGTATTAATATAACCCTAGATAATATTAAGGCTTTTCTAAATGAAAAATGTAAGGTATACCTATTATCTAAAGATAATAGATATATATATAAGAAATCTATTAATCCTATTAAATATAATATATTAGATAGGATTTATAGTGATCTAGGTAGACTATTACTACCTACCTATAATAAATATAAGTATTATATTATATTTCTAGATAAAAAGTCTAGATATCTTTGGATTATCTTACTATATAATAAAGATAATGCTTATAAAGTATTTAAAGATTTTAAAGCCTTAATTGAAAACCTTAAAAATAGGAAGATTAAGCAATTATTTACTAATAAAGGTAAAGAATATATTAATAAGCGCTTTCAATTAGCCCTAACTAAATATAGTATTAGTTATATAACTATATCTAGTTATACTAAGGAGCCGAATAGACTAATTAAGAGAATTAATCTTATATTATTTAATAAGATAAGGGTAGTACTTATTTAGTCTAATAGTCCTAATTATTTATAGGGTGAAGTATTACTAGCTATTACTTATATATATAATAGGATATTATATAAAGCCTTAGACTTTAAAACTCTGTATAAATTACTAAACAGAGTAGTACCTAATATTGCTAATATTAGGATTTGGGGCTATTTAGCCTACTATTGTGATTCAGAAAGGATCGCATAGTTTGTATTAGACAGGACGTATTGTAGCACTATATACAGCTCGATACGGCATGTTATATATACCAAAGTAGCATTGTGCGGGACCGAAAGGTCCGTATAGTGCCCTAGGGCTACTAGAGATATAGATTCTATAGCTGGAATAAGCTCTGCGGATCTTATCCTCCCCTACTAATCCGAAACTAGTCCTAAGTTTTTATATATCTAAGTATAAACTTGATTTTTCGGCTATATTCGGTCTATTCGGCCCGAACCTATCCTTTGTACTATAATTTTTTTCTTTAGGTTAGTAGAACAAAGGAAAATATTGTTATATAATAGTAATAAGATTCTAAAAATAGTCTATATCAAAGCTATATATTACTATAAGTAATAAAGATATCTAAAATATTATAAAGGGCTTCTTTATAAAGGAAATACGGCTAAAGGTATACTATTAAAGAAGTTATCAATTTTTTTAATAGGGGGTAATCTCTCTCTTATATACTAGAGAGGTAATATAAGGATAGTTTAGATAAAGAAAGACTATTTCCCTATAGTAAATCCTTTATTTATATCTAGGAAGTCTTTATCTAGACTCTTAGTTATATCTATATAAGAAGTAAATATATCTCTAACTTTTAGTTTACTTTCTTACTCTTACTTTCTATCTTCTCTCTTCTTTATATCTCCTCTAGATAAGCTCTCTTATATTATTTTTTATTAATTTATATTAATTTTTATCTTTTTTTATTATTTTTTATTATTTCTAATACTTTTTAGGACTATATAGTATTTTTTACTAGGATCTTTATATTTATATAAGGTTTTTCTTAGTCTATATAGGGTAGTATACTAACTTTTCTTAGTATCTTATAGTAATTAGTCTTTATATTATTATATTCTCTCTCTCTACTCGGGGAGACCCTAACTGTCTATATTTATTATAAGTGTTTTTTATTATATAGTCTCTCTTTTTCTATATATAGTAATATTTTAGCTTTTTTGTAGCTTTACTAATATATTTTCTATCTTTATAGGACTTATATAATAGTATTTTATCTATATATCTTCTATATCTCTTCTTTTACTAATAATCTTATTATATTATCTTCTTTCCTATCTATTATATCTAAGAAGTATCTTTTAGACTATCTTCTTAGTCTTAGTTTAGAGTCTTTTAGTACTCTTAATAGTAATAATAGAGATACTAGTAGTAATAATAGTATTAATATTATAGGGTTTATTAGGCTTAGTCTTATATTTATAGCTAGTATTATTCCTAATCTTATACTTCCTACTAATCCTATTAGGACTATTTTTATATCTATCCTATCTTCTTTTATATCTTTTATTTCTTTTAGTCCTCTTTCTACTCTTTTTAGTCCTTTTTTTATATCTTTTATACCTTCTGCCAGCTCTATTAGTAATCCTAGTCCTACTATTTATAGCTATATAAACCTAGTATTAGATAGGATAGTATAAGTAGCTAATTATAAGTGATTTTTTATACTTTTATATTATCTAAGCTAACCTATATATAGCTAATTATATAAATATAGATATAAATAGTTTACTATTTCTATTAAGTCTAAATAAGTCTAATATAAATAACTAGTTTATATAGATACTTCTAGTTTATATAGCTCTAGACTAGTACTTTAACTATCTTATTATTAACTATACTACCTAAATAGATATATCTTTTTATATAGTTATTAGATAGTTATATAACTATTAAGTCTCTACTAGTTCTAAATATAGTAATTATTTAAAAGGAAATAGTCTCTTTATATATTATTATATTGTTTTACTTTTAGATCCTTTCTAATTATCTATCTAGTAGGATTAGATATATATTAGCTATAGCTATTCTTTTAGTAAAAATAAGTATTTATTCTATCTAGTTACTAGAATATCCTTTATATAGTTAATTAATCTAGTATAAGTATATAATCTATTAAATCTATCTCTAAAGTATCTAAATATACTTACTCTTATTATTTAGACTACTATTATAGTCCTTACTATAATATCTAAGGTCCCTATTATATCTATTAAGGTAAAAAAGGATAAGAATAAAGGCTATACTAATAGAAAGAACCTATCTAGTAATAATAGTAAGATTGTTATAAGCCTTTTTATTTTTACTAGTACTATTAAGACTAAATATAAGACTACTAGTAATAATCTTACTACTATAGCCCTTTATAAAAAGACTAAGATTACTATAACTATTATAAAAAAGAAGTATACTAATATTCCTATCTACTAGAAGGAAGCTTTTGTTCCTAGTCCTATCTATAATAGTATATAATACTATTCTCTATTAGCTAAGCCTAATATTATATATATAAGTAATATATCTAGTTCTATCTATTTATATATAGAGCTTAAGAAGATATATATATAATTAGAATTTAATCTATAGCTAATAAAGAAGATCTTAGTAAAGATAGGCTATATTAAGGACTTTAGTAAGAAGGATAATAGCTTAGAATATAAAGAAGAGAAGGATTCAGATATATCTATAAGTATTTTTATAGCCTTAGAATAATTTTTCTTTATAGTATATAGCCTAGTATAATTAGATAGAGTATTTCTTTCTTTACTAGAGGATTTCTAATCTTATTTATATTATACTTAACTTTTTATAAAGTAAATATATCTATCTATTTGTTTCTTATCTTATTTCTAGTATAATAAACTCTATTATATTAATTTTTTTTTATAATTCTTAATAATAATAATAGAATAATAATTGTAAAGAGATATATAGATTAATCTAAATAGACCTGGCAGTGACCCGCGGGTGACCCTCATGACCCTCGGACCGCCCTGTCACTGGGGCGGTTCGAGGGTCCAACCTTCCGACCCTAAGGGTAGTCCACCTAGGGGTTAGACCCTCGGAGGGTAATCTTTAGGGTTACCTATAGGTCTATAAATAGGACAAATAGGCAAATCTCGTGATATATATAATTTATATAGATTTGCCTTATATTTTTAAGTATCTCAATTACAGAGACTGAACTTCTTTAGAGAATATTTTATAATTATATAATATTCTAAGATTATAAAAGCTTTTAAAGTATATTCTTGATTCTAGTTTCTATCTACTATATATCTATTAAGCCTTCTTAATATCTTTCGAACTCTTCTAGATAATCAAGAAAGAGGAAGTCCACTATCTTTATTAATATTATTCTCTAGATTAGATTGTATCTTATTACTTTTATTTAGTAAACTACTTCTTTATCTCCTCCTAAGAATAGTATTTAGGAATAGTTATAAAATAGGTAGTAATTAGGTTTATTTAACTATATCTTCTTTAGTATTACTAATTAGTTTAAATAAGATAGTATCTATACTACTTACCTTTATTAAAGCTATAATCTCTTAGGAAGTCAGATACTCCTAGAGAATTAGATACTAGTTCTTTTATAGATTAAATCTTATTATATATATAAATATTATAATATCCTAAATTATCTTTAGCTTTAGTAAATCTTATTAATAATAATAAATATTATATATAGAGTTAAATAGCCGCTCTATATCTATACTAGTAGCTAGAATAGATATAATATTATAGATAATATTTATAAGAATAGGCTATTTATATTAGCTATCTTTCTAGAAAGTATAAAATAATAAATATTATAATACTAGATTTATATAAAAGTTAGTTAGATATAATAAATAGAGATAGATATTAAAACTAACTAGAATTAAGATATTAAATTAGTTTATTCTTATTTAGAGTAGTAAACTATAAGGAGTTATTTAACTCTAATATAGACTTAAGCTTAGATATTCTAACTCTTAATAATAGACTATTTAATAATAACTAACTTTGCCTAATATTAAGCTACTCCTTATAATACTTAATTTAGGTCTTAAGACTACCTCTATAAATATCCTTCTAAGAAGTTTTAGTAGGATCTTTAGATTCTTATTCCTTTATAGAAAAGAATTAAAGCTTTTAAGATAGAGATAAAATTATACTAATAGTATAAAGATATCTATTAATATTATCTATATCTTTATAGTATTTTAAAAGCTTTTCTAATATAGCTTTAAGTATAGATTATATAAGTTATTTCTAAAGAACTTTTTTCTATCTTAGTATAATAATTATATACTTAAGATAGTTAAAAAGATAATTATATATTATAAAAATAAGATAAATACTTAAGTCTTTAGTCTATAATATAAGACTAGTAAATCTAAAGAATAGCTCTAGAATAAAGAGTAGATACTTAATCTATCTCTATTCTCCTAAGTTTAGTATAAAATAAGACTATTTATACTATAAGCAGAAGATATTAAAGACTAATTATAGCCTCTTTATCTATTAAAGTATTAGAAATATTAAGTTCTATTATATTCTTATATCTTAGATTAGAATAAGTTTAGGCTCTTAATCTTAAAGGATATAGAATATATCTTAATACTATAGGCTTATATTGATATAAATAGTAAGACTATAAATCTAAATAGAAAATTAATATATAGAACTAATATTAAGTAATTAGTTTACTTTATTAAAGATATCTATAATCTTATACTTTCTTTAATATATATATAGTACTCTTATATAATTATTAGACTAATTTAGCTTAATAGTATTATTACTTAGAGATACTTTTATCTTCTTAAGTAAATCTATAAGACTAATTTAAATAATATAAGTAATATATAGTATATAGATAATAATAAAATTAGTACTTAATTAAATAGTTCTTACTAAGTTATTTATAGCTTAAACTAGTATTATATTATTTAAGATATTATTAGTAGTAATTATAAGTACTTAATTAAGAATATTATACTTTTATAGTATTTAAATAATAACTTTACTAAGATTTATACTAGAATAGGTATTAGAGAGTAGCTTAAAGCTAAGAAGAACCTTTTAGTATTTTTACTTTTTATCTAAAAAGTAGCCTATAATTACTATAAATACCTACTAAAATAGTAATATCTAATAGTCTAGTATAAGAGAGAGCTTTGTCTTTAGTAGTAGACTTTAAAGTAGTCTCTCTTAATATTTATTAATAAATCTCTTTAGCTGTTTATAGATAGTATATTATAAAGGAATAATAGATATAGTTAGAGTAAGATATATATATTTAATAATATTAGTAAACTCTTAATATTTAAGGAATAAAAATAGAAGATATAATATAGTAATAAGATTTAATAGCTTTTACTCTTAAATATCCTATAAGAATATAAGAGTTAATATATTTAATATTTATATATAGATTAATAAAGAAGATAATATTAGAAAAAATAATATATAACTATTTTAAATAAAGTCTTAATATTTAGCCTTCTTAATACAAATTTTGTATAATTGACCCTCTTTTTATATTTATTTATAGATAAAGTACCTATATAAATAGCTATAGGATAATTAAGAATCTTTTAATACTATTTATATATTATATCTAGCTTCCTATCTTTTATATTTACTACTTAATTAAAAGAGTTCTAGTATTTAGCTTAATAGTATATATCCTAGTTAATATACTTAGACTTCCTAAATTCTATCTAAAGCTACTATTTAATAAATTCCTTACTTATTATATTACTATATAGAGTAAAGGAATTGATATAGTTAGGATTAAGTATTATAATAGAGAGAGGCAAAGATAGACTTTATAAAGGACTTAAAGAAGCAAATTAAGAATTATTATATACTAATATTAAGGTTTATTAACTACCTAATATATAAGAGATTATAAAGAGAGTATTGTCTAGAATAAGATATTAAAGAGTATCTAGTAGTATCTTCTTATAATTTAAGAAAGTATAAGTATTAGAAAATTGTAATATACTTAATATAGATATATAAATAGAAAGATAGTAAGAAGTAGATAACCTATAATTAATTATTTTCTCTAAGTTAAGTATAAGAGACGTAAATATACAATTTACTAAGTTAATATATTATATTCTTAAATAAGCTATTATTATTAGTTAGTTTATTATAGGCTATCTATAGTAAACCTTACGAACCTAAGAATCACTCTTAATAAATCTTATAGATCTTTTATAAACCTTATTTTAACCCTTAGTAAACCTCTTAGACCCTTTATAAACCTTATTTTAACCCTTAGTAAATCTTATAGACCCTCTATAAACCTTATTTTGACCCTTAGTAAACCTCTTAGACCCTCTACAAACCTTATTCTAACCTTTAGTAAATCTTAGACCTCTAATAAATCTTTTAATTAATATAATATATATTGCAGATATATATTTCTACTCTATTATAGACTAATAACTTTTACTACCTATTATCCCTCTTTCCTATAGTTATATAGTATAAAAGAAGTATAAAACTAATAGAACTATTGTCGAAAAATAATATTATCAAAACAATTTAAGACATTCTACAACTTTGATCGTTAAAAGTTAGTATTTATAGTCTAATAGACAAAACAGATATAAATAATAGTATTTTCTTAAGATAAGTAAGCAGTTTTATCTACCTATATTAGGTTTAGCACTAGAAATTTATGCATCCGAGGGTCGCTACGGGTTATAGAGGGTTACCTATATACGACCCTTATAGAACTAGGGTTAGGGTTAGGGTCGCTTATAAGCGACCCTGAACCTCGGAGGGGCGGGTGGAGGGTCCAAGGTCATAGACCACCCGGAGGGTCACTGCCAGGTCTAAATCTAAATCTTTTAGTATAAGTTCTTAATAAGTATCCTTTATTAATTCTTATTCTAAGGATATTACTAAGTTAGTATTATCTTTAGATTTATAGTTATTAGCTTCTAAATTCTATTTATTTATATCCGGTAGGTTTAGTATAGATATATTTTTATTATCCTTCTACCGATTTTTCTTCTAGCCTTATACCTATATTTTAGTAATTAGATACTTAGTAATAATATCCTTCTCTATAAATTTATAGTATACCTTTATATACTTAAATTCTTACTATTTAACTTTTATAAAGATTAATAGGTCTATATATATTAGTAGTAGGGGTTTAACTTTATTAAGAACCCTATATAGCTCTTTAAGATAGCTGATTTTTATACTAGCCCTTTATAGTATAGATTGTCTTATAAGAGATATTTATAGATAGAGATTATTGCTTATATTTATATTTAATAGTCTTACTCTATTAATAAGATTTCTTAGAATATATTCCTATAATTTAGCTAAGATATATATCTCTAGTAAGTGACTTTTAAGTATTTTATATAATCTAAATTATATATTCTTATACTTTTTCTTTATTTTATTTTATACTAGGATCTAGTTCTCTAGTTTAAAGCTTATTTTTATAATTATTATATCCTAGATCTATTGTTTCTTAATTGTATAGATAAGTAGTAGTTTATTTACTTTAGAGTAAGTATCTAAAAGATATTAGATCTATTTTTTCCGGTTCTTTTAGAGATAAGTATCTAAGAGATAGCTTTTATTAAATAAAATATATAGGTATATTTTATATACTAAGTAATATAGACTTCTCTTTAATACTATATACTCTTATATATAGATAATAAATACTATCTATATAAGATATTTATTCTATAATCTTATAGGTTTACCTATTAGGTATTTTGTTAATATCTATCTAACTAATTTATTAAAATTCTCTATCTTACTATTAGTATAAAGGTAATAGGATATAGTTATATAGTATTATACTTAGATTAGTATTATAAAGTAATATACTATACTAGAGAGTAGGTTTAGGCTATTATCTAAGATTAACTCTAAAAATATACTATAATATATATAGATATCTTAGTATAGGAATTCTATAAGAATCTTTTTAGTTATATCTAGGACTACTTATAATACTAGCTATTCTATAATATAGTTAATTGTTATAATAATCTATCTATTGCTATTAGGAGTAGTAGGTAGATAACTAATAAGATTAATATCTTAGTATTAGAAGAGATACTCTTTTTTTATAACTATATATTATACTTCTTTATATTCTAGGCTTTTCCTAGAGCTTTATATAACTTAGTAGTTTAGATAGGTTTTTATAGCTTTCTTAATATCTATTTTTATAGATAGCTATTACCTATAAAACTATATAATTCTATATAGGCCTAGAAAGCCTAGATAGCCGAACTTCTAATAGGACTTATATACTAGATTAGTATAAAATAGTACTTTAAGATATAGAAATATCTCTTTATTATTATAGATATAGATTAGCTACTAGTTAACCTCTACTAATATATTCTTATTAATTAGTATATCCCTAAAACTTAGGTTTATAGCGAATTTTTTTATAGTCTAGATAGTTATATAATTATTTAGTTCTATCCTATCTTCTAGGAACCGGATAGTTACTACTAGTTATTCTTTCTTAGGGATATTATATATTATACTTATAATAGTAAGATAAGTATCCTAAATAGTTTATTCTTAGCTTATATTAATAAGTATACTTTTAACTAGATCTAGTTATTAGTTAATTATATCTACTATAATATTCTTAGAGCTCTTTTAGTAACAAATCACTAGATAGTATTCCTAGAATTTAGTAATCTAATATATAAAGTGCTTACTATATTCCTTTATAGTATTAAGGTATTATAAACTTATATTATTAGTAATAATTATAGTTTTAAAATAATTGCTATTAATATATTAATCTTATATATAGATTGTCTTCTTAATAGCTAAGAGTTTCTTCTTATATATAAGATAGTTTAGTTCTATCTTATAGAGCTTCTATCTATTATATATAATAGAATAAAGTATTCTTTTATTATCTTTTTATATAAGGATTATACTAAGTACCTATTTAGAAGTATCTATCTTAATTATATATAGCTTATTCTAATTAGGTTATTTAAGGATAGGTATAGAGATAAGTAGTTCCTTAATTATATAAAATATACTTTTATAAGCCTTTATTTATATAATAGCTTAGAAATATTTCTTATATAAGATACTATTACTCTCTTTTAGTAGTTTATAGAGTAATATATAGATTTTTACGAAGTCTTTAATAAATCTATAGTAATATATAATAAGTCCTATAAACTACTATATATTATATATATTTTTAGATTATAGCTAGTTATTTAAGACTTTAGTTTTAGTTATTAGGGGCTAAATAGTTCTATTTCTAATAATATAATTACAAAATTCTAGCTAGTTAATAGCGAATTAGTATTTTATTAATAAGATATATAATTCCTATTCTACTAGTAGTATAAGGGCCTATTTTAGGTATTTATAATATTCTTTTATTAATATAGAGAAGATTAGGATATTATCTAAGTAGATAATTATACTTTAGTCTAGTATAGGCTATAGTATATTATTAATTACTAACTAGAATATAGTAGATATATTATAAAGTCTGAATAGTATAGTAAGTTATTTATATTTGTCCTAAATTATATTAAATATAGTCTTTTTAATTATACTCTCCTTTATTTAGATTTACTAATATCCTATTATAAGATTAACTTTTAATAGGAACTAGGTATTATCTATTATATTAAGTAGTTCCTAGATTTATAATAATAGGTATCTATTCTTCTCTATAATCTAGTTAAGTATATAATAGTTAATATATATATACTATTTCCTATTAGATTTCTTAATAAAAATAACTAGGAATCCCTATATACTATTAGAGTAATAGATTAGACCCTTCTAGATAAGTTCTTTAATCTATTTTGCTTATTTATCGAGTTTCTTAGTAGATAAAGTATAGGTATTAATATTTATAGGCTAAGTTATACTAGTCTTAACTTTATATATAATATTTTATTTAGAGAATAAGACTATTAGGAGTTCTAAATAGAAGAGGTTTTTATATTTCTTTAGAATAGCCTAAATTTAGGGGTTTTCGTACTTTAATATCTTAGCTTAGAGTATAATAGTATTATTAGGTTTTATCTATATTATAAAAAGCTATATCTCTCTATTCTTTTTCTATAGTATTCTTATAATATATCTAATAAATATTAGATTAGTATATATATTATCTTTTATAATTATATATAATCTATTTATAGGATATATATTATAAGTTTTATATTTATAGTCTATAAGTATTATAATAGATATTTGCTAATTAATTCGTAGGTTTTTAGAGTAAAGAAAGTCCTATCCTAGGATAATATTATACTCTATTTTTAAGATCTATATTTTAATATAGCCTATCTACTCTCTTAGTTTTATAGGAAGTATTATAAAATTAGTTATTTTAAGATACTCTCTATTAGTAATTATTACTAATAGAGAGATCTTTAGTTTCTATAGTTATATAGTTCTATCTATCTTTTACTAGATATAGGATAATATAAAGATATTACTTACTCTACTATTAAGAAGTATTCGGATATATAAGAGCTATTTAGGGTTTATATAAATCTTTCCTTAATAAAATATTAACGAATTGCTTATAATATTAAGGAATATAGATAGATATAGCAGTTCTTTCTATTATTACTAGTCTTTATATAATAATTTATACTATTATATCTCTTTCTCCTATCTCTAATATTAGGATAGGACTTCTAACTAAGTCTATAAGGGTATAGGTTCGGAGTACTATAGATTAAGGAGATCTTCTATATTAAATTATAGTTATTTAGAAGCTTACTAAAAATAGCTAATAAGGACTTCTATATTATATAGCTATACTAGTTTTCCGCCGGCTTTATTCTATAATAAGATATAGCTTTCTATTATTGCTTTATCTCTTTTATCTTTAGTATATAGTATATATAGGCAAGATAGCCTAGCTTACTATAATTATAATATAAATAGGTCTCTTTAGTTATTTATAAGACTAGTAATTAGTTAGTAATAATTAATAGGTCTATTTTATTAGGACCTACTAAGATATTTAGCCTATTCTAGTAGTAATATATAATTATTAGGCCCTATTTATAGCTAATAAAGAGAGTAATAATCTTTAATAGTATATTAGGCTATTCTTATTCTATAGCCTACTTAGTCTAGTATTTAGTTTTTATACTTATAATAAAGTAATAAATTAGTAGTTATTCTAAAATTCTAGTATTAAGATCTACTATAGCTTATTATAAATTACTAGTATAGGTATTAATAGATATTTAGTCTTATTTTAAGCTATCAAACTTCTTTTAGAGTTTCTTCTAGCTTAGATATTCTAAGAATTCTCTCTTAATCTAGCTTTTAAAGTTGTCCTATATAGTAAATATACTAGAATATTAGTTTTTGTAAACTTATTTATAGTTCTTAAGATATTATAATACTATTTTTATAAGTTTTCTACTAGTATAGATAATATATATAGCTCCTAGTATATTATATCTAATAATATTTATTAATTTAGTAAAGTAGTAGTTACAATTGATTACCTATTTATAGATTATATTACTCTAGATAGTTCTATTATAATTATTAATCTTTTAAATATTATTAATAATAGACTATCTAATATCTTTATTTATATTACTTAGATTAAAAATATTTATTAATAGCCTAGTAGCCTAGTTCAGAGTAGAGATAACTATCTTAGACAATTCTAGTCTAGTTAGTACTACTAGGACTATCTATAGAGATACTTAGGTATTTACTATAAGTCTACTTAGTTAGGTAATTTTAGCTCGGTATATAAGTAGACTTTATACCTGCTTTATAGTTATATATATTACTAGATAGACTACTTTATAGTCCTAGATATTATATAAATAAAGATAGAGCTCTCTTTTCCTATCTATTAGGATAGTAAAGGCTACTTAGACTTTAGTAGTAAGTCTAGTATAGACTTACTTACTAGTAAAGATTTAGGGCTTAAGAGTATTTATCTTATTTTTAGATATCTTAGGAGTTATAATATAGTTATTATCTCTCTTTTTCTACAATAGTAAAGTATCTTATTTATATAGACTAGTCTTACTAAATATAGATCTATTTTCTAACTTATTTAGGCGAGTAATACTCTATAAGGATTGTATATATCCTAATAGCCTATTTATAACTAGTTAGATATCTCTAAAGGGTTATATACTCCTTATATTGCTTATTCTAGATATAGGATAATCCTTAGTATATCGTTAGTTTGCTATAGCTCTCCTAACCGCTATACTATATATTCCGGTTATACTATTTATCCCGGTTTATATCTTTTCTTATAGCCTTACTCGAATATAGGTCTACTAGATTATATATTAGGCTAGGGTATAGGGGTAATAAGATCTTTCGGAGTTATATCTTTATAATATATTCTCTATAAGGCCCCTATAAGTCCTATTATATCCTTCTTTAATCCTCTATAGAGGGAGGATTAAACCGATATACTATTAGATATGATTTAGAAAGGATTATATAGTTTGTATTAGATAGGATATATTGTAGTACTATATATAGCTTAATACAGTATGTTATATATACTAAAGTGGTATTGTACGGGACTGAAAGGTCCGCACAGTGCCCTAGGGCTACTAGAGATATAGATTCCATGGCTAGAATGAGCTCTGCGGATCTCACTATTATATAAATAAATATATTACTAAGCTATCTCTAAGAAAGAAAGAAGCTATATTAGTAGGTTATAGTGACTATAACTACT
This sequence comes from Penicillium polonicum, assembly GCA_034423695.1. NCBI lineage: Eukaryota > Fungi > Ascomycota > Eurotiomycetes > Eurotiales > Aspergillaceae > Penicillium > Penicillium polonicum. Next base: position 8,674,973 of record CP139884.1, on the reverse strand, counting down.
ATAAATTATAGGACTATAAAAAGAATAAATGCTTATAGTCACAGGATATTACTATAAATAAGAATAAATTTCTAGATAGACCACCTAGAAATATATATCTTTATACTAATTATTACGAGCTAAGTCTTTGAAGAAAAGAGTGCTATTTAACGAGAATACTAAGTACAGAGAAGGGAAGGAAAGAAAAAGAGAGGAAACAAGTCTAGTAGAGCTTTTGTAGGGCTCTATGCAAACAATAATAAATAAACTGTATAAATATCCTTTAGACTCAGAACCTTAACCGAAGTCGGAACCTAATAGTAGAATCCTCTATCTTAGATAACCTCAATTATTATATAACCCCTAGCTAAAACTATATTTAGTCTCTAAATGCGGGCTTGTTATTATTAATATAATCGTTAAGGATTCGATCTTCTTTATTAGTATATAGCTATTCCTATAAATATATCAGGAGACTAGGCTTTACGGGATACTAGACTACAGCACGATCTGTAATGTCCGCGGATATCCACAATCCATATCCGCAAACTGCGGATATAGATATTTTTTAATATCTAAGATCCGTAGCCTTACGGATTTGGATATAGATCTTATATCTATTAGATATTTGCGGATATCTAATAGATATCAAATAATATAAATATACCTAGACTCGTGACCTTGAGGGGTATATATTAATTTTATATTTTCCTCTATATTTTTTGTATAATAATATATTATATCAAATAATTAAAATCTAGATCTTTTAGGGGTTATATAAATTTAAATCTTCTTATTTATTTATATATACTATTTATAGATCTAACTAGAAGCTATCTAGTAGTCTTAGCTATTTTCGAATCCACCCTAAATAACTTAGTATAGTCTTATTAACTAATATCTCTAGAAGCTTATTATCCTCTTTAATAGCCTTATATAATCGTTTTTAAGACTATTTTTCTTTTATCTATTTATATTATTTAGCACTATTATTATCTAAGTTATTATTACTACTCTTAGTATATTAAGTAGTCTTAAGTCTAGTCTCTTAATCCTTCTCTTTATTATTACTAATAGGCTCTAAGACCTTAAGCTATAGTAATAATCTTTAGGTTTAATCTAATAATATAGCTTTATCTTAAGATAGATATTCTTTAATAATCTTTAGCTTCTCTTACTAAAAATTAAAGTTAGTAGTAAACTAATATAGTATTAGACTATAAATTGTACTTAGCTTTAATTAACTATAATAATAATAATAGATATTATAAATATAGTTAAATAGTTATTTAATACTAATACTACTAGTAGGGATAGATAGAATATCTCTTACTATTCTAGCTAGAATTAGAAAGCTCTTCTTATATTCTTTCTAGAAAAGTTAAGATTTCTATTACTTAATCCTATAAATAAGATATTATACAATCTTATTATTATTTAGTTTTATAAGCTCTTTTAATAGCTAGTTCTAAAATATATAAGTAGTATTAAGATTATAGTTATTATTCTTATTAATAGCTACTCTAGAAGTCTCTAGTATTACTAAATTATTAGTATTATAAATAAGTATCTTTCTATATTAATCAAACTCTCGGTTTAAGACCTCTTAATAATAATTTATATAATTAATATTATTTTACTAATTAGTTAAAGAAAAGTACTAAAGCTTCTTTAATAGAGAGAAGATTATTACTAGAATATAGATATTACTATAAGACTTATAGTTAGTAATAATATAGTACTTAGAGAGCTTTTTCTTTACTATTTAGAATACTTATAATATCTATTTCTTCTAGATTATATTTTTATTCTTAAGCTTTATCTTAGTTATATTAAGATAGAAGAAAAGCTTATTATAGATACTATAGATATTATATATAGTAATATCTTTTATCTTTAATAATATTATTATAAAATCAAAGAAAGATTTTATTAGAAGAAGAAGATACTTAACTTAATACTATTCTTCTTAATTAAGTTTAAAATAAAGATATTAATAATTAGTATAATACTGATTATAGAATAACTAGAACTTCTTAGTCTAGTTAAGTATTAGAAATATTAAATTCTATTATATCTAAATATCTTAGATTAGAATTAATATAGGCTCTAGCTAAAAAGCTATAAATATTTCCTAATATTATAGGCTTATATTAATAAAGACTACTAGTTCTTAGATCTTATATACTTTTATTAGTCTAGCTATTATAAAGATCTTAGGATAGAAAATATATCTTTTTTAATATATCTATAATCTAGATATTACTAGAGATATTATACTTATTCTAGAAGAAGTAGGTTTTTTTCTTAAATCACTCTAGCTTAATCTCCTTATTACTTAGAACTACCTTAAGCTTCCTAAGAAGCTTATTTAAACTTAGCTAGATTATATATATAATATATAAGATATAGAAGATTAAAAGATATAATAAATATTAAGACTAAAGATAGTCTTAGATACTTTATATTAAAGTATTATTATTAGTTATATTATCTATAGTTACTAATAGGATATAATCTAAGATATTATACTCTATTAGGATCTAGATTACTATTTTACTAAGATTTTTACTAGTATAGGAGTTATAGAGAGACTTAAAGTCTAGAAGAATCTTATAGTAATTCTAGTTATAATTAATAAAGTAACTAGTAATAACTATAAAGGCCTATTAGAAAGAAGAAATCTAGTAATCTAAGACTATTAATAACTAATATCTCTCTAGAAGTCTCTATAAAATCTTCTTCTAGTTATTCTAGATTATTATATTAAGATAATATTAAATTATTTATACTAATAGAATTATAAGTTTAGTAGATAATTATTAAATAATCTCTAATATATAGTAGAATTAGGGATATTTAATTACTCGAAAGGGTAGATATATAGTTAAAATAAATCTTAAAATAATATTAGAGAGATAGTCTTAGGTAAATAATATACTAGTAATATCTAGCTAGATTAAAGTACTTAATATTAGCTAAATTATAAAGAACTTAACTACTATAATAATACTAGTTAAGTATCCTAGTTAATATACTATTCTTTTAATAAGCTAGTTAATTCTTAGGCTACTCTTTTTTAAATATATTCTAGTTTTAAGATATACTATTATAGATAAAGAACTAGTATACTAGAATCTTAGATAGCTAATTATATAGAGATATATCTTATATATAATCTTTAGCTTTTTATTTTTATTATTTATAATCTAATAGAAGCTATCCTAGATATCTAATTTACTTTTTAATTCCTATTAAATTATATTCTTAATATTAGATTAAGATCTATACTTAATTATAAGCTACTAACTAATAAATTTATTATATAAGTTATCTATATTATTATATATAGAATTAGATAGATATAAAACCTAGTACTTTTAAAGAGAAGATCTAATATAAATAAGAGATAGAGATATAAAGATTAAATAAGTTAAATAAGTTAGTAATATTAATAAGACTAGTATTTATATACCTAAAAAATCAGAGAAATTATTAGGATAAATCTAATTAGAAGCTAAATCTATATCTGAATTAGTAAATAAGAATTATAATTAAGATATTAAGAAGTTAATAATTATAATATATAATATAATAAGATACTTAAAAGAATAAAAAGGCTTATATCTAAACTAGTAAAGGTTTTTAGAGATAAAGTAAATATATTAGGATATTCTAACTTAGACTTATTTTTAATATAGTTTATCTAAATAATTAGTTATATTATATATTAGTATAGATAATTAAAAGATATCCTATAGATCTTAAGAATATCCTATAGATCTTAAGGATATCTTAAGGATATCTTATAGATATCTATAGGATCTTAAAACTTGTAAAGTCTATATTTCGAGAACTTCTATCTCGGATTTCTTAGATTCTAGTAATTAGAATAGATTAAAAAAAATAATTAGTAGATAGCTAGGACTCTTAGCTTTTATTTAAGCTTAAAATTAAAAGGATTTATCTAATAATAAAAGTTTTAATTTTATATATTCTATTTCTTATAAAGTTTATTATAGTTAATAGTAATTAAATATATATTTCTATATATAACTTACTATAAAATTATTAATCTATAGCTATCTTTATAACAAAATATTAGACTAAGAAAACTATAATACTACCTATAAATACTATATAAGAAGACCTTTAATATATATCTATTTCCTAAAATTTTAAAGGACCGACTATCGATTAAAGGGATTAGTTCTATTAGGACTAAATATACGTTTATTTTAGTAGTAAGGAATTATTAATAAGCTATATTAAGATTATATAATAGACTATAAAGAGAAAAGTAAGCGAGAGTTATACTAGTGCGGATATCTAATAGATATCTATATACGGATATAGATATCAACTCATATCCAATATCCGCAAATTGCGGATATAAGGATCGATCCAATATCTATTAGAGCAGATATGCCGCAGTCTATAGGATACTAGTTATAGAAATCCTAAATCTTTTATAGAGTATACTTAAAATTCTCTATAGGATATTACTATATATTAAGATTATAACCAAGTTACTAGATATAATACTATAGCTTTTAGTAATATATTCTTAAATCTAGGATTTTTTTAACCTCCTATTTATCTTCTTTAGAAATTTTAATTAGTAGTAGTAGGTTAATAAGTTGTCCCCGGAGGGGTTCTAATATTATTACTTTCTAAAGCTTACTCGGGTTAAATACTAGATATACCCGGATCGAATTAGATAGATTAATCTAATATATATTCCTAATCTTCTTAAGAATTTTATATAGACTACTAGTAAAATATAAGAGCTTTTAACTAGATCGATCTAATATCTAATCCTTTATTATTATAAAAATATAATCTTTAATATTAAAATCTTCTTCTTATTATTACTTATTTACTTACTAAATTATCTTCTATTAGAAATTAGTAATCTACTGTTTTATCTTATTCTAGATATTATAAAGATAGGTCAATATATTAACTACTTTTTGTTTATTCTATATTATAGTTTCTTAGTCTTTCTAGTTAAACAATATAGAAGGCTTATATCCCTATTTAATAAAGAAAGATAACTTCTTTATTATATCCTATAAAAGAATTAATACTATAAAATTGACTATTAATAAATACTCTAATTAGTTATTCTAGTTAAATTCTATATATAGTTTTAGTCTTTATACTATATATTAATTTACAATTTTACTTTATCTATTAGTCTATAGATAATAAGCTATAGAAAGCTTTCTCTTAATTCCTAGGATTTAGTAAAATTCTATCTAGAACTTAGAAATAAACTAACTATCTTAATCTAAGACAATACTATTAGATATCCCTATACTTTAGAGTATATAATTAATAAAAAGTCTTATTATTTACTTTACTATTATCTTCTTATAATATAGGACTAAAATAGATCTTTTACTAAAATAATCTACTATTATATAAACTATATTAAAACTATAATAATCTCTAGAGAAAGAATAGAAATCTATTATAATATACTATTAGAGTCTTTTAGAGATTAAGAGTAAGTATAGAAGTCCTAAGATTTAATTATACTAAGATTTAGTTTATTTATATATTAGGTAATTATAGATATATCTTTCTATATCTTTTATTAGTTTAGGCTAATAATATTATATAGTAATTATCTTCTTTAGCTTTTTAATATTAGGATAAACTATTATTAGTTAGTAATATATATTATTAAGTAATCTAGCTTATAGATTATCTTTATCTAGAACTTTAAGTTATTCTTTAAAAAAAAGAAGTCTATCTTATAATATCTAGTAATTATTATCTTCTTCTTTAGTAATTTAATAAAATTCTGCTAGTTCTATACTTTATCTATTAGTATATTTAACCCTTTCTATAATCTCTTAATATTAAGTATCTCCTAGATTAATAGGGCTAATCTTAATCTTAGATTATATATCTTTTTCTAGATATTCTATAGATAAAAATATAATCTACTAACTATTATTAATATATAGAGTTTCTTTCCTTAATAGAGTATCTATAATAATATTCTTCTTACTAAGTTAATACTTAATTAAAAAATAGAACTATAAAAGAAACTTACTCTATTTTATCTATTATTAATTTATTTATTAAGTAGTTATAAAGTACTCTAGTAACTAGTAATTAGTAAGAATCTTAAGATAATCTTTTTATAATAGTTTTTTAAGCTTAGGTCTCTATTCTTATAATATATAAATAATTACTAGGAGTTCTTTATTTTAAATCTTATAATTTAATTTTACTAGCTATATTAATTTTAAGTAGAATACTACTAAATACTAAAAATTATCTTACTTATAGTACTAAGTAAATACTATCCCGAGAACTTTATTTAATATATCTATTTTAACTTTAGTTTTACAAACTAGATTGTAATAATAGAGAACTAGTATACTAACTAAATTTTACTTTAAATATTAGAAAGTTTCTTTATACTATATTAACTACTTAAAGAAAATATCTTATCTTATTAGTTAATATAAAGATTTCGAGATTATATTATAAGCTCTAATAAATTATTAGTAGAAATTATAGAATCTAAGGAATAATTATACTCTCTTTATAGTAGTTAGTACTAACTATAACTAAATCACTTTAATCTTTACTAGATCTATAGTAATACTATTAGTACTTATAATAAAGTCTAAGAACTTAGTTTTTATAACTAAGAACTTAGATTTTAGTAAAATAACTTATAGCCCTACTTCTTATAGATAATAGAGTACTTTCTTAACTTATTGTTTATAATTCTTAATATTCTTATTATAGATTAAGATATTATCTATAAAAATAATAATATATTTATTTAAGTACTTTCTAAATATATTATTTATAAATCTCTAGAATATTATAAGACTATTTATTAAATTAAATAGTATTACTTTATACTTAAAAGATCTATATTATATATAGAATATAGTAAGATCTTTAGCTTCTAGTATTAATTAAATCTAATAGAATCTTTACTAGATATCTAACTTTATATAGATCTTTATCTTACTTATTTACTAGATTATTTTATTAATTAGTAATAGTAAATAGTAATCTTTCTTTATAATTATATTTAATCTTCTAAAATTAATATAGAAATATAGTTCTCTACCTAACTTCTTAGCTATTAGGATTAGTAAAGTATATAAAGAGAAGCTTAAGACAATAAAACCTTTCTATAAATTCTTAAGAATATACTTTTTAATAGCTTTTAGCTTCTCTAATAATAACTTATAAAGAGAATAATATCTAGATATTACTTTAGTCTTAAATATAATATTATAATTAACTCTAGGTCTATAAGATAGTAATTTATCTAATCTCTTTTTTAAGAAGACTTCTATAAGCTTATAGTACTCTTTCGGTAGTATCTTCTTAATCTTCTTAATCTTTATATTCTAGATCTAAGAACTCTTAATATTAATAATATAGTTAATTTTATATAATAAAGTAGAGAAGATTTCGGTCTTTTTATTAGTTTTCTTATACTTATATAATTAGTTAAATCCTATACTACTAATAGTACTAATATTAATTATTAATAATATCTTCTCTAACTATCAAATCTTTAAAGTTATTATCTTACTTTTATTATTTAGATTCTAATTTATCTTTCTTTATTTCTTAACCTACTAGTATCTATATTAATACTTATAAGTATACTTATAACTATCTTTTGTCTTTAACTTCTTTTTACTAAAAAGATAGTCTTATTAATTAGTATTTACTTAATAATTAGGATTTAGTTTTAGTTTCTAGAGGATAGTAGTAGGTATTAATACTACTATTTTACTTATTATATTATTAAAAAGTATCTTCTTATCTAACTAGATTATCTAATACTACTAATAATCTAATAAGATATTATAATCTATAAACTATTTCCTTTTAAGAATTATATTATACTTTCCGAGATTAGTAATTAGTATTAGAATCTATTATTATACTCTACTATCTATATATATTATAAAGAAATTAATATATATAATCAGTTTACTAAGTTTTCTATTAAATCTCTAAATAAGATACTTTTATCCTATACTTTCTACTTTTAATCTAAATTATTTACTAAAAAGTATATTTAATCCTTAATTTAGGAATATATATCTATCTACTCTAGTATTACTAAGTACTAAAAACTAAACTATTCCTAGGATTACTAATCAATTTATATAAATCTAGTAAATATAATAATACTTTTTATCTACCTAGATAAAAGACTTAACCTAGATATTAGCTTTTCCCTAACTATTATCTTTATTATTATTAACCTTAATAATATAAGAAGAGAGATAAACTATAGTAATAGTAATAATACTAGCTAGCTTCTTTTTTAGATAATTATAAGTTATATATCCCTATTCTTTATAGTTAAAGTATTGATCTTTCTTTATTAAGATATCTTATTTAGTATTTAAGAGTCTTCTAGGATTAGTACTTTCTTTATATTTTATATAAGAAATATATACTAATATTAATATTAGTTTTAGAGTTATTCCTATATTTATACTACTACTAATAGTAATAATAGACTATATATAGGAAATAGTCTTTATTTCTTACTATAGATTAATTTTATAAGATATACTCTAGTAGGTTTTAGTAAAAGATTTAAAAATTATAATATTTTAGTTAATAACTTATATTACCTAGCTCTATAATAGGTATAGGAGTTTTAAATATAAGTTATACTTATAGTTTTCTTTAATTATAATAGCTTCTTTTATAAGTTATATAAACTTAAAAAAGAAATTAGTAAAGCTATCCTTAGGCTTTATTATTAACTTATAATATATAATATATACTTTAGTATATTAGTTTAGATTAGTAAAAAATAGTTTTTAGGTAAATAATTATATCTTTAATATCTATATATAAATTACTAGAATTAGAACTTATTCTTAGTATAATATATAACTAAGTCTTTCTTTTATAGTAACTCTATATATAGAGCTTATAATATATAAGTAGTAAATAATAGTTAGTATTAACTTCGAGCTTCTAATATATAACTATTTTCTATATCTTAAATTAAATCTCCTTACTATTATTAAGTATTAGAGTATCTAGTATCTTTATAGTCTTTTAGTTAGTAATAGTCTTTATATTCGGTATACTAAAGCTATAGTTTTAGTTTAGGAGTAGGAATATAAGATTATTATAATCCTTAATTATTAGATTATAGTAAGCAATCACTTTATTATATTTAATCTAAAGATTCTTAATTATATTATTAAAGTTAACTCTTTTAGCTAAAAGGACTATTACTTTATCTTTAAACTCTTAATACTTCTGCTCTAGTAGCTTATATTAATAAGCAAGTTCTTAGAATCTCTTCTTAGATAGAGTATTTAATAGTTATTTATATAAAGAGGATAATTCTTCTCTAATATTATCTTTATCGTTATTATATTTATTAGTCTTAACTAATCTTATTAGGGTCTTTAGTTCCTAAATATCTATCTTATATTTAGGAGTTTCTTTATTATTAGATATAGTAATAACTAGCTATTTACTATAATTTATTAGGTTTTATTAAGTCTTAACTATTATAATTAGTTAGACTAAATCAGATTTAGATTCGGATCGAGTCTTAGCTTATATAGTACTAAGGAATAGGAAGTAGGGTAAAGTAGGGCTAAGACTAATCACAATAATAGTTTATATAACCTTACTACTTTATAGAATTGAGAATAGTACTTAGTATTATATTATAAGCCAAGTCTTTAAAGAAAAGAGTGCTATTTAATAAGAATACTAAGTATAGAGAAGGGAAGGAAAGAAAAAGAGAGGAAACGAGTCTAGTAGAGCTTTTATAAGGCTCTGCGCAAATAATAACAAACAAACTATATAAATATCCTTTAGACTCAGAACCTTAACCGAAGTCGGAACCTGACAGCAGAATCCTCTGTCTTAGACAACCTCAATCGTCACACTAATAATAGTACTAATAGTACTAATTATAGTCCTAATAATATAGTATATTTTAATAATACTATTAATCCCGGTAAGGATAATAGTAATAATAATAAGGTATCAACTAGGAAAGAAGCTTCTAGAATAGATACTAATCCTAAATATAAAATAGAGGTCTAAATACCTATATTATTATATACTATAAAGGATACTATATTAGCTAACTATATTAGCTTAATAGAGACTAATATAGATAGCCAGTTCCTATTAACTACCTTATTATTAACTGAGCCTAATAGTTATATTAAGGCTATCAATAGTCCAGAAAAGGACGAATGGTAAAGGGCTTATCTAGCAGAGGTTAAAGAGCTAGAAAAGTAAGGAACTTATAAAATAATAGATATACTACCTAATATAATCTTTATTAAGGGTAGATAAGTTTTTAAGAAGAAGCCTATATATAGTCCTAATCCGGATAAGGACTATATTACTAATAGTAATAAGACTATTAGGTATAAGGCTAGATAGGTAATTTAAGGATTTTACTAGAAGCTAGGGGTTGATTTCCTAGAAACATTCTCTATAATATATAGAATAGAGTCTTGGTATCTATTATTAATAATAGCAGTCAATAAAGGCTGGTATATACTACAATATAATATTAAAAATGCCTTTATATATGCTAATATAGATGCTAATATATATACTATCCTATCTATAGGAGTATATAATAATAGCCCTAATAATAAATACTATTATTTAAAGAAAGTATTATATAGTCTAAAACAAAGCCCTAGGCTTTAGTATAAATATCTATCTAGTATATTAGCTAAATTTAGCTTTAAGGTGTTTATATATGATGAAGGTATATATATAAACCCTAAAGATTAATATATACTAATATATTATGTTAATAATATATTAGTAATATATAAGGATTTAGACTATATATGTAATATAGTAGCTAAAATTAGCTACTATATAAAGATAGAAGAAATTAGTATAGTATTGATATTTTTAGGTAATAATATATCTATTAACTATAAAACTAAGATACTATATATAGACTAAAAGGGGTATATAGAGAAGCTATTAACTAAGTTCTCTATATATAATAATCCTAGCTATAAGCCTATTAAAATACCGGGTAAGCCGGGGCTAAAACTAAGAAAAAATCAGACTAAAGTAAGCCCTAATAAAATTAAAGAATATTAGAAGCAAATAGGATCTCTATTATATTTAGCCTTAAAAACGAGGCTAGATATAATCTTTACTACTATATACTGTACTAGATATATGTCTAATCCTAGTAAGGAGTACTTCCTAGCCCTTAATAGGATCTGGAAATATCTACTAGCCTATCCTAATATAGGATTAGTATATAATTGCTTAGGTAATGACTTATATATTAAAGAATACTCAGATTCCGACTAGGGTAATAATCTAGATTTACGAAAATCTATATCTGGCTATATATTTAGCCTTAGCCCTAATATAGGGCTAAATAATCCTATAAGCTGGAATACTTAACTACAAAAGACTATAGCACTTAGTAGTTGCGAAGCAGAGTATATAGCTCTAAAAGAAGCTACTAAAGAAGCTATATATCTAGCTAATATGTTTAATTTATTAAATTTAGAGCTAGATTTAGGGTATACTAAGAGCGTACCTACTATATTAGTAGATAGTGATTTAGCTAAGAAATTAGCTAAAAATCCTGAATTTTATAAGCGCTCAAAACATATTGAAATAGTATACCACTTTACTAGGCAAGCTATATTAGACGGAAAGATAGTTATAAATTAAATACCATCTAAATATATGCTTGCTGATTTCTTAACAAAGAACATTAATAATACCTTACATAAATCTTTAATAGATCTAGCTAGTCTAGATACTATATAAAGATAATATATATATATATATATATATAATATAATACTATATGCTAGTAATCCTTATAAGGATTGTAAGGATTAAGGGGGTATGTGAGTATAATAGTATTATATAATAATGTATATAATAATGCATGTAAGGTATATATTATGGAGTGAGAAGAACTGCATATATTTTACCGGTACTATCTAGGAAACCCCTGAATATACAATATACGGTAAACTATATTATGACTCACTCCTTGGCATATAAGATGAAGTCATATAATACATCATATATATGATCATCTGCTAATACACTGAAGTCATATATGACAAATGCACATCATATATAACAAATGCACTGTTCTGTACTATTCTGTACTATTCTACGCTGTTTTATACTACTGCCATAACTAGCTATATAAGGAACAAAGAATTCCTTCCATTAGCTAGTATAACAACAACAAGAACAACAATCAATCTGTTTACTGCCTTCTATCTACTGCCTACTTGCCTATTTAGGATAAGTATTACCTAATCTTACTTCCCCACCAAATATTATAACCTATTACTAGGCTATAATATATTATCTACTAAAGAGCTCACAATACTAAACCTATTATTAGAATTAGACTAAAATTATTTAGTCTAGCTTAAAATAGATAAAAGTTTGAAATAATTACTTTTAAGACCTTTAAGGACCTAAGAAATATATAAGATTAGTCTAAATTATACTAGAGATTAGTAGACTGCGACATCGCCCGTCCATAGGCACCTAGGAGGTGCCCAAGGCCCGTCCACAGTAGGCCTTGGGCTATTTGGATTTTCGAGTGCCTATCTATAACGCCCAAGGCCCACGGGCATACCCACAGCAGGCATACCCACGATACCCACTATTGTATAAAGTCACCCAAAATAGACATATAACTCGCTGACTTTGCATAATAAATAACTATTATTTATACCTATTTTGCTAACTCTATATAAAATAGCAGTTTTAATCTACAATATCTATAAATTTTACTAAAATATCTATATATATAAGAAACTAGTATATATATAATATGACTTAGAATAAAATTTTAATTAAAATATATTATATTATATAGTATTTTTATTAACTTATTAAATTATACTATAATAGCTTAAAGATATATATTTAAGTTAGTAGTATATATCTAGCATTTTCTATAAGTAAAATACTATTTATAGATTCTACTTTATCTCTTACTCTAGTATATTTCTTATAGGTAGATCGAAAGATAATTAATATAATTGTTATTTTATAAGCTTATATCACTAAATTCTATCAATTATATTACTTAAAGACTTATATTATTATTCTAGGAGTTTTAAATCCTTCGATTATAACTTAAGATAGGCGTTTAAGTATATTTCTATAGGTATATCTATAGATATACCTATAGATAAAGATACTTATAGCTAATTAGCTTATAATATATAGTAGGTTTATACTTAATTTACAATCTATTAGATCTATATAAAGTACTTCTTTTACTAGTAATCCTTATTTTATATAGTTATAAGTTATCTATTATAAGTTTAGATCACTTATTCTACTATAGTTATTATATTATCTCTTATATTATATTAACTATATTCTAATCTAGTATCTATACTATAGGGCCTTCTTTACTTCCTCTAAGCTTCTAACTAGACCTCTCTTATATTACTAATATATTTAATCCTAATCTTAATCTAAATATTAATCCTAGTCTTTTTAATAGCTAATAGACTTCTATCTTACTAATAGAGTCCGAGTTTACTTAACTAGCTATTCTTAATTACTCTCTTAAATATATTAGTCCTAATCAGAGAAAGTAGTTTATTCTCTATAATATAATAAATAATATATCTAAAGTAAAGTTTATTAAGTAGTAATATATTATAGTATATAGTAGTAGTACTAAGATATAATAAAGACTATAGTAGGATATAAAATATATATTATATATCTAGAAGAACTTTGACTAGGTAGTATATTATATTATAGATAAACCTTTAGTTATATATTAGATATATAGGGTTATATTACTTTATCTAAGTATAAAGCAAAGTAATACTAATATACTTAAATAGTATCTAGTCTTAGGGAAATACTAAAAGGATAGTAAAAGTAAGTCTATATAATAGTTAATTAAGGAGATTATATAGTATATACTAGTAAGTCTTATATAATTATATCCTTTAAAATAACTAATATATTATATATTAGGTATTAGAGTTATTTTATAACTTAAAATTCTTAAATAATAAATAAGAAAGAGAGTAAATTAAATGTTTTACTAGTCTGAATCTTCCTTTCCGGATACTTAAGAGGAAGTAATTTGCTTTCTTGATTCGAATAGTATAAAAAACTCTAGCTAAACCTACTTTACTTTATTCTTATACTATTTAATATTAGCTTAAGAAATTAGTTAATAAGGAGTAATATATAATTCTTACTATCTTATTATAAGATATAAAGCTCTTAATCATCCTTAACTACTAGATATTATCTTTTTAGTAGGTATTTATAGTAATTATAGGGTACTTTATTAACTAAGACTAGAATTATTGTAAGTTCCTACTTAGTTTCGAATCACTTAATAAGATATATTCTAGTATGAATCTAAGTAAAGTATTTATAGAGATCTTTAAAAAGCTTAATATTACTAATTGTATATTAGTAATTATATTAGATAATATATTAAATAATATAACTTTAGTATAGATAGTTTAAGACTCTATTAACTCTCTTAAATTACCGAATAGTCTAGTAGTTATTCGAATCCCTTATCTTATATATATTATCTAGCTAAGTCTTTATAAGCTACTTAGATCGGTGAAGGCCGATTCCTAGAATAATATTATAGATTGGAATATTTCTAATATCTAAGTCTAAGTCTAAGCTTGATTGCTTTATACTTTATAGAGTAAATAAGTTATTATATAAAGCTTTATTAAGATAAGTATATTACTTTGTTTATTATTTAATATATCTAATAACTATCTAGATTTAAGGGCTTATTATATTTATTAATATAAGCTCTTAATATTATAATAATTTCTTCTATCTCTAGACTAATAAAGTAAAACTTATACCTATCTAAGATATCTATATCTACTAGAATTCTACCTTCTTAATACTTTATTATATAAAATGTCTTAGTAAGCCCTATAATAAATATTGTAATAATATTAGGACTTAGAAATATAAACTTAGTAAGATAGAATAGTAGTAGGTTAACTATCTTTTATATATTATAGAGCTGTTCTATCGCTTTACTATAGTACTTTTAAAGACTAAAGAGATAATAGTATATTATATTTTTAGTATTTATAATACTCTTTTTAAGTACTTTAAGGAATTAATTATATAACTTACTTTAAAAACTATATCTTAGAAGAAGATAATATTATAAGCCCTTAATACTAGGATAGTAAAGCTTATCTCTTACTATATAAAGATAAAAGAGATTTATAGTAGTCTTTATATAATTAGAATAATTCTTATATCCTAGTATAAGCTTTACTTTTTCTTAAGTAAAGTATAGAATATATTAGAGAATAATATAAACTAGAGTAATTAATATAAGAAAATACTTTACTAATTTATAGCTTTTTATATCTAAAGATATACTTAGATATAGTTCTTATAAGAAGAGTAATCCTTTAAGTATTATTTAGCTAGTATAAATAATCTAGATATCTTTTTTAATCTTCTGTCTTATATCTACTCTAATCTATTAATATTAGAGTATAAACTTGCTAGATATCTTAAAAAGTATATATTATATTTACTATTATTATAAGTAGGAATATTAATATCTATAATAGTAAGGAAAAAGATTAATCCTTTATAATTCTAGAAAGAATATAAGAATAAATTCTTAATTCTTTTAAGTATTACTTACAATATTCTCTCTATTCTTATAATAAGTGCTAGAGTTAAATATCTTTTTAATTTAGTATAGGATATCTATTACTACTAATATAGATAGTTAAATATAAAGATAGTCTAGGATATTATAATATTCTAGTATAAAATCTAGTTTAATATTAAAATAGAAGAACTACCTAATAAGGATATATTCTTAGATTTAATATAAGAAGTAGATAAATAGAGAGAGACTAAATTTACTACTAATATACCTAAACTAATTAGTAATAGTAAGGATTCTAAGGATAATAATCCTATTAGACTAATTAAATATAAGTTTATAATAGAGAGTTAGCTTTTTTATCCTTCTATAGTACTAAATATATAGAAGTAATAGAGAAGTAAGCTAGTTAATAGTAAAGATAAGAGTAGTCCTTATCTTCCTTATTATAGAGATAAGGGTAGTACTTAAAAGTGCCCTAGTTTAAGAGAAGTAAGAAAGTATAGTAAATCTAATAATAATCAATTTATATTATATTAGTATAAATATATAACTATAATAAATACCTAAGTTATTATATAAAGGCTTCTAAGACTTATTTCTAATTCTAGTTAAAAAAGTAATAATATATCAAGTTATTATATAAAGGCTTCTAAAGCTTATTTCTAATCTTAGTCAGAAAATTGACTGTAATATTAAGTTATTATATAAAGACTTCTATAGTTCATTTTTCTGACTAAGATCAGAAAATTGATAGTAATATTAAGTTATTATATCTATAATCGAATTACTTAAAAATACAGAGAAAAAATACACAAATAATATAGATCATAAAGTCAAGAAATTCTACTTACTAAAAAGGCCTATAGGCGCCCACAGTATCCATAGACAATAGGCCCTAAGGGTAGGGCCCGTCTATAGGCGTATTGATAGTACCCATCGCCTGCTTATATAAGGCCCGTGGGCACTGCCCACCCGCCCGTCCATGGGCGATGTCGCAGTCTAGAGATTAGACTAAAATAGTACTAAGAATATACTAGCTTATATATCTTATATAAATAATTATAATAAAGATAGTTTTTATTATTATAGGTAGTAGTATAGTACTTTATAATAAAGAGATAGAATATAGCTATACTTTTCTTATCCTACTTCTTTACTAAAATATAGAGATATATTACATACTATATATATTTTTATAAAATAAAAATATATAACTTATTAAGAGAAGGTTTAGGTAGTATAATAGATACTAAAATAATTATAAGATATAAATAAAAGGATATTAAGATAATAGTACCTTAAAACAGAATTAGTACTTAAAAGATATATAAAGTAGAAATAATAAAGAAAAAAAGAAAAGAGAGTAAAATAGGAATAAAGTAATAAAGTTATAAGGAAAAAATAGTAATAAGAAAAAAAGTAAATAAATCTAAGTTATCTATAATAATATAATTAACTTTTATAAGATAGAAAGTTATAATTAGATATATAATTAAAGTAAAACTTATATCTACTATTTCTACCTAAATACTAAAATAGGAAGGAACTATTACTAATTTACTCTTTCCTTACTTATAATTTATATAAGAAAACTAGGAAAGAGTCCTTAAAATCCTATATATATCTAGAAATAGAGCTACCTACTATAAGATTATAGGCTATAATATAAATATCTTAAATCTAAAGTAAGATATTATATTTTATCTAAGTTTATAGAATATATTTCTTATTCCTTTATTAAAGATACTATCCTAATTCGGTATTATATTAATACTACTCTACTTATATTATAAAAAGTAGTAGTTATAGAAGAGGGTTCGGATATATTATATACTAAACCTCTATATACTATTAATATATAATAGGGATAGCCTATTAAATATTAGTAGATAAAAAATAAATCTAAAGTAGATCCCTATTACTTACCTTACTTTTATCTCTTTTCCTTTTATTCCTATTAAAGCTATATAAAGATATATAGACTATATATATAGCTAAGAAGTCCTTTAAAAGCTTAAAGATATCTTTATTTACTATCTCTAGATAATTAGTATCTTAGGTATAATACCTATTATTATTAGAATAAGTCTAGGTAGTCTAGTTAAGAATCAATACTAAATTATAGATATCCTCCTATATTCTCTTAGCTATATACTTACAATATATATATTATTAAATATATTATTAATATTTCTTTAAATTTATAATACTAAGAAAATACTAGATTAAGAAAGACTTACTAGTATCTAATATATTCTAGTTCCTAATACTAGTATAGAGACAGTATATATACTATATATATCTTAACTAGATTAGATTTATATAAGAAGTAGGTATAATAAGAAAAACTATAAGACTAATTAAATTCTAAAATTAAGAGTCTTATATAGAGCCTATTTAGGCCCTTATATACAAAGACTTACTATAATAGTCAAAAAAGTCTTTTATATTATTCTAAATATATCTCCTTTATTATAAATCACTATCAATTTCTCCCTAATATCTTATTATTTTAGAATATCTAATTTAGGAATACCCTATATTTCAGATAGAGATATCCTCTTAAAAAGAGAGGGGATAATTATAAAGGATAAAGGTCCTTTATAGTTTATATTATATATAGAATAGGATACTAGCCGAGTCATATATATAATATAGCCGAAGCGTGTATATTGCGTTATATAATTAGGCCGAGTCCTTAGCACTCTATTCTCCTAAATCTCCTAGGGTCCCCCGGCTCCCCTTAATTCTAGCAAGAATTAGTCTTGGCACACAAGAGACAATACATTTGACATTCCTACCGCCATTATATCTTACCTGGTTGACAGGCATTATACCTATAGACTATATATTCTTACAAATATAGATAGATAAAAGAAAAATAGTCTTAAAAATAATTATATAAGACTATTAAAAAAAATAATAAGCTTCTAGAGATATTAGTTAATAAGACTATACTAGGTTATTTATAGACTTTGGCAGAACCCATTTTGGGTCGAAGACTCCGACCCAAAACCTAACCCATTAGGTTTTAGGTTCCGCCTTCCATAACCCAACCCAACCTAAAACCCAATAGGTTAAACCTAATAACCTAATAATAACCTATTTAAACCTATTTTAGTATAAAATATAGGTCTTAGTATTCATAATAATACTAAGTTATTAAACAAAATTACTATTTTTTATAACTATTCCGGTTTATCTATCAAATATTACTATATTATTATAGCAATAAGTTAGAAATTTTATATAATTACTTTGAATTTAAAGCCAATTTACTTTATATTATATTAATTACTAATAAAAATTAAGATTAATTATAGTATAGTAATATTCTATTAATTTATATATTTATTAAATATAGACTATTAGAAATATATATTTATAGTAGAGGTAAGTCTATATATATTTAAATATAAATATAAATAGAAATAGAAATTTCTTAATCTTAGTTTATTTTCTATATAATTAATATTATTTTAAAGCTAAATATCTCTTTTCTTATATTCTTAATTAATATATCTAGTAATTAATATACTATAGGAATTAAGATAGTTTATAAATAATCTTTATACTTTTATATATACTCTAGATAAAATATTTCTTAGTAATCTTTAGAAGAAATAGGTTATAAATAGGTTCTTTTAGGTTTTAATAGGTTATAAATAGATTATTAATAGGTTATAATAGATTATAATAGGTTATAATAGGTTGTAATAGATTATAATAGATTATAATAGATTATAAAAGGATTCTATTAGGTTCTATTAGATTAGATCTATTTAAATATAGCTTATATAGCTAATTAATTAATCTTATATCTTATATTATTTAATATATCTACTTTACTTAACCTATTTATATATTTATTATCTAAAACCCTCTCTTTATAAGTATATACTCTCTCTAATTATCTCTTTTATATCTCTTATAGTATTTATCTTTATAATAATTATATCCTAAAGCTAGTATTCTAACTTCCTACCTACTCTTTTTAATAGAAATATAGATAATCTTAGCTATCTTATTCTTTTTTCTTAGACTCTAACCCTATCTAGTAACTAACTTATAATTAAGTCTTTTAATACTATTAATACTAACTTTCTTTAGCTCTTTAATCTTCTATTAATCCTATCTTCTCTTATCTATATTAGCCCTAATTAGAGAAAGATATATATACTTTATAATAATATAATATATAAAGAATAGATTAACTAGTAGCTATAAACTAACTATAGATAGAAAAGTAAGCTTTCCTAAGATTTAAATTATAATTTAAATATATAAAGTAACTTTAACTAAGTTACCTATACTAAAGATAATATACTAAAGATAATATATAAGTACTATTTAAAGATCCTAGAGTATCCTTATTCTCTATTATCTAGTAGTAAAGACTATTATAGTATATTAACAATATTAAAGTATTTAAAGATAGTAGGCTATTATAAAGCTTAATAAGAAGAGAAAGAAGAAATTACTAAATTCCTTTAAAAGATTATAAATCTTTATATTTTATTTAGTTATTAGGTTTTACTAATACTCTTAGATATATAGGATAATAGCTAATTAAAAGCTTCTTTTTTATAGTTAGTTTAGAAAGAATATCTTCTTTAATTTCTTATTCTTAATTAACTTTTATTCTATCTTATTAAATATCTAATATTTTATAAGCTATTCTAATTAGCCTACTCTATACTATCTATCCCTCTAATATCCTTTATTACTATAATATACTATTATCTTTATAATATTATTATAGAATAATAGAAGTCTATTCTCTAAATACTACTTAATAATACAAAAATCTTAATTATATTAGATTACTAGATTTCTTTATATAACTAGATATTTATAGGTATTACTAGCTATTTTATTAATAGTAATTAGATATACTAAGAGATTCTACTTAGATTTAAACTACTTTATAACTTTTATACTAGTTTAAATCTAAGTAATATAGTCCTTAAAACTCTAGTTAAGTATTATATCTAGGATTAGGTATTTAGAGTTATAACTAATAATATTACTAATAATAAGATAATAGTTAATACTATATAATAGATACTCTCTAGTAATATAATAATAATCTAAATATCCTATCTTATTTATTTTATCTAGTTATATTTAAACTAGCTCTTTAATTATCTAAAGACTATTTCTCTAAATAAGAATATAGAAATAAAGTAGACTAACTAGAAGTTATCTATAGTAAAGATAAATACTTAGTATTAGATATAAAGAATCTTATATATCTTAAATAAGATTTACTATCTTACTATATATATCTATATAAGTCCCTAATATTAGATAGTCTTTTTTTAATTTTAAAAAAAAGGACTCTAGCTTATTCTAATCTAGGATATAAAGATTTAATAGAATTCTATATTCTTAATACTTTATTATATAAAGAGACTATATAGTTTCTTCTAGTCCTTCTATAAGAAATATAACTATAAAAAGATATTACTTAATAATTAAGAATAATATTAAATTAACTATCTTCTATAAATCACTTAGCTATTCTTTAACTATATAATAGAACTTTTAAAGATAAAGAAGATTATAATATATCTTATCTTTAAGCTTTATAATATTCTTTTTAATCACTTTTTTAAAGTAAAGATACTATTTAAATATAAGTATATTCTATAAAAGTTAGATATACTTAAAATACTTATAGCTAGTTACTTAAAGCTTAATAAGTACTACTCTTAAACTAATAATCTTAAAAGATATATCTATATAGTTAGAATAATACTAATACTTAATAGTAGATTTTAATTCTTCTTATCTAATAATTAGGAGTTTTACTAGTATAATACCTACCGGAAATCATTTTAAGAGTTATTAATTCTATATTAAGAATATCTTATAATAAATTATAGATTAACTAATATCCTAATAATAGCTTTTAGTTCTAGACTAAATAAGATACTAAAGAGTAATAAAATATTTATAAAGCTAACTAGTAATAAAATAATATAATATCTTAATAGTAATATATTAATAATCTATTTCTTTTTTATAAAGAATAATACTAATTATTTATATTACTAGATCTAATTAAGATTAAATCTCTTTAATTCTAGTAGAAGAACTAATCCTATTTCTCTATAATTATATTATTTACTTATAATATTCTCTCTATCCTAGTAACTAGTATTAATATTAAATAGCTCTTTAATACTACTTAGGATATTTATTACTACTACTATAGTTATCTAAGATCTAAAATAATTAAGAAGTTTATATTATTTCTATATATAATAAGATTTAATCTTAAGAAAGCTAAAATAAAGTAGCTTTAATAGTTCTTTTTATTAGCTAAACTTAAGTTATTAAAAAAAGAACTTAATAATTATATAGAGGATACTAAGTTTAACTTAATTAGTAATAATAAAGAGAAGAAAGAGAAAAGAGTAGATAGTAGACTATAAGAGATATCTCTTTATCTAATAGATATAAATATAGAGATAATAGAGCTATAGTTACTAAAGTCTATAACTTAGATATAGGCCTTAAAAAGGAAATATAAGAGTAGAGTAGATAATAATTTTAAGAAATATTAGAGAAATATTGTTATAATATAATTAGATATAAGGCTATTCCTAGAATAATGCCTTAGGTATATAGGCAGAACAGATACCTAAGACGGCCTAGCACTCTTAATACAGAATCGCCTATATTTCCCTATTATCTCGGGAATCTTTATTATAAAAACAATATCCCGCTTTATATATTATATCCCCTATCTATATAAGACTATATATAAATAGGACTATATAGAGAAAGCCTAATAGGGCCTTAAGAAATAGTCTTTGACTTTTAAATTATCTTATTACCTTCTCCTATCTAATTAATAGGTACCTATCCTAACTTATAAAGTATCTTAATAATTCTATTTCTTCTTCTTTAATTATCTAGAAGAATAGTATTAAGAACTCGCTCTACTCCTACTACTAAGAAGATCCTAAATTCTCTCTAAATAACTAGAGAAATACCTCCTATAGAAAATATTACTTAGACTAATCTAGCCTAACTAATTACTAATCTTAATATAAATCTTATAGTAATTTAAGCTATTATAGAGAAGCTATAGAGACTTAAAGACCTCTAAGACTAGATTAAGACTCTTAAATCTTAGCTTATAGGCCGAATATCTAATAAAGTCCTAATAAGTCCCTACTAAGAGATCTATAAGACTTCTAAGTAAGACTAGGAAATTAAACTTAAGAGTATATCTATATTTATCCTTAATTTTATCTTATAATAATACTAAGAATAGCTCCTAGATCTATAATAATAATTCGAAGAAACACTAAAATGCTATTATAATAATTAAACCTAGATTCTTAGAGTATTTAACTATATAGATATAACCTACTAGTAGAGATAGTACTAATATATTAATAAAAAAATACTGATTCTATTATAGAATCCTAAGAAAGACTAGCCTTACTTTAAGGACTAGACTTTGACTTTTATTAAGAATATAGCTATCTTAGAATCTAAGATAATAGGCTAACTCGAGAGAGTATATTAGATAAAAGATAAAGACTCTTAAGAATTCTATATATATCTTAATATCTTAGAATAGTATTTTCTAAGAATAGTAAAGAAAGAAAGAGCTCTCTCTTTCTTTATAAAGTTTCTATATAATCTCTAAGATAAAATCTGTTACTATATTATAAAACTCTCTAAAACCTAGAAGGATATAATCGATATTATATATTATTTCTAGGACCTAAAGAAGTTAGAGATAAATTGTAAGTAAAAATATACTAAAAGTACTAAGAATATTTTATAAAAAAAGAACTCTAACCGAAAATCTTAGAAGCCCTAATTAATAGAGAGATTAAAATCTAAAGATAATAAGGATATACTATTAGAAGAATATCTAAACCCTATTAGGAATAATAGTAAATATAACTAATACTTTAACTATAGAAGTAAGAAATACTACTCTAATAAATATCTAAACCCTCTAAAGGACTAAAAGATAATAATAGTATAGTTAGTCTTATAGGGAAATAATAGTAAGATAAAGTAACTCCTATATCTTTATCTCTCCTGATTATAAGAACTAGAACCTAGCTTTATATTCTGATTACTGTCTAAAATAATCTCGAAACTTATATAGATCTTAATACTAGGATTAAAGCTAATCTTATAAGCTTTAAATTTATTAAGAAATATAAGCTTAATTAAGTAAAGCTTATTATATTTCTTCTTTATACTATTAACTGAAAGATAATACTAATCTATAAGATATAAAGTATCTTAATAAAAGCTACTGATTTAAGAGATACTATCTACTAATTTATCTATTTCTATATAACAATTAACTAAGACCTTTATCTCTCTAGAAGTCCTATCC
Organism: Penicillium polonicum; assembly: GCA_034423695.1. Classification (NCBI taxonomy): domain Eukaryota; kingdom Fungi; phylum Ascomycota; class Eurotiomycetes; order Eurotiales; family Aspergillaceae; genus Penicillium; species Penicillium polonicum. The sequence continues at coordinate 8,650,938 of CP139884.1, read as the reverse complement.
TTCTCTCTATAATAATAATCTATAATCTTAATATTTATATTATAGGATAAAATAGTCTCTAGTAGTTTAGGATATCTTCTATAGAAATTCTACCTCTAATCTGCTTTATTAAAAAGACCTAAAATCTTATATATATCTTTACTATAGTTAAACTATCTAAAGAAGTATAGCTACCTATTAACTAGAATATTGTTAAGATATCTCTAGAATATTATTAAATATCTAGTAAACTAGTATAGTTCCGAGACTTTTTTTTATCCTAAAACTCGAAAACCTTACCTTTCTTTAATAAGTATAATTATACTATTAACTTTATCCCGAGAGTAAAGATCCTATTTAGTCCTATATACCCTCTATTATAAAAGGAACTTATAGAATTATAAGAATATCTTAATAAGAATCTTTAAAACAAATAAATCCGAGAATCTAAGAGCTTTATTAGAGCCCCTATCTTATTTATACCTAAATCTAATAGGAGCTTATAACTCTATATTAACTACTAGAGACTTAATAAAGTCTTAGTAAAGAATTATTATCTCTTATCTCTTATTTTAGAGATTCTAGACCGGCTCTCTAGCTTTAGGATCTTTAGTAAGATTAATATCTAAGATATATACTACTAAATATATATTAAAAAGAGTAATAAATAGAAAACTATATTCTGAATCTATTATAGATATTATAAATATATAGTTATATCTTTTAGTCTTATAAATACTTTAGTAATCTTTTAAAATTATATTTATATAGTATTTTATAATATTCTTAATATCTTTTTAGTTATATATCTTGATAATATCCTTATCTTCTTCCTAGACTAGGAATCTTATATAAATTATCTTTACTAGATAATTAAATAACTTTAGAAAGTAGGCTTATATACGAAATTTAGTAAATATACCTTCTACTAAGACTAAGTTAACTTCCTAGGATTTGTTATATCCTAAAAGAGTGTTTTAATAAACCTTAGCCGGATTACTAATATTACTTTATAGGAGATTCTAAAGTCCTACTAGGATATCTAGATATTCCTAGGATTTTATAACTTCTATTATAGGTTTATTAGAGATTACTCCTAAATTGTACTACTACTTATAATCTTACTAAAAGATAGTAAAAATAGATATAAGCTTAGTTAGATTAATCTAATACTTAGTAAAAAGATAGCTTTTTACTGTCTAATTGCTATCTTTTAGTCTATACCTCTTCTCTAATACTTTGATTTATTAGGACTGATTTAATTAGAGACTAATATATTAGATAGTATTATAGCTAAGATTCTCTCTTAATCTAATAAGAGTAGGATATAATATCTAGTAGCTTTCTAGTTATAGAAGTTTAGTAGGGTAGAGACCCTTTATAAAATATTAGATTAGGAGTTATTTACTATTATATACTTATTTAAATACTAGTAATACTATCTTAAGGAAAGTACTTATCTAATTAAAGTATTTTTAGATTATTCTAATCTTTAGGCTTTTATAAAATAACTAAAGCTTAATAGTAGGTAAGTATAGTAGTACTTAGTCTTTACTCTATTTAATTTTATAATTAAATATTATACTAGAAAGAGTAATCCTATAGATAGACTCTCTCGGTACTAGCTACTAAATAACTATAAGATTAACCTAATTTTGCTATTAAGCTACTAAATAGCTAGTAAATTGTAGATAACTAATCACTATTCTATTATAGTCTAGTTACTAACTATAAGTATATTTATTTTAAATATCCTATACTTTAAAGAGAATAAAGATAAGAATAAATTAATTAGTATAATTAATTAGAAAGAGCTCGGGTATATATACTATCTCTCTAATACGTAAGTAAGGTCTATTTATACTTCTAAGTAGGTATACTTTACTAAAATAGATATAGACCTTAAAGAGCTTATTAGGCAATTCTAGGATAGAGACCTAGAAACTTAGTACTAAAAGACTACTATAAAGTTATTGACTTTAGAGCCTAAGGGCTAGAGTATAGGACCTAAGGGTCTTTTATAATTTAAATAATATATTTATATCTCTATAGGAAACAATTTAAGAACTAAACTATTAAGTATTTATTATAATAATCCTCTAGCTAGCTATTTTAGGTATTTAAGAATACTTAAGCTAATAAAAAGGAAATATTACTAGCCGAATCTCTATCTAGATATTACTAAATATATAAAGGATTACTAGATCTACTAAAATATTATAGTAAGAAGATATAAGCTATATAGGAAGCTATAACTATTACTGATTCTTTTATAGTTCTTTATAGAGATCTTAATAGATTTTATAATAGGTTTACTATTAGTGATATTCGAGTTTATATCTATTAATATAATTCTTATTATTATAAATAGATTTATAAAATAGTTACTATTCTTCCCTATTTTATTAATAATTATAGCTAGAGACCTTACTAAATTATTCTATAATTATATAGTGTGATGATTGAGGTTGTCTAAGACAGAGGATTCTGCTGTCAGGTTCCGACTTCGGTTAAGGTTCTGAGTCTGAAGGATGTTTGTATAGTTTGTTTGTTGTTGTTTGCGTAGAGCCCTATAAAAGCTCTGCCAGACTCGTTTCCTCTCTTTTTCTTTCCTTCCCTTCTCTATACTTAGTATTCTTGCTAAATAGCACTCTTTTCTTTAAAGACTTGGCTCGTAATATAATACTAAGTATTATTCTCAATTCTATAAAGCAGTAAGGTTGTATAGACTATCATTGCGATTGGTCCCGGCCCTACTTTACCCTACTTCCTGTTCTTTAGTATTGTATAAGCTAAGACTCGATCCGAACCTAAATCTGATTTAGTCTAACCAATTATAATAGTTGAGACTCGATGAAACCTGATAAACCGTGGTAAGTAGCTAGTTGTTGCTGTGTCTAATAATAAAGAAACTCCCGAATATAAGACGGATGTTTAGGAACCGAAGACCCTAATAAGATTAGTTAAGACTGATGAATATAATAATGATGAAGATAATGTTGGAGAAGGATTATTCTCTCTGTGCGAATAACTGTTGAATACTCTATCTAAGGAGAGATTCTAAGAACTTGCTTGTTAGTATAAGTTACTAGAGTAGAAGTGTTAAGAGCTTAAGGACGAGGTGATAGTTCTTTTAGCTAAGAGAGTTAACTTTAATAATATAATTAAGAATCTTTAGATCGAGTGTGATAAAGCGATTACTTACTGTAATTTGGTAATTAAGGATTGTAGTGATCTTGTATTCTAGCTTCTAAACTGAAATTATAGCTTTAGTATACCGAATATAGAGGCTATTACTAACCGAAAGACTATAAAGATGCTAGATACTCTAATGCTTAGTGATAATAAGGAGGTTTGATTTAAGATATAGGAAATAGTTATATACTAGAAGCTTAAAGCTAATATTAACTATTACCTACTGTCTATATATTATAAGCTCTATATATAAAGTTGTTACGAGAGAAAGACTTAGTTATATATTGTACTAAGAATAAGTTCTGATTCTAGCAATCTATATATAGATATTAAAGATATAATTACTTATTTAAAAAACGTTTTCGCTAATCCAAACTGATATACTGAAGTATATACTATATACTATAAGTTAATAATAAAGTCTAAGGATAGCTTTACTGATTTCTTTACCGAGTTTATATAACTTGTAGAAGAAGCTATTATAATTAAGGAAAATTATAAGTGCGATTTGTACTTGAAACTCCTATATCTATTGTAGAGCTAGGTAATATAGGCTATTAACTAAGGTATTGTGACTTTTGAATTTTTTACTAAGACCTACTAGAGTATATCTTACGAGATTAATCTATAGTAAGAAGTAAAGACTACTTCCTATATATAGTTTACTATTACTACTAGTAGTAGTATAGATATAGGAATAACTCTAAAATCAATATTAATATTAGTATATACTTCTTATATAAAATGTGAAGAAAGTACTAATCCTGGAAGACTCTTGAATACCGAATAAGATATCTTGATAAAGGAAGGTTGATACTTTAATTATAAGGAATAGGGATATATGATCTATAACTATCTGAAGAAGAAGCTAGCTGGTATTGTTACTATTGCTATAGCTTATCTCTCTTCTTATATTATTAAGCTTAATAATAATAAAGATAATAGTTAGGGAAAAGCTGATATCTAGGTTAAGTCTCCTATCTAGGTAGATAAAAAGTATTATTATACTTACTAGATTTATATAAATTGATTAGTAGTCCTAGGAATAGTTTAGTTTTTAGTACTAGACTGATATATAATAGATGCTCTTTCTTTATTTTAGTACTTAGTAATACTAGAGTGGATAGATATATATTCCTGAATCGAGGATTGAGTATACTTCTTAGTAAACGATTTAGATTGAAAGCAGAAAGTATAGGATAGGAGTGTCCTATTTAGAGATTTGATAGAAAGCTTAGTAAGCTGATTATATATATTAATTTTTTTATAATATATATAGATAGTAGAGTATAGTAATAGGTTCTAATACTGATTGCTGATCTCGGAAAGTATAATATGATTCTTAGAAGGAAATGGTTTATAGACTATAATATCTTGCTAGATTGTTAGTGGTATTGGATGATCTAGCTAGATAAGAAGATACTTTTTGATAATATAATAAGTAAGATGGTAGTACTAATACCTATTACTATCCTCTAGAAACTGAAACTAAATCCTAATTATTAAGTAAATACTGATTGATAAGATTGTCTTTTTGGTCGAAAGAAGTTAAAGGCGAAGGATAGTTATAAGTATATCTGTAAGTATTAGTATAGGTATTGGTAGGTTAAGGAATAAAGAAAGATGAATTAGAACCTAAATAATAAAAGCAAGATAATAACTTTAAAGATTTGATAGTTAGAGGAGGTACTGTTAATAATTAATATTAGTACTATTAGCGGTATAGGATTCAACTGGTTATATAAGTGTAGGAAAACTAATAAGAAGACCGAAACCTTCTCTATCTTATTATATAAAATTGATTATATTATTAATATTAAGAGTTCTTAGATCTAGGATATAGAGATTAAGGAGATTAAGAAGATACTACTAAAAGAGTACTATAAGCTTGTAGAAGTCTTCTTAAAAAAGAGGTTAGACGAATTGCTATCTTATAGACCTAGAGTTAATTATAATATTATACTTAAGGCTAAAGCAATATCTAGATATTACTCTCTCTATAAGTTATTATTAGAGGAGCTAAAAGCTACTAAAAAGTATATTCTTAAGAATTTATAGAAAGGTTTTATTATTTTAAGCTTCTCTTTATATACTTTACTAATCCTAATAGCTAAGAAGCTAGGTAGAGGACTATATTTCTATATTGATTTTAGAAAGTTAAATATAATTATAAAGAAAGATTGCTATCTACTATCACTAATTAATAAAGTGATCTAGTAAATAAGTAAAGCGAAGATTTATATAAAGTTAGATATCTAGTAAGGATTCTATTAGATTCGATTAATACTAGAAGCTAAAGACTTTACTATATTTTGTATATAATATAGATTCTTTAAGTATAAAGTAATGCTGTTTAGTTTAACAAATAGTCCTATAATATTCTAGAGATTTATAAATAATATACTTAGAGAGTACTTAGATAAATATACTATTACTTTTATAGATAATATCTTAATCTATAGTGAGAATGTTGAGGATTATAAATAATAAGTTAAGGAAGTACTCTGTTGTCTATAGGAAGTAGGGCTATAAGTCGCTTTGCTGAAATCCGAGTTCTTAGTTATAAAAACTAAGTTCTTAGGCTTTATTATAAGTACTAATAGTATTACTATAGACCTAGCAAAGATTAAAGTGATTTAGTTATAGTTAGTACTGACTACTATAAAGAGAGTATAATTATTCCTTAGATTCTATAATTTCTACTAACGATTTATTAGAGCTTATAGTATAATCTCGAAATCTTTATATTAACTAATAAGATAAGACGTTTTCTTTAAGTAGTTAATATAGTATAAAGAAGCTTTCTAATATTTAAAGTAAAATTTAGTTAGTATACTAGTTCTCTATTATTATAATTTAGCTCGTAAAACTAGAGTTAAAACAGATATATTAGATAGAGTTCTCGGGGTAGTACTTACTTAGTACTATAAGTAAGATGATTTCTAGTATCTAGTAATATTCTACTCGAAATTAATATAGCTAGCAGAATTAAATTATAAGATTCGAGATAAAGAACTCCTAGCAATTATTTATATATTATAGGAATAAAGACCCGAGCTTAAAGGACTATTATAAAAGAATTATTTTAAGATTCTTACTAATTACTAGTTACTAGAGTACTTTATAACTACTTAATAAATAAATTAATAGTAGATAAGGTAGAGTAAGTTTCTTTTATAGTTCTATTTCTTAATTAAGTATTAACCTAGTAAGAAGAATATTATTATAGATACTTTATTAAGGAAAGAAACTTTATATATTAATAATAGTCGGTAGATTATACTCTTGCCTATAGAATACCTAGAGGAAGATATATAACCTAAGGTTAAGGTTAGTCCTATTAACCTAGGAGATACTTAGTATTAGGAGATTATAGAAAGGGTTAAGTATATTAATAGATAGAGTACAGAACTAGCGGAATTCTGTTAAATTGCTAAAGAAGAAGATAATAATCACTAGATATTATAAGATAGACTTCTCCTTTTTAAAGAACGACTTAAAGTTCCGGATAAAGATGATCTATAGGCTAGATTACTTAATGATATATACCGCTAACTAATAATAGCCTACCCTAGTATTAAGAAGCTAAAGAAGATAACTACTATATAATACTATTAGTCTAAACTAATAAAGGATATAGAAAGATATATCTATAATTACCTAATATATAAATGAACTAAACCTTAGTATAATCGAATCCTAGGACTTTTATATCTACTTCTAATCTCTGAAAGACCCTAGCAGTATATTGCTATAGACTTCCATTCTTTCTTTAGAGATTATTATAGTTTTAATACAGTTTATATAGTAATAAATTATTTTAGCAAAAGACCTATCTTAGTCCTATATTATAAGGAGATAATAATAAAGCAAATAATAAGACTTTTTATTAATTATATACTCCGAAGTATAAGAATATCTAATAGTATTATTTTAGATCGAGATAGTTAGTTTATTTCTAAGTTCTAGACAGAATTTTGCCGAATCCTAGGAATTAAGAGAAAGCTTTTTATAGCTTACTATCTATAGACTAATAAATAAAGCGAAATCGCAAATTAGTATATAGTATAAAGACTAAGGCTATATATAGAATATAACTAGGATAACTAGTTAGAGTGTTTACTAATAATTGATTTTGTAGTATCAATTCTTCTGTAGGATATAATAAAGAAGTTACCTTTCTTTATTAAATAGGGATATAAGCCTTCTATATTATTCGACTAGAAAGACTAGGAAACTATAATATAGAATAAATAAGAAGTAGTTGATATATTAACCTATCTTTATAATATCTAGAATAAGATAAAGCAGTAGATCGCTAATTCCTAATAGAAGATAATTTAGTAGGTAAATAAGTAATAGCAGGAAGAAGATCTTAATATTAGAGATTATATTTTTATAACAATAAAGGATTAGATATTAGATTAATCTAGTCGAAAACTCTCGTATCTTACTAATAGTCTATACAAAATTCTCGAGAAGATTAGGAATATATATTGGATCGACCTACCTAATTTAATCCGGGTATATCTAGTATTTAACCTAAGTAAGCTTCGAAAAGTAACGATATTAGAACCCCTCTGGGGATAACTTATTAACCTACTACTACTAATTAAAATTTCTAAAGAAGATAAATAGGAGGTTAAAAAAATCCTAGATTCGAGAATATATTACCGAAAGCTATAGTATTGTATCTAGTAGCTCGGTTATAATCTTAATATATAATAGTATCCTATAGGGAATTTCAAGTATACTCCGTAAAAGATTTAGGATTTTCACAACCAGTATCCCGCGAAGCCTAGTCCCCTAATATATTTATAGGAATGGCTATATATTAACAGAGAAGATCGAATCCTTGATGATTATATTAATAACGACAAGCCCGTATTTAGGGACTGAATGTAGTTTTAGCCGGGGGTTATATGATGATTGAGGTTGTCTAAGACAGAGGATTCTGCCGTTAGGTTCCGACTTCGGTTAAGGTTCTGAGTCTAAAGGATATTTATATAGTTTGTTTGTTATTGTTTGCGCAGAGCCCTACAAAAGCTCTGCCAGACTTGTTTCCTCTCTTTTTCTTTCCTTCCCTTCTCTATACTTAGTATTCTCGCTGAATAGCACTCTTTTCTTCAAAGACTTGGCTTGTAACATATAGAACTATACTTTAGATCTCTTAAAGATATTATATCTAACTAAGGATTCCTATTTATAAGTAAGTTCTAGTTAAAACTATACTATCTATTATAAATATATTTTAGGCTTTTAATAATATTCTACCTATAAATTAATAGGCAAATAGAATATATAAACTAAATCCTTAAATATTATCTCTAGTACTTTATAGATAATAAGTAAGTCTTATAAATATTCCTACTAAGATCTATTAAATTTGTATATAATAATATTATTAATTTAATAATTAGTATTTCTCTATTCTAAGCTTTACTTAGATACTCTCCTAACTCTTAATAATATTTTAAAGGCGAAACTCTTTATAAAGAGGTTCTAGTAGTATCTATATAAGTTAAAAAACTAGAAAATCTCTATTAGAGATTATAAAAGTACTAGTAAAAGATAAATAAAATAATAATAAAATATTATAATAAAGACTATATTCTAATATAATTTAAAAAAGAAGACCTAGTTAGTTTATTAATAAAAAATCTTAGATTAAAAGAGAGTAGAAAACTAGTATCCTACTTTATTAGTCTCTTTTATATTTTATAAACTATTAGAAAATAAGCTTACTATCTAAGCTTATTTTAGTAATATAACCGAATTTATAATATTTTCTATATAACTCTTTTTAAACTATAAAGGAAACTATCCGGAAAGGATAGTAAATCCCTACTAATACCTAATCTAGAAGATAAAAAAGAATATAAGATTAAAGAAATATATAATAAAAAATAAATTAAGGATATAAAATACTTTCTTATTAAATAGAAAGAATAGCTATTAGAATATAACTAATAGGTTCCCTAAAAAGATATAGAAAATATAACTAAAGTAATATACTTTTACTAGAAATAGAAAAAGAAGAAAAAATCCTTAGTTACTATAAAGAGATAGCAAAACTATCCTAAAAGATAAAAGAAAACCAGCTAATAAATAAAGAAAAAGATATTAAAATATTAGTACTATAAAAATATATAAAAAACTATCTAATCTTCCTAAATTTCCTCTAATAGAATAGAGAAATCTATTATTATATACTTCTCTATTTTATTATTACTAATAAAGATATTATTATTATTATCTAAGTTAAGAATATCCTAGATATTATAAACCTCTACTAAAATACTCTTAAAGAATACTCGTTTTGCTAAGATCTAGAGAATATATCCTTTATCTCTAGATAATAGATATATAAGTAATTTTAAGAAATACCTAGCTTATTTCTTATAAGTATAAAAAAAGTTAAGAATAGCAATTAGAGGAAGTATAATCTCGTAACCTATAAGAAAAGTATTATAATTAGTATAGATTTACTACCGAATCTATAGTTAGAAAATATTAAAATATATACTTATAACTATCCTAATACTTATTTTAACTTAGCTCTTATTACTAATTAACTTATACTTTTTATAATAGGCCTATTTAGAAGTATTAAAGAACTAGTATAGTTCTACTATCTTCTTAGTAATAACTTAGTAGATCTTATAAGAATATAACTAGTTATACTAGCTAATATCTCTATCCTTATTATTAATATAATCTAGCTAGAATATCTTATAGGCCTAGATAAATAGATCACTAAGATCTTAATAGTTACTAAGTATAGTAGTTAAGACCTAAAATAGTTAATAGCTATATCTAGAGATAAGACTTAGTAAAACTCACAAGAATATATATTAAAGTATAGTTAGAATACTATTAATATATAACTAAAGTCTTAGTATCTATTATATAATTAACTATAAAGAGATAAATCTAGTTCTCCTAGAACTCCTTAATTACAGTTTATAAATAATATATATACTAAAGAGTCTTTAGATAGACTAGAGCCTATAAAAAAGAATACTAGATACTATTATAGATAGGGTTTTAGTAAGATATTATAATAGTCTTAATATCTAGAAACTTAGGAAAGATAAATAAAGTAGTAGCTTTTATATAAGAAAAAGAGAGATATAGAGATATAAAGAGAGGAAGTAGAAGAGAGAGAGATTATAGGATTAAAATAAAGAAATATATCCCTAATCTTAGAAGTAAGATTTCTTTATTTATCTACTTATATCCTTACCTATTTTATCCTATTTACCCTATTATATACTCTCCTTTAGTATCTATTACCCTATATAAAAGCCTACAATTTATAAAAAAAGGATGATTTATTATAATATAATCAGATATAAGACTATTCCTAGAATAATATCTTAGGTATATAGGCAGAATAGATACCTAAGACAGCCTAGCACTCTTAGTACAGAATTGCCTATATTTCCCTATTATCTCGGGAACCCCTATTATAAAAACAATACCCTACTCTATATATTATATCCCCTACCTATATAAGACTATATATAAATAGGACTATATAAAGAAAGCCTAATAAGGCCTTAAGAAATAGTCTTTAATTTTTAAACTATCTTATTACCTTCTTCTACCTAATTGATAGGCATCTACCCTGACTTATAGAGTATCTTAACAAATATATCCTAATATAATCATCTAATTTATTCTAATTTATTCTAGAAGACCTATCTATAAACAAAATACTTAATATTATAAGCAAAAAGTATATTAATTATACAGCTCTACTCTAGAAGGCTGTTTAGCTAGTTTACTCTATATTAAGACTTTAATAGGTTACCTAATAGGTTTTAGGTTATTACCTATAACCTAAAACCTATCATTAGATCGAGGCAATAGACCCAAAACCTATTTTGGGTTAGGTTAGGTTGGGTTGGGTCCGGGTTATAGTGGGTCGTGCCGAAGTCTAGTTATTTAGGATAGATTCGAAAATAGCTAAGACTATTAGATAGCTTCTAGTTAGATCTATAAATAATATATATAAATAAATAAGAAGATTCAAATTTATATAATCCTAAAAAGATCTAGATTTTAATTATTTAATATAATATATTATTATATAAAAAATATAAAGAAAAATATAAAATTAATATATACCTCTCGAGGTTACGAGTCTAGGTATATTTATATTGTTTGATATCTATTAGATATCCGCAAATATCTAATAGATATAAGATCTATATCCAAATCCGCAAGGCTGCGGATCTTAGATATCAAAAAATATCTATATCCGTAGTTTACGGATATAGATTGTGGATATCCGCGGACATTGCGGATCGTGCCGCAGTCTACTGATTGATAGGCGCCTACCCTGACTTATAGAGTATCTTAATAGTTGTTAGGATATAAGTGACGAAAATATCACATTTACTATGTGTTTTGGACTGCGCCGCTCGCTTGTGTGCGCCACTCGCATGTGAAATACGTTAGCTAACTAATATTACTAAAACTTAGTAATCTATTGTAACGTGTTTCGTAAGCGAGCTGCGCACACAAGCGAGCTGCGCAGCCCAAAACACATAGTAAACGTGATGCTATATTTCAACAACCAACGCTTTTATTTAATTTCATTACTTGCCGATAGCAATTGATAAGCATCTTTAGTACCATATAAAATCGAGAACTTGCATTGTTATGGTATCGAAAAATATATGGCTGGACTATAGAATATATATATCTCTCAGTCACTAATTTATTAAATTTCCCTCAACTCTAATAGGTGGCTAGATATCATATAAAAAGCATTATGCCACAGGGAAAAGCTCATATAGATGACCGTTGTTGTAATATCATGTTGTAATTTATCGCTTTTACTATGTGTTTTGGGCTGCGCAGCTCGCTTGTATGCGCAGCTCGCTTGTGAAACACGTTATAAGATGATATGGTTAAAGTCAACTCCGAAGCCGAACGTCTTTCGCGGTTCGCGGTGGATCAAATTCACAATGTGGCCCACAAAAGGTTGTCAGCTATGAAATTTAACAGGACAAGCCATAATCAGCGGCAACAGTATTTCCATCTCTCCTGCAAGACCCAGTTCTTTTTTCTAACGCCATAGGGCTGGTGGCCAACCCTAAAAAAATAAACGGGAAATGGATTCAGGAACTACCGACGACGCAAATCTTCCACTTCATACCCTTCACTCTTTTCCCCAACACCTGGAGAGGTCGGATATATAATTCTGATTGATAATGGGGGACAACAACATGAATCTAAAGCCGGTCGAGTCGACGCGGTCACTCGCTTCGACTTTCTCGCCCATCCACGAGGTCTTTTTCGTTGCCATTGTTTGCATGGGTCAATTTATGACACAAACCAATGTCGGAGTATGTCTTTCGCCGCTTGACATTGTCGGCGATAGCTTTGGTATAGATGACCCCGGCGTTTTGAGCTGGTTCATGGCTGGGTACTCCTTGACTGTTGGCACATTCATCTTGGTGTCTGGCCGGTGCGGCGATCTATTCGGTTATCGTCGAATGTTCATCATCGGATTCTGCTGGATTGCGCTCTGGTCTCTTGTTGCAGGTCTCAGTGTCTATTCGAACTATATCCTCTTCATCTTTGCACGTGTTTTCCAAGGCATCGGTGGCGCATTGCTGATGCCCAACGCATTGGCTCTTCTTGGAGCCACTTACCAACAAGGAAAGAGAAAGAATATGATTTTTGCCATATTCGGTGCCGCTGCCCCGAACAGTGCCCTTTTGGGATCTGTCTTCGGTGCGATCTTCTCTCAGTTGGCTTGGTGGCCCTGGGCATATTGGACCCAGGCTATCGTTGCTCTCGGTTGCGCTGGATTAGGCCTGATCGTTATCCCGTCCATTCACCACGACACTCCCTTTGATAAGTCCTTCTTGGGCCTGCTAAAAGCTCTCGATGCGCTCGGCGGAGCTTGTGGTATCGGCGGCCTAGTGCTCGTGAATATTGCATGGAACCAGGCGCCTATCGTGGGATGGAGCGAACCCTACGTCTATGTTCTTCTGATCATTGGAATTTTGTTGATCGCCGCGTTCTTCTATGTCGAATTCCGCGTGGCCGAACACCCCCTCATTCCGTTCCACGCATTCAGTCGCGATGTCTCGTTTGTCCTTGGTTGTGTTGCCTGCGGTTGGGGCTCATTCGGAATCTGGATCTACTACTTCTGGCGATTTGAAGAGAAGTTCCGTCAGGTGACTCCTCTCCTGGCATCTGCTCAGTTTGTCCCCGTGGGCCCGATGGGTATCATCGCATGTGTTGTCACCGGGTGGTTGATGGGCCACATGCGCCCCGGGCTGATCATGCTGTTGTCGATGACTGCCTTCACGTTAGGCAATATTTTGATTGCAATTGCTCCAGTTCACCAGACCTATTGGGCCCTGACATTCGTTTGCTTGTTAGTTATCCCTTGGGGTATGGATATGTCGTTTCCCGCAGCGACTCTGATGTTGTCGAATGCGGTCGAGCGCAAGCATCAGGGTGTCGCTGCATCATTGGTGACTACTATTGTCAACTACAGCATCTCGCTGAGTTTGGGGCTCGCCGGTACTGTGGAAGTTCACGTAAACAATGGAGGTCACACTCCCGATGATCTTCTGAAAGGATATAGGGGTGCGTTATATTTGGCTGTTGGTCTTGGTGGGTTAGGGATGTTCCTCAGTGCGATCTACGCATTTAAGGGCTATCGAGATGAGAGGCAGTCAGTGAAAGCCAAGAACGAGCAAGCTTAGGAATAAGTTAGTGTCTAATTGTATGTAATATTTAATTTTATAAAATCAACAAACTGATTAATCAAGCTGAGTCTTGGCTGGAAACGAGATCATCAGATACAATTTACCGGCTTTGGGGTCATTTCAACCTATAAGTAGATAGACGCGAAGGGCTGGTTTACTAATGTGACCTGCGTCAAGATAGACCTGATCCGGAAAATAAGAGGGCTCATTGTCGATATCGTGGAGTCCACTGACTCCATAACTCGATGCCGCACATAAAGTATTCCAGACCCTTGGTGTACATCTCGAGTTCATATGTCAAGCTTTCCATGCTGCTGTGTCGAATTTCATCAGTGGATTGCTTGAGAGCGAGCTCCAATTCGCGACAGTAACTATACATCAAGCGCTTGCATGCTGTATATGGTAGTCCTGTCTCGTTGGCAAGAATGTAGATGGCGGAGAATGGCCGGGCACCATCGGTTGCGTTCGCCTGGTATATTTTCCATTCTCGCTCCCAGCTATAGATATCATTCATAACACTGACATGCCGAAATGCGGTGCTTTCCAAAGCGGCGGTCTTTTTGAGTTCGGGGGTAGTGAGATGGAGCTTGGCACCGAATCTAATGAGAGCTGTGTAGAATCTAAAATGGCCGCCAGTACTCAACAATTATATCCGAAAATAAACAACGACAATACATACGGTCTGCCCACATCTATCTCCCTAAATTTGAGGTATGATCCGAGAGTTTTTATTGTGGACCTCTCTTGAGATGTCTGGGCCTGCAGCAGTTGACAAAATCCCTGGGCAACATCACTTGCTAGAACCTCATCCATACTTCGCATGGCCATGACAGTATCGTGAAGCATCCACTCAAGGCAGATACTCCTGTCGGGGCTCGATGTTCCAAGGGCAATTGTCATGACCCTGTCCCGATACAACAGCATTTGTGTAAAACTCATTTTTTCAAGTTGATCTATCTCAAAGGTCAATAGATGTCCAAACCCAACCTCCGGCCATGAGAGCTCACCATCAATGAGTAAAGACAAGTAAAGCATCTTGCATGTCAAATCAATGCGATCATCTAGCGTCAATGGGAAAAAGTGACTAAAGGCGCGGGAGAGCCCGATACACAGAAACCCCTTTTTCTCCTTCTGGCTGGCAAAATTCCAATTGTTGCCGAAATAAGGCTCAACCTGAGCTTGAATTTGTTCCCATCCTAGTGGATGGGTTTTGGATTCTAGTTGGCGTGCTGGAATCTCGCAAGGGATATTTCGTGGTGTTGAGTACTGTCTGGTCGATTTGTTTATTGAATAGATATGGGACGAAAAAATCGGCCGATTGACAGTCAATTCCACTTCAAATCGGCGTTCATTTGCCAATCTCTTCCAGATGCATGCCCTTTGAAATCTATGCATTGCAACTTATGTCGATTGGGTTTTATCTGAGTTTTTGGTTGGCGATTGCGAGTCTCCACCACAGATGCTGCCCAGGTGCACATAATTACGCACGGACCATCGAAACGTGATGTCACCCATATTGACCAACCATGGTCCATGTCACTCTTCTTTTTGCGCTTATCTCTAATTCTACTCCAAGTTTGATTCGTACATACCTATGTACGCACAACACCCAATCGACATTCTCTCACCATTACTATCTCAACTTGCAGGCTGAACTCAATATTAGAAATCAGCCCTACCCCGCCAATCCGATCGTCGGCGTTAGAGAGAGAAAGAGGCCAAGACCTTCATACTGACACATGGTTCCAGCTTCGGCTTCTATCGGCCATCAAATCTCTCTGCAGGTAGCCCTACGGCGCCTCAGTGCAATCAAAGCATACAGTGGGAGTTTTCCCAGCAGTTCTTTGAGTCTATCAACAAAGGGTACCAAAATGAGCACACCGTCAGAGAACCGACAGCCTGCCCCATGGCGCGATATCCTTGATTCTCATCTCCAACAAACACCTGGATATGAATTCACAATTGCAACAATTGGCTACGATGCTCAACAGCGTCCTGTACCTCGCGTGCGGACTTGCGGCTGTCGTGGTTTCTTCCCAGAACTCGAGCTCCACCCTAAGGGCCAAGAAGCTATGGATCAGCAGGTGGAAGGTGGTGGCAATCCACCCGTGTTCGAGAGTGACATGCTGTCATTTACCACTGATGCTCGAATGGACAAGCTTCCTCAACTGGAGTCCTCGGGTCACGCAATTGAAGCGGTGTTCTGGCTAAAGGATCTCATGACTCAGTGGCGCATCAAGGGGACAGCATATGCAATTGGCAACCCAAGTGGAGAGGATGCAGAGGAAGAGAAGATATCTCGAAATGAGATAAGAAAAGCATTGAGGGTCAGGGGGGATAATGACAGCGACATCGCAAAGTGGACATGGGAAAAGGCTGTCACAAAATACTTTGCAAACCACTCCCCTGTCGCAAGAGGTATGTTGTCTCTACCTTGGTTATTGATTTCGGGTGTTTTATTCCTATATTCCTTTGATCACAGATTGAAAAGTCCTGTTTTCCTGTCATCGCCAGCCCATACTGACTGGGGCTCTAGGTTCTTTCCGAAACCCTCACCCTGGACAACCCAGATCCTCAACTCCCAACCAACTAGATCTCAAACTAGGTCAAAAGGTTCTGGACCTCCATGACTCCGTTGCGCGGGAAAATTTCCGAGTTGTCGTTATTCGACCGGAGGAGGTTGAGCGTTTAGATCTTACTGATCAGGAGGACGCCAAAAGATGGAACTGGACGTTGATTGACGGAAACGATGGTTCTCGGTGGAATGAGGTTGAATTGTGGCCGTGATTCTACCAATACTGCAAATACGTTTATTTTCTACGAGGTTAGGTGAACTTGTATTCGGCTCCCCGCGTTGAATGTTTTCATCTCAAGTTATAAGGCTCTGCATCTATACGCATTAATGGAATATATTGAGGAAACCCCCCACCCCCCCATTCAATGTCTTGGTAGTTGTAGGTGTTTGTTGGAAGCTGCACCATTATCAAATCTGCTTGATTTGCGGGGTTTGCTTGAGGTGAGGTTGTCGTTTTGCTTTCTGGTTGTCGCATGCTTCAAAGAATCTTCACTCTTGCACCTCCACCACAACGACTAATACAACGACTAATCCGCGTTGCGCGCGCACACATACCTTTCACTTCTCATTTGCTCTGATCTCATTAGTAAAAGTGAGTTCTCTCAAATCTCATTCTCTTACCCGTGTTGTCCCAGCACATACTTGACCACTCTCCGACACCAAAATGCCTAATGTTAACCCTGCCTGTGCTGACTGCAAAGCCAAGAAGAGGCGGTGCATCCACCGTAACCAACCTGTGAAGGTCACCGAGGCTGAAGCTGTCCCAGCCAGCATGTCTTCTCCCTCCGCTCCCCCTCCTCCTCCCCCTCCCCCTTCCGTCCCGACTCCCGCGGCGACTCCCGCCCCTGTCGCCCCTCCCGGTGCAGCCACCAGAGGCCGCCGCAAGGCCGCCGAGGCTAAGGCCAAGGCCAAGGTACCTAACATAGACCCTCTGACTTCTCTTTGGTGTTGTCACCCAGCTAACGCATGGATGTAGGAGGTGAGTCCCGCTCCGGCGGACTCCAGCGACGAGCTTTCCTCCGTGCCCTCCGAGGCCGAGGAGAAGCCGGTGGTGAACAAACCCACCAAGCGCACTCGCCGCGCCAAGGCCACCGCCGCCGAGTCCCAGACCGGGGCCCGTGACCTCTCCCCCGACAATCTCCATGCCGCCTCCACCATGTCCGTGCACCGCATCTGGGCACGCGAGCTTCAGAACAACCTCCAGGCACTGGAGAGGAGCATGGAGGCCTTCAACGAGGCTCACCGAGATGGCCTCGCCGCTCCTCAGGCCTTGAATGAGGCCCACCGTGAGACCCGCGCCGCTGCCCAAGTTATCCAGCGGACTGTCGAGGGCTGGATTCAGACCTGGGCCGCCTCTGGCCGTTGAGATGTTATTTGGGGGGGAATTTTACTGATTTTGATCTGGGAGGAAATTCGTCGGTCCCTGATATGGGACGTGTGCGACCAGGTTGGGATAATTCACGTGGCTTCAAGCCACGTGAGCCTGGTCGGCACCCATGGATCTGTTTGTTTTGTTTTCGAGAAACGTTCCTGGTGTCCCCTGGACGCCTACTTAATTCATGGATTTTCGAAGTCGACTCGTCCCATGTAAACATAAACCCCTATAATAGTAGAGTTGACATGTATATCCCAAACAGATGTAGTTGTAGGCCGTAATGATTAGCATAGCCCAATGTTGAACGAGTTATTTGTATGTCACGTGTGAAGCCTAGACCTAGACCTAGAAACTTGAATGCAGCCGTCTTCAAAAATATATATATTATTTTCAAAGTGGTTTGGAGGGCCCAGGGACCTGATATGGGTTCAACAACAGGAGGTACCAATGGCCGGCTCTCGATTTCCCACCGATCAGCCAACCACCGTTGCCTATCAAACCCAGTGGGACCGGGCCTCCAATCAGGGACCCTCCCGGTTCTTCCGCGGGAGGGATCGTCCGGCTCCCAATAGTGTGCCAGGGGACTTTGCTCTTGGTATTGGCGTATTTGATTTTCACAATACTCGTATTCCCCGTGATCCCCGTGATCCCCGAGTCCCCGGTTTTTGGTCCCCGGCCGTTACGTGTCAAACCTATCTTAGGAAAGGTACCCGTGTGTGGGTTGACGTCGACAAAGTACTCCGTACTCCGTACAGGGTTCTCAAATTTAATTGTCTTTTCTATTTGGGTCTAATCGAACAATCTCTAGGTCTCCAGGGATCTCCCCATGTATTTCGGTTGCCGGGAGACTGGACTTTCCAAAGAATGGGTGGCTTGAGTACAGCGGTTGGATGATCAAGATCATTCTCATAAATGATCATGAACTTTTTTGGAGCCTATGCAAGACTTGTTACCATATCCAATGGTCAACGACATAGAGGCCAACGTACTAATGGAGCACGGAGTACTCCGTTTACTCAGCTCCCTAGGGCAACACTACTCTTAGTCTGCATAAACTGACACTGACACATGCAGCAATCCACCTCACCGCTCGAGTAATAATGGGACAAGCGGTCCAATCATGAAAGAAGAGAAGTTGTAGATGCAGTTAGCCCTAGGATGTGCAGGATGTGCACAGGATTCCTATCAAATACGGCTGTCTCGTCATATATTAATTGTACGGTACCTCGGAACTCCGTACCAAGGTATGACCCACTAAACAAAGTATTTACCATACCAATACCATACTCTTTCGATTTCTCCATTCCCAAGTTCTTTTATTTTGTTCAACTTTCCCCTCCTCTCTACTTCACCGTTACTTACACTTTTAACTGCAGATCATATATCATTGAGGGGTCACTGATCCCCTTCTCTTCTCGCTATCTTACCTTTGGTCTCTCCATCCTTACGATTCTGGTCAAACTCCACGATTTACGACGAAACGAAACCAAACACCTACCCAATTATAATACTTTGAACCATTCTTTAATTTCGAGCTGAAAAGTGTGGCAACAGGGGGGTTCAATCATTTGTTATGGCCATGGCGTCAATGGATGCTCTAGGGGCCTTCACCCACATGAAAGACAATATTCCTGCATGGATCACTCGCGTTTCAGAGCTTGCTGCACACACTCACAAGAAACACGATGAATACTCCGAAGCTTACAGACGCCACACAAACGTCAAGTCCCGCCGACGCAAAAACAGCTCAGTTTGCTCCATCCATACCAATGACCTCGTTCCGATCGCAGAAAGAAAGGGTCCCAGCCCAGAACCTCTGGCCCGGGAGACACAGCATGCGCCCGAGCAAGGCCAACGTTCAGGTCGCAAGCGCACTACCGATGAGGCCCCAACAGCCGAGTCCAATGAAGAATACAACATGTTAGTAAGCACGCGGCACAATGTCATCATTGAGTATGATGGTCATACACAACAGACGCTCGAGACAATTGTACGCGATATCGGGGTGGCTAGGAACAACATTAGACGAGGACAGATGTCATTGATGCCGCGCACCGGACTGCGCTCGGGCTTATTAAGCAAAGGCATGATGAATATGCCAAGTGGACTGGGACAGACAGGGCCACTCTCTTGTGTTCGCAGCACCCGGACCACATCTGGAGTGGTCGGTATCTCTGGGACCAGCGCACTTCGGAAAGACTCCCCTTTTGACTTCGCAGACAAGCAACTGGAACTGGCCCATGCGCTTTGCGAGACCGCAGCTTACCAAGTCCTCCGATCTGGCGACTGTGGCACGGAATTGGACGGCGTGGAGGAGAAATTCAAGATGCTACTCGAGGCGGCTATCAACGAGGTCGACCGTATCATGGCGGAAAAGAAACAACAAGAAGAACACGAGCAAAAACAACAAGAAGGGACTGCGGAAGAAGGACCTCCCAAACCGCCCCCTACTCCATCCGCGGCCCGACTCGCCATGGTTGCTGCCATTGCTGCCAACAAGCCCTCAATGGCCACGACAGGCACCATTGAAGTCGATGATAACTCATCTCTTTCGGCTGAGTCGATTGACATTACTGCATTCCGATCCACCCGGATCCGAGTGTAAACACTGGCACAGCCAACACTTGACCTCATATTAGCGATTTAGCGTGTGTTGAAACCCTTCCAGCAAAACCATTACAGCCGGTTGATACCTTTGATCTGTTGCGACCATTTCTTTCTCTTTGATTGGCCTTCTTTTTTTTGCCTTTCTGCATCTTTGATTGCGATCTGATTTGTAGTTACGGGGGCGCGCATACCAATTACTCCATTCATTCTCTTATTTGCGATCCATATTTTACTGTTCTTTCTTGCCGTCTTTGGTCACTTTTTTTTCAATATTGTCCTTGTTTTGGGGTACATATCTCCTGCCTGTCTCTTGCATCAGCTCATGACTCATTCCCAAGGGAGCACGGCGTTGGAATCGGCGTTTTTATTGTTATTTATGTTTCTGCTTGTGTCCTTTCCCATTGGGTTTCCTGGGCCTCTCTGCGTTCCTTGCATCCATTCTCAGTACATATTTATGGCAGGAATTTGAATTTTTCTTTTTTCCCCTTTTTTCATGGATATTCAGCTTTGTTGTCATGTTTACATGCATATAAGGTCTACAACTTACGATAAAGAATTGTACAAAGAATTGTACGGAGTACTACACCGTACGTTGAAGGCGTCATAGCCCCCAACATTCCAACCGATTTGAGTCAAGTTCCGCCAATAATGTGAAATGTACAAATGAATTGGGGTCCTCGTCATGATCCTTGTCTTCCTTGTAATAATCCCAGGATTCAGCTCGCCAACATCCCAATGCACGACCGTTGCCGTCCCCTGTCTCGGTACGGGCAGACAACGGCATGCATGTCTTCTATGTTGTAAATGATTCGCCAAGCAAAGTCCCCAGGATGGGCTCCGTTGTGGAGTCCGGGAGCCAGTGATCCTTAACCTTCCTAATCAAGCAGACAGTCTGGTCATATATGTTGTAGTAGCTTGGAGACACAAGTAGGGGTAAACTTCAATTCTTTGTACAATTGTATGTTTATATGTTGTATTCTCCATATAACAGATAACAGAGTATCCGACAGCCACGAGGACGAGGGCTGGGGCGGCAATTTCCTTAATTTATTTTCACGTTCAAAGTACACGTTTAAAGGATTTGTACGTGTGCATGCATGGCACATGCTGCTGCAGACTACGAAGTACAATGTACATCATGCGACCCATTAAAGGTGCCTACTTTGTGCTTACAATATAGTACAGAAAGGCCTTGTTTTTCTATGTGCGAAGAAGTTTTCTATATGCATTAAGAGAAAATTCAACTAAGAAATACATACGGAGTACTCTCTCCATAACTATGGAGTACAGTTGGACTCACTACGTACTAAAAAAAAAAAGCCTCCGACTTAGCTTCCGGTGTGTGCGTGGACATGATATTACTATGCATGGGTCTAGACACCTTTTTTCGGTCGATGGATGTGGCAGCTAAAATAATAGTTATATATAATAATATATATGGTTCCACCTGGCAGCATGCAAGTGCAAGGATCTTGCTTCTCGAAGATACAAAGTACGTAACTGAATCATCTTGAATACAGTCTATCTGTATTAGTATTATATTCCTTCTTTCTCGTTCTTCCAAGAGAGAGCCTTGTATCTCTAATGTCCCCTTGATAGTCTCACCTTGATCACAGGCTCTATATTGGAAGATCTCAATTCAATCTAATAAAAACGTGGAATATATTTTTAAAATATTGTATTATCAAAGCTGATACTCTTAATTCTGATGTTAATACAGGATAAGTATAGTAATTTAGTATGTATTCTGTATCGGACCCCCGCCCGTCTCTATGCCGATCAACTCGCTGTCAACTTCACCTTCCCCTTTTAGGTAGCGCGGATCATTATTCCAGTTGTTGTTTTATTTTTTTATGGGATAAAAGTACGATGTAAGAGAGGGGGAAACAAATTTGAGTCTTTCTACATTACAGATTTGTTTTTGGATGGTGCGACAGTGCTTTATCCCTGTACATACATTTCTGTATTCTACCCCTTAATAGGAGAATCCATGATACATTTACAGTCTACATATCAAACATCAACAAAGGCAAGCACAAATTACAATCCAAATTTTGTACTCCGTATTTTAAATTGATATTATGGACCCCACTCCCACTAGCCAGAATTGACAGGTGTCAAAAGGACATAGCAAGCCAAGCAAGCCACCACGGTATCCTACCGCAATGAATCACGGATAACAAGGAGGCCCTTTCTCTGTTAGTGCTAAATTCACAACAAGGATGTGAACACAGCGCATAGGCTATAGTAACCTCCTTCCCTCCTTGGCAAGAGGGTCGCAGGATTCTACTAGCTTGCTAGCAGGGAAGATTCTGCTAGTTTCCATTATTTCAATTGTTTCAGGGGAGATGTTGGTACTTCTGGATGTGATATCCAAATTGTGGCAGGATCAAATTTCGCTTGTACGTATGTTGTATACTCCATACCTAGTGTGATGATATGATACACAGCATAAACTTTGTGCGGGTATTTGATTGTTAAAAGGTAAAATCCACCTGGGGACCTCAAAAGAAGCTTACTTGCAGGAGAATGGGGATGATTTGAGTGGATTAAATACGAGTACAGAGTAACTACAGAGTATGGAGTAACAGTGAACTAGCTGTATCAATCACCTCGGTTTAACAAAAGTACCTACATGTCACATGTTCACAGGTACTATTGTAAAGTACAGGATATGATTGATTGTATCCGCAATTGTGATGTCTATAATGTACTCTATAGCACAATAAAGTCGAGGATGCCTCAGTGATAAAGAGTCGGATTACTGTTTGGCTGATGCCTCTCAATCCAATGACTGAGTCGCTCATTTAGTGGTTTGGTTTGCAATACTCGAGAAATCATCTACGATATACGGAGTTCAGAATCAAAAATATATAAGAGATGAACAACTTCACACACTTGTGTATGTCAGGGGGTTGAAGCTTGATATTCAAGTTTGGTATATTATTGGAATATTAGATGGTGTAATAAGGTAGTTATATATATATTATTGAGTTTCTGGCCGACCATGGTCATAAGAGTTACTGACTTCCCGAGATTTGATCTCATCCATGGATGTCATTGATCCGAATTTGTTGATACTTTGCAATGGTAGTACCAGGACAACTGTGCAAAATCTATTGTCTAGCAGCAAAAAGAAATGGAAAATTGGAATCACTTCACATATTAATAATATAATTCGACAAAAAGATAAAAGATATTGCATTGACGGGGAATCGAACCCCGGCCACTACTTATCAACCACTTCAGATGAAATGATATGGAAGAGTAGTATTCTACCACTGAACTACCAAAGCTTCTTATTGATTTTGCTTTGTTGTAACGTATTCTGACTTACTAGAATTTGAATCATTTTTTTAGGGGATTGGTAATATGACCCCCCCCAATCTTTACTTGACCCCCCCCTGCCTGAAAATGCCTGATTTTTCAGTACCGCCTTCCTAATTCGGTGCGACTAGGATTTCTGCCATACTTTCTGCTAGTGCAGAGTTTTCTACCATATAATTCTGCCACCACCATATAATTCTAGTTTATATAGTAAAAAAACCTACATTTTGATCAGAAAAAATCGTACATTTCTGTATAATTACTGCCTTTATACTCTACAATTAATTATTATACTTCTTAGGCACCTCCCCGCACGCGATTTCCCCGTCCTCGACCCCGTCCTCGATCCTATCCCTATCCTCTAGTCTCGGTATCACCACTACTAGTTTCACCACTACTTATTCCACACCTACGTCCCCTTCCCCGTCCCTACAGCCGTCCTCATCCTCGTCCTCGGCTCTCCTCCTATAACAAAGGATCTCGGTATATAGAACAATCCTATATAAGA
The DNA here is from genome assembly GCA_034423695.1 of Penicillium polonicum. Taxonomy (NCBI): domain Eukaryota; kingdom Fungi; phylum Ascomycota; class Eurotiomycetes; order Eurotiales; family Aspergillaceae; genus Penicillium; species Penicillium polonicum. Next base: position 8,626,633 of record CP139884.1, on the reverse strand, counting down.
GGATCTAGACTGCGGCACGATCCGCAATGTCCGCAGATATCCACAATCCATATCCGCAAACTACGGATATAGATATTTTTTGATATCTAAGATCCGCAGCCTTACGGATTTGGATATAGACCTTATATCCATTAGATATTTGCGGATATCCAATAGATATCAAACAATACAAATATATCTAGACTCGTAATCTTAAGAGATATATATTAATTTTATATTTTCCTCTATATTTTTTGTATAATAGTATATTATATCAAATAATCAAAATCTAGATCTTTTAGGGATTATATAAATTTAAATCTTCTTATTTATTTATATATACTATTTATAGATCTAACTAGAAGCTATCTAGTAGCCTTAGCTATTTTCGAATCCGCCCTAAATAACCTAGTATAGTCCTATTAACCGGTATCTCTAGAAGCTTATTATCCTCTTTAATAGTCTTATATAATTATTTTTAAGACTATTTTCCTTTTGCCTATCTATATCACTTAGTACTATTATTATCTAAGTTATTATTATTACTTTTAGTATACTAGATAGCCTTAAGTCTAGTCTCTTAATCCTTCTTCTTATTATTACTAATAAACTCTAAGATCTTAAGCTATAGTAATAATCTCTAGATTTAATCTAATAATATAACTTTATCTTAGGATAGATACTCTTTAATAATCTCTAGCTTCTCTTACTAAAGATTAAAGTTAGTAGTAAACTAATATAGTATTAGGCTATAGATTATACTTAGCTTTAATTAATTATAATAGTAATAATAGATATTATAAGTATAGTTAAATAGTTATTTAATATTAGTACTACTAGTAAGGATAGATAGAATATCTCTTACTATCCTAGCTAGAGTTAGAAAGCTCTTTTTATATTTCTTCTAGAAAAGTTAAGATTTCTATTACTTAATCTTATAAATAAGATATTATATAATCTTATTATTATCTAGTTTTATAAGCTCTTCTAATAGCTAGTTCTAGGATATATAAATAGTATTAAGATTATAGTTATTATTCTTATTAATAGCTACTCTAGAAGTCTCTAATATTACTAGATTATTAGTATTATAGGTAAATATCTTCCTATATTAATTAAACTCTCGGTTTAAGATCTCTTAATAACAATTTATATAATTAATATTATCTTACTAATTAGTTAAAGAAAAGTATTAGAGCTTTTTTAATAAAGAGAAGATTGTTACTAGAGTATAAATATTATTATAAGACTTATAGTTAGTAGTAGTATAGTACTTAAAGAGCTTTTTTTTTACTATTTAGAGTATCTATAATATCTATTTTTTCTAGATTATATCTTTATTCTTAAGCTTTATCTTAGCTATATTAAGATAGAAGAAAAGCTTATTATAGATACTATAGATATTATATATAATAATATCCTTTATCTTTAATAATATTATTATAAAATTAAAGAAGAGTTTTATTAGAAGAAGAAGATATTTAACTTAATACTATTCTTCTTAATTAAGCTTAAAATAAAGATATTAATAATTAGTATAATACTAATTATAGAATAACTAGAGCTTCTTAGTCTAGTTAAGTATTAGAAATATTAAATTTTATTATATCTAAATATCTTAGATTAGAATTAATATAAGCTCCGGCTAAAGAGCTATAAATACTTCCTAATATTATAGACTTATATTAATAAAGACTACTAGTCCTTAGATCTTATATATTTTTATTAGTCTAGTTATTACAAGAATCTTAGGATAGAAGATATATCTTTTTTAATATATCTATAATCTAGATATTACTAGAGATATTATACTTATTCTAGAAAAAGTAGGTTTTTTCTTTAAACTACTCTAGCTTAATCTCTTTATTACTTAGAACTATCTTAAGCTTCTTAAAAAGCTTATTTAAACTTAGCTAGATTATATATATAATATATAGGATATAAAAGATTAAGAGATATAATAAATATTAAGACTAAAGATAGTTCTAGATACTTTATATTAAAGTATTATTATTAATTATATTATCTATAATTACTAATAAGATATAATCCGAGATATTATACTCTATTAGGATCTAGGTCACTATTTTACTAAGATTTTTACTAGTATAAGAGCTATAAAAAGACTTAAAGTCTAGAAGAATCTTATAGTAATCCTAGTTATAATTAATAAAGTAACTAATAATAACTATAAAGACCTACTAGAAAGAAGAAGTCTAGTAATCTAAGACTATTAATAGCTAATACCTTTCTAGAAGTCTCTATAGAATCTTCTTCTAGTTATTCTAGATTATTATATTAAGATAATATCAAATTATTTATACTAATAGAATTATAAGTTTAGTAGATAATTATTAAGTAATCTCTAATATATAATAGAATTAGGGGTATTTAATTACTTAAAAGGATAGATATATAATCAAAATAAATCTTAAAATAATATTAGAGAGATAGTCTTAGATAAATAATATACTAGTAGTATCTAGCTAGATTAAAGTACTTAATATTAGCTAAATTATAAAGAACTTAATTACTATAATAATACTAGTTAAGTATCCTAGTTAATATACTATTCTTTTAATAAGCTAGTTAATTCTTAGGCTACTCTTTTTTAAATATACTCTAGTTTTAAGATATACTATTATAAATAAAGAACTAGTATACTAGAATCTTAGATAGCTAATTATATAGAGATATATCTTATATATAATCTTTAGCTTTCTATTTTTATTATTTATAATCTAGTAGAAACTATCGTAGATATCTAATTTACTTTTTAATTCCTATTAAATTATATTCTTAATATTAGACTAAGATCTATATTTAGTTATAAGCTACTAACTAATAAATTTATTATATAAGTTATCTATATTATTATATATAGAATTAGATAGATATAAAACCTAGTATTTTTAAAGAGAAGATCCGATATAAATAAGGGATAGAGATATAAGGATTAAATAAGTTAAATAAATTAGTAATATTAATAAGACTAGTATTTATATATCTAAAAAATCAGAGAAATTATTAGGATAAATCTAATTAGAAGCTAAATCTATATCTAAATTAGTAAATAAGAATTATAATTAAGATATTAAAAAGTTAATAATTATAATATATAGTATAATAAGATATTTAAAAGAATAAAGAGACTTATATCTAAACTAGTAAAGGTTTTTAGGGATAAAATAAATATACTAGGATATTCTAACTTAGACTTACTTTTAATATAGTTTATCTAAATAATTAGCTATATTATATATTAGTATAGATAATTAAAGGATATCTTATAGATCTTAAGGATATCCTATAGATCTTAAAGATATCTTAAGGATATCTTATAGATATTTTATAGATATCTATAAGATATCTATAGGACCTTAAAACTTATAAAGTCTATATTTTAAGAACTTCTATCTCGGATTTCTTAGGTTCTAGTGATTAGAATAAATTAAAAAAAATAATTAGTAGATAATTAGGACTCTTAGCTTTTATTTAAACTTAAAATTAAAAGGATTTATCTAATAATAAAAGTTTTGATTTTATATATTCTATTTCCTATAAAGTTTATTATAATTAATAGTAATTAAATATATATTTCTATATATAACTTACTATAAAATCATTAATCTATAGCTATCTTTATAACAAAATATTAGACTAAGAAAACTATAATACTACCTATAAATACTATATAAGAAGACCTTTAATATATATCTATTTCCTAAAATTTCAAAGGGCTAACTATCAATTAAAGAGATTAGTTCTATTAGGACTAAATATATATTTATTTTAGCAGTAAGGAATTATTAGTAAGCTATATTAAGATTATATAATAGGCTATAAGAGGGAAAGTAAGCGAGAGTTATACTAGTACGGATATCCAATAGATATCCGTATACAGATATAGATATTAACTTATATCCGTAGTGCGGATATAGATATCAACTCATATCCAATATCCGCAAATTGCGGATATAAGGATCGATCCAATATCCATTAGAGCGGATATGCCACAGTCTAAGAGGATCAGGAGAAGACTATAGTTACTATATACTTATCTAGATACTTATCTAGGTGCTTAGAAGGTTCCTAGTACTATAAGGGTATTCTTATTAATAGACTAGAAGAGGATCTTAGATTAGAAGTATTAGGTTAAGCAAAGGGGTATTAACACTAGCTAAGTACTAATACTAGTAGTATAGTACTAGTTCTAAAGATTACTATTCTATATTATATTGCTAAATAATATAGATATATAGAAAACCAGCTATTTCTTTAGAATTACAAATATAAATTAGTAGAACTAGGGGTTTATTATCTCCTAGTAGTAGATATTATATATAAACCACTTTAGTAAGCTTAATTATATATATTAAAATCCAGATATAAAAGAGCTTATAAAGCTATAGGATATATACTAGCCTTTAAATCTTTTACTCCTCAATTCTATACTAGATTTTAGAGAATTAATACTCTATAGACCAGTTAAAGCTACAAAGAACTCCTAGTAAATTATAATTTAAGACCTAGAGACCCTACTTTAGTAGCTAATATATACTCTCTATATAGAATATAATAATCTTATTAAGATAGAGATATTATATAGTATAGTAATAAAGAAATCTCTCCGGGTAGTTATTAATCTATTTCTTTTATATATAGTCTAGTAGTAGGATAAAAAGGCTAGAGGGATTAGTATATTATACTTTAAAATTACTCTATTATTAATCCTTTTCTTTAAATATAATAGTATATATAATACAATTTTACCTATAGAGTATCTTCTTCTATCCCTTCTTAGCTTTTTTATAGTCTTCCTAGGCTTTAGCAAGAGTAAGATATATATAGAGATCCTCTCTAAGAGCTTCTCGATAGTCTTAATATACTTATATAACTTAATTAGTAAGAAGAGGATATACTTTCTTTAAGATATTTATATTAATATACTAAATATAAATCATATTCTTTATATCCGGAAAAACAGTCTTAATTATAGTTATTAACACTTACTCTTTATTAGTTAGGATTATATATAGGAGTAGAAGACTAAGAGATTTATAGACTTTAATAAGATAGATAAGTATAATCTAATAGTAAAGCATTAATTAGTATTAGGATTATATAGTATTAGGATTATATAGGTTATACCTATCTTATATAAATCATCCTTTTTATCTTATATAAAGACAAAACCTAAATAGAAGATTAATCTAGTAGTAGCAAAGCCTACAATATCTAGTAAAGAAAGACTATACTAGTTAGTCTTATATATATAGTCTATAAAGATTACCTAAAGATTCTTCTAGAGTATTATAATACTTAATTTATATATATAAAATAAAGCAGATATATAAGATTATTTATCTAGCTTATATTTAAAGATCTAGCTATTATCCTTTAGAAGTTCTATTAATAATACCTAAAGAGGTATATAGCCGGTAAGAAAGACCTTATTTAGCTTCCGATAAGTATTATAAATATCCTAGAGAACTAGGATAGTATTAAGATTAGTCTTATATAGCTTAGTAATAATCTACTTAGTTATATAGTCTTAGGAAAGTATATATACTAACTCGCTCTTCTTATAGGTAAGATTAAGAGCTCGCTAGATCGGATAGATTAATACTAGTAAGGGTTTATAATTATAGATTAGGTTCTCAATTATTAGATACTAAAGGCCTATCTTAAGATATAGGCGAAGAGTTATCTTAAATAGATATCTAAGTCTTAGTATAGTAGTCCTCTAGTATTTATATAACTTATCTAGATTAAGATTATTTTGCTAAGCGAAGCGAAGCAAATAGCAGAACATTGATTTTCAAATATACTAGGCCTACTTCCAGCAATCTTAGATCTCAGATCCGGGCCTCTGATTGGTCGAAAAATTTACTCGTAACGTGACTAGGGTAGGGTTAGTCACGTGACTTACGGGCCGTAAACTGCCTCACGGGCCGTAAATCGCGGGACCCTAAAATATACGGCCTGTATTTACCCGGACTATCAGTACGGCCTACGTGTCTCCCTGTATATACCTCCCTACTTCACTACATTTTTATAGATCTCTATATACTCTATTCTTTACATCCCTATCCTCTATCCTCTCTTATATCCTATAAATACTTACTATAGATTCCCTTACTTATATAAAATGCTATTATACTAAGCCTCGTTCTTACTTTGAATCTATACTAGGCTCTACTTCCTATATAATCTTTACTTAAATGTATCTTAATTACTGTATATATTATAATAAGGTATTCTCTTCTATATACTAATTATCTCTTATTAACCTAACTTTATATAGGTCTATACCTATAAAAGATCTACTAATATTATAAGTCTTATCTCTTAGAAGTCTCGTACTTTACTAATCCTATATATTAAGATCTCGGTAGTATCTTAGCCTACTTTTACTAAGCTAGATTACTGTATTTATATTAAGTATTATATCTTAAAGTATATTAATAATTTCTAAAACTACTATTAACCTAGTATCCTTACTACGGAATATCTTAAGTACTGTTAGGGTATTGTACTACCCCTAAAACCATAACTATTTAAGATATAGATCCTGATATAGCCTATCCTATAGTCTAATTACTATATATATATTAAATATAGGGTTATTAAGCCTCTATACTAGTTTTCTAACTGATATTAGCCTAGCCCTCTAACTATAATATATCTTAACTACTGTAACTAAATCACTATTTATATTAGTTATATTCCTATATATCTTTTTTTAGCTAATATACTCTTTTCTCTAGCTTATAGTTCTAAAGTTAATATCTAGTCCTTTTATACTTTTATATTTTACTACTTTAACTAGGGCTTGCGATATAAAGTAGTAGGATTACTGTATATACTATTATACTAGTAAAGAGATCTTATAGATGCTATCTCTCTTTTTACTAGCCTTCTTCTTATCCCTTAATCCGGTCTTATTATACTTATCTTTATACTCTAATTTATACTCGAGCCCTCTACTATATTTTGGCTCTAAATTCTATTCTTTTTTCTTCTTATATTAATAGTCTCTATAGTCTAGATCTCTTTCTTATCTTTCTTTTACTCTACCTATCTCGTTTTTCGGTCCTTATATACTATTATACTATAGTCTAGATTATAATCCTTTTTCCGGTCTCTTAATCTAGTAGTAGTAGGCTTTAGTTAACAATTTCTAGGCTATACTATATACTAAGATAATAGAGCTTTATACTTACTATAATAAATATTAGTTCTATATAAAGCTATTAGTCTAAGATAGTAATACTAGTATTTATACTTAATACTATATAAAGGATAAAGCTAAGGACTAAAAACTAAATCCTATAGATTATATATACTTTTATAAACTATAGAATAATATAAATCCTAGTAAAGTCCCGTTCTTCCTTCCTAACTTAACTTAGATAGAAGAGATACTAATCTTCTTTATATATATAATTATTAAGGTATAGTAGGTCTGAGGATAGTAGTATTTCTACTATAGGTATATAGTATACTTTATAACTAATATATCTAAGATCTATAACTATCTCCTACTCCTATCTATTAAGCTAGATATTATTGTTCTCCGGCTAGTAGATATAGATAGTTAATCTAGTCTTCGGTACTAGTTCTTTTATAATTTTACTATTTGCTATTATATAATTATCTAGTAGCTTGATTTCCTTAAATAGAATTACTTTAGCTATTAGTATTTTTTTATTAATCCTATTTAGCTTTTCTAGCTACTAGTAAACTAGGATATTTCTGACTAGATCTCTTTCTATATATATATAGTTAAGTCTAATAAGTCTCTTCTATTAGATCTATCTAATCTTCCTATCTAAGCTAATCTCGGTCTTAAGTATACTACTATACCTAATTTTGAATCCGAGCTTAATAAAGAGTCTGTACTATAGAATCTTGTCCTTGCTATCTATCTCCTATCTAAGGCCCTCTTATATCTATTATATATAGCCCTACTATCTTATTACTATCTTACTCTATCTTCTATATAATCTACTTCTCTCTTCGAGTTTAGTTATAGCTAGCTGATTCTTTTCTTTGTCTTCCCTACCCTTTTCCTCTATAGAAAAGCTAAGTTTAAAACCTCTTATATATATATAGTTAAGTTTAAGGATTAGGTCTAGTATCTTATATAATATAAATCTAGCTGCTTCGCTTGCTACTTATAGTTTTGCTTTATAATCTTTAATATATATATATAGTATTCTACTATAAACCGGGCTAATTTTTTTGTTAAAAACTATATAGACTATCAGATCTCTACTAATAAGCTTTATATAGTCTTTAAGAATAACTCCCTAAATACTTAGAGGCTTATTTAGGAGATTACTTGTACTATTATATATCTATAGGATACTTAGCTATTTTAGACTATCTAGTATTATAATTTGACTGTATATATATAGGGTCTTAGTCTAGTCTATCTCTTCTTTACTCTCTCTATAACTAACTTATACTAGGATAACCTTATATATTATCTCTCTAACTACCCTAAGTAGCTTATAAGGGATATAGCTATCTAGTAGTATATTACCTATAATAATCTCTAGAATAACCTATATATTATTACTTAGTAGTTTAATATCTAGTTTCGGCTATTCTAAGATATAGTCCTAAAGTATATATTTATAGTTAGTAACTTCTAGTTATAATATAAGTAGTAGGATTAGGGATCTATATATAATCATATATTATATTAGATCCGGGGATACCCTAATCCTGATCTTCTAGATATACCCGAGCTTTATATAATCTTTGTCTATTATTAGGGTATATATATCTTTATTATAAATCCTACTCTTTTAGCTATTAGATATTCTATTTATAAGTAAGCCCTATCTAATCTTTAGCTATAGTCCTAGGATTAGTATAATATCTATAAGTATCTTAATTATATAATTAATTAGGTTTAGTGATATTACTATAGTATATAATACTATCTTAGGAAGAATTATACTACTAGCTTAACTAACTGTTATATAGGTTTTTCTTATCCTACCTACCCTAAGCCTATCTTAGAGAAGTCTTTTAGTTCTATATACTACTGTCTCTAGCCAGAGTATAATAATATCTATTTAAACCTATATAACCTAGTAGTAAGTATAATATAACTTGCTAATATTGATATTGCCTTATATACTAGGGCCGAAGCCCTTCTTAACTATCTCTTAAAGTATATTAGTAAGTCCGAGTATCCTATATAGACCTATCTTAATCTTATAAGAGATATCCTTCTCTATATTAATACTAAAACTTTACTACTTTTTGCTATCTAGAAGCTTCTGAATACTCTACTCTCTTAGTATAACTAGTCTACTTAGAAGGTACTCTAGATTCTCCTAGATATCCTATTATACTATAGAACCTATACTATTATTTTAGTTTAATACTACCCCTAAGGAGAATAGGTTATAATATATTATACTAAGCCTAGTAATAGAATTTAGGTATATAAATCCCTACTTACTAAGTATTAAGAGTATCTGGAGTAGTATAAAGATATTACTTATTTTAAGTTCTTAAATAGCTTTAATTATATTAGGAAAAGGTCTTAGGATCTTATAACTCCTAATTATATGCTTTTATATTAGCCTTAGTATTAGGCTAATACTATAGATTATATTAGGGTGAAGATTATACTCTATTACCTCTTCCGGAATAAAAGCTAGCTCCTTAAACTTAATAGTATCTAGTTTGAGTTATAGACTAATATATTTGTATTCTATTAGAAGTACTATAAATACCCGGATAACTACTATAGCCGCCTATTTAAAGATAACCCTAAGGATTTATTCGAGGGCTTAGGGGGTAAGAAGAAGGATAAACTACTAAGCTCCTAGTAGTAGTTAGTATAGTATAATCCGAATTATTAGCTAGAGATATAGCTAGAGGATCTTAAGGATCTTAGGTAATATTCTCTCAACCAGGAGTATAACTAGACTTTGTATATAAAGCGCAATACCGATCTTTATATTCTCTTTAATTATTAGAAGTAAGCTAAGATAGCGGATCCTGTTTCTTTAGTAGTATAATCTAATACCTTTCTAGACTCTCTTTAAGAGAAGTAGTGCTTATTCTTTGATACCAGCTACCTATAAGCGACCACTGGGGGTGGAGGCGCATACAGGTAATATTTTGCTGAGCGAGGCAGAAGCAAATTCAGCCTATATTTGACTTAGTATGGCCTGCAGCCGGCCTTTAGAGGATATAGCTAGGTTTAATTGTTTGAAATTAGTAGTATATAGTCCTTATTTAACTTTATAATAGGTAATAAATTACTAAATATATTATAGTATATTTTAAAGAAGGCTTAATAAAGAGTCTATAGGTAGGATAGGTAGCTTAAAGTTAGGCTGGCTACGCCGCTATACTGGGGTATAGGGGCTTATGGGGGTAAGAGCGATTCAGCCTCCCCACCCCCACCCCTGAGGGGGTGGGGGTAGGGGTAGGTATTATTTTCATATACTAAAGAGATAGTCCTAAAGGTAAAGGAATAGGTAGATTAGTTAGAAGCTAGTTTAGCAGCTAGTTTAGTATATAGTTTAGCAGCTAGCTTAGTATACAGTTTAGCAGCTGGCCTAGTATATAGTTTAGCAGCTAGCTTAGCAGCTAGCTTAGCAGCTAGCTTAGTAGCTAGCTTAGTAGCTAGCTTAGTATATAGCTTAGTAGCTAGCTTAGTAGCTAGCTTAGTATATAGCTTAGTAGCTAGCTTAGTAGCTAGCTTAGTAGCTAGCTTAGTAGCTAGCTTAGTAGCTAGCTTAGTAGCTAGCTTAGTAGCTAGCTTAGTATATAGCTTAGTAGCTAGCTTAGTAGATAGCTTAGTAGCTAGCTTAGTAGATAGCTTAGCTAGCTTAGTAGATAGCTTAGTATATAGCTTAGTAGATAGCTTAGTAGCTAGCTTAGTAGATAGCTTAGTAGCTAGCTTAGTAGATAGCTTAGTAGCTAGCTTAGTATATAGCTTAGTATATAGCTTAGTATACAGTTTAGTAGCTAGCTTAGTATATAGCTTAGTATATAGTTTAGTATACAGTTTAGTAGATAGCTTAGTATATAGTTTAGTATACAGTTTAGTATACAGTTTAGTATACAGTTTAGTATACAGTATAGTATAAAGTTTAGTATACAGTTTAGTATACAGTTTAGCAGCTAGTTTAGTATATAGTTTAGCAGCTGGCCTAGTATATAGTTTAGCAGCTAGCTTAGCAGCTAGGTTAGCAGCTAGCTTAGTATATAGCTTAGTATGTAGCTTAGTAGCTAGCTTAGTATATAGCTTAGTAGCTAGCTTAGTAGCTAGCTTAGTATATAGCTTAGTATACAGTTTAGTATACAGTTTAGTATACAGTATAGTATATAGTTTAGTATATAGTTTAGTATACAGTTTAGTAGCTAGATTATCAGCTAGATTAAGATCAGTATATATCATATTAATAGATACCTAAGGCTACCTATACTATACTACTTATATAATCACCGCCTAATTCAGAGCAGATCGGTATATAGCACATGAATAGATGCCTAAGGCCATCTACACTATACTACTCACGTAATCACTGCCTAATTCAGAGCAGATCGGTATATAGTATGTAAATAGATGTCTAAGGCTATCTATACTATGCTACTCACGTGATCACTGCCTAATTCGGAGTAGATTAGTGTATAGTACGTGAATAGATGCCTAAGGCCATCTATACTATACTACTTACGTAATCACTGCCTAATTCAGAGCAGATCGGTGTATAGTACGTAAATAGATGCCTAAGGCCATCTATACTATACTACTCACGTGATCACTGCCTAATTCGGAGCAGATCGGTGTATATCACGTGATTAAGTCACGTGACTAACCCTACCCTAGTCACGTTACGAGTGAATTTTTCGACCAATCAGAGGCCCGGATCTGAGATCTGAGATTGCTGGAAGTAGGCCTAGTATATTTGAAAATCAATGTTCTGCTATTTGCTTCGCTTCGCTCAGCAAAATTATAGTCTAGTATTTCTAGTATACTCTTGCTAGATATAATACCTCTCTCCGGATTAATCTTAACGGTTAGGTAGATACCGGTAAGTTATATATTATTTTATTTATCTCTACTATACTTACTTATATAGCCGAGGATATAGATATCCCTAATCCTATTATATATATTATATTTACTAGAGTAGCTATATTTAATATTTAGGGCTATATATTATATTTACTATTCTGTCTCCTATTAAAGCTAATTAGTAAGTATATTGCCCTTCTGTCTAATATATTTAAGACGCTCTAGATAGTATTTTGTAGTATTTGCTATCTCCTAGTTAACGAAAAGTTGATAGTTAGGCTTAATATACTATTTTGGATTAAGTAGTAGTACTATAAGATCTTTCTACAATCCCGGGACTAGTACTTTGATAGTCTTAGTATAGTTATTATTAGTAACTTTTTCTAACTTTTTTCTATCCTCTAGTAGCTATTATTCTTAACTATCCTAGTCTATAATCCTTACTAGGAGTAGGCTACTATATTTTACTAGATATTTAACTAGACCCTCGAGCTAGATATAATTATATACTAGTAAGGGTAGGATAATATAAGTACTTGATTCTATAGGATATTAGACCGGCTTTATAAGAAGAAGCTTATCTAGACTGACTTTAAACTTTTTACTTTCTATATTATAGCTAATAACCTAGATAAGATTGCTATATTTGCTAATACCCTTTATATTCTCTTAAGGTATATCTAGATTAAGCAGTATAATTATAATTATCTATATAATCTCTAGTAGGCTATCTTTAAACTTATAGCTAATTATATAGGCTAAGGTACTAAGTCTATATCTACTAAAGATACTAGTAATCTCTATTAATTAGTCTAGTTATCTATTAGTAGCTGTATAATATTACTAGAAAATCTATAGACTAAGTATAGGCTTATTAATAGGTCCTTTAATATAGTTAAGGATATAGTATAACCTTCCGGTATTAGAGATATATACTTAAAACTATTATATATTATCTTTGTTAGGTTTAATACTTTTACCGGCTATAGTATCTAACCGGAGATATCCTCTATAGTCCCTATTCTATATTTAATATATAAGTTTTTGTAGGATACTAAGTAGTATACCTACTTCTAATTCCTCTTAGTATTAGTATATATTATTATTGTCTATAAGGCCTAGGATATTATAGTTAACTAGGCGGTTCTTAATATTAGTAAGAAGGCTTATATCTCTAGGATCAATTATATTATAGTATCTTAGGTCTATACCCTTAATAGTATCCTCTTTAAGAATATCTTTAATTTCGACTAGATCTAGCCTATAAGACTAATCCTTACTATACTTATATATCTAGCAGACTGCTAGTACTGCCTTCCCTAGTATATTTTATACCTACTATCTATATTATCTCTCTTAGTTATCCTACTAATTTACCTATCACTATATAGCCGGTTTATCTTATTATATATTCTAGTCTGCTTACCTACTCTATCTTTACTTAGCTTATCCCCTTCCTTATATAGGCTAGTAAATCGGGACCTTATTCTAAAGGCGCCTCTCTTATAGCTTCTCGACTATATAATCTTTTCCTTCCTACTACCGCCTATATAGCCCTATATAGACTATATACTGTTACTATAGTCCGCTCTTCTAGTACTATTCTAAATCTATAGATATCTAATTTAGTCTCTATATTTATCTTCTCTTTATATATAGACTTATATAGTATATACTAGTATCCTATAACTATTTCCTAGTATTAGTACTAATTAAATTATATATTTATATATTTTTAATACTCTTTCTTTTATTCTTAATTATATAAATATACTCCTATACTATACTTTACTCTTATACTCTCTTTTCTTTATCTTACTATTTTGTAGCCTAGTCTATCTATTAAACTCTACTTATTCTTTCTTTGTCTCTATAGATTCCCTTTCTTACTAAATATCTCTAGCCTATCTTTATCTATATATATATCTATAAGATTATATTAAGTAATACCTAGCCTAGTAAGCTAACTTAGATCTAGCCGGACTAAGTATTATTATCTTAAGTACTCTATAATCTCTAACCCCTCTAAATATTCGCTACGGTTCTACTACCTAGTCTAAAACTCACTCTCTATACTAATTACTAGCTTAATTAATCATACTTTTAACTAGATATATCTTATATTCCTTTTTTAAATCTTTCTTTCTTTAATATTAATACTAGATTTCTTCTAACTATCCTTTAATCTAGTCTCTTCTCGGTATTCATATTATTTATATTCTAATTTGTCTTCTTTATCACCCTTACCCTCATTAAGCCCTCTGCTACCGCCTATTATTATATCTATATAGCTATTAATTTGTCCTAGTAGATAGCTTCTTAATTACTATATTCTTAGTTTACTTATACTTCTTAGTAATCTCCTATCCCCCTCCCTCTTTAGCATCTTTAGCCTATAACTTATCCTATAGTCTAGACCTCTATAGCAATCCTATATAGAATCCTTATCTAACTATATAAGAGAAACTCTACTAGGCCCTAATCCGACCTAACTTATTATATATTAACTAGTATCTCGATAAATCTAGATATCCTTACTATTATTATATTAAGCTAGTAAGAGCTTTACTCCGTTCTACCCTCGGCTAGTAATTTAGCCTTATAATTAACTTATCTAACTAATATACCTTATATACCCGGAATAATAGTCTATACTAAACCTATATAATTGTTATTCTCTTAGAGTCCTAAGTCCTCTTTTATAGTATATATATAAACTATACCTTTAATAGTAGTAGTAATTCTTACTCTTTCTATAAAAATATACTATAAAGTATTATCTAACACTTTATCGCCTATATACTAGATAATAAGATTGTTATTCCCCTTTAATATAGATAATAAATTAGGTATATATCTATTACTTACTACTCTACCCTCGAGTAATCTACTATATCCCCTTCTATCTCTAACTAAGATATACTTCTCTATTAATATAGACTGTAGACTATCTCTATAGTCCTAATCTACTAGTCTATTATTAAGCAATTAATTATTTCTCCGAGTAATCTATCTAAGGTAAAACCTAAGTCTTATATATATCTACTAAAACCTAAGCCTATAATAAAGTAACTCTCTATCTCTATACCCTCCGCCTAAACCACTTAGTCTCTATCTTTATTTAATATACTCCTTACTTCTATACTATACTAGTCCCTAATAATCAAAGTACTTTATAATTATCTACTCTAGGATCTTTATAAGATTCGCGAGTAGATTAAGATTACCTATTATCGTATTTTATAGGATTATATAGTCTTAGATAAATATATCTCCTAGTTTTAAAATAATATATAGCTATATAATAAGGCCCTAGATAAATCCGAGAAAGATATTTTGATATAGATCTTATAGTTTATATATTATAATATACTACTCCGGATATCCTTATACCTATACTCCCGCTTACTATATCCCTACTATTGCTTCTATTTACTACTATACTATACTATAATAATTATATATTGTTTTTCTAGTCCTCTCTAGTAGTATCTATACTCTGTCTATATATATTTAGAGAATTATAGTTATTCTAGCTTCTCTAGTATCCCTATTAAATTATAATCCTCTATATATTCCTAATAGATTAATATATATCTACTATATTGATAATTTATACCCTATCCTAGAACTAGATAGTAAATAACCTATATATAATATTATTCCTTTACTATAGCTAGTTATATCCTCTGCTATATACTATAAGTAGTATATATATTATATTTAAAAGGCTATTTATATTTATAATTTATACTTTTTTCTTCCTACTTCTTTATTATCTATACTACCTAGATCTCTTATCCCTACTATTGTCTATATATATATATATAGATCTACTATCTCTTATATTTTAGTTAGTCTGCTATCTCTTACTCTCCTACTATTACTTTTAAAGTAAAATATCTTATTTATCTCTTATTTCTAGCTCTAATAGCTCTATATATAGACTATTCTTGGAGCGGTTTGTATTATATAGCTAGTATCTAAGGGTATTATATCTAAAACTCTTTATATATCCTCTTCTATTTAGATTTCTATCTTTTATATACTCTATACCCTTTAGAAGGTATTTACTCTAATATCCTGCTAGTCCTATAGTCTAGTCTAATTCTTAATAATTACTATTATTATTACTATTATTACTTTTATGTAATAACCCGGCTGTGGTTTTACTAAGGGCTATATTAAACTAACTATATAGCCTAGGTTAATCCTATATAATCACTATTATTGTTCCTATTAGTAC
This sequence comes from Penicillium polonicum, assembly GCA_034423695.1. Lineage (NCBI taxonomy): Eukaryota > Fungi > Ascomycota > Eurotiomycetes > Eurotiales > Aspergillaceae > Penicillium > Penicillium polonicum. The sequence goes on along the minus strand of CP139884.1, from coordinate 8,610,347 downwards.
TTTTATATAATGATCTAGCTATAATCACTTCTATATTATAACCTGGCTATAGTTTTGCTAAGGGCTATATTAAACTAACTATATAGCTTAGATTGATCCTATATAATCACTGCTATTATCCCTATTAGTACTTCTATATTATAATCTGGTTATAGTCACTTCTATATTATAACTTAGCTGTGGTTACTTCTTTATTATAACCTAGCTATAGTTACTTCTTTATTATAATCTGGCTGTAGTTTTGCCTAGGGTTATATAAAACTAACTATATAGCCTAGATTAACCTTATATAATCACTACTATTATTACTATAATCACTTCTATATAATAACCTAGCTATAGTTTTACTAATAGCTATATAAAACTAATAGTATATTAGAGTTAGTATACTATTGATATTATAGTTATTGCAATTATTACTATAATCACTTCTGTATTATAACCCGGCCGTGGTTTTGCCTAGGGTTATATAAAACTAAGTATATACTAGAGTTGGTATAATATAGAGAGAGATACTAGTTAAGTTTAGATTCTAAAATACTATAAATTAACTTATACTAGGTAAAAATTAATATAACTAAAATACTATAAAATTATTACTTCTTCTATTAGAATAGTAATATTCTAGTATTCTTTTTTAGTATATTCTCTTTATATAGTATCTTTTTATAGTTTTCTATACTAGGATTATCTATAGTTTTTGTTTTAGTTAGTTTTCTTAGTAGTATTCTTTATCCTATATTATATATATTTTATTTTAATAGGTTTTCTTTGTAAGATCCTTTATAGTATTCTCTAGAGGATCTTATAAAGGATTATATCTCTTATAGCATCCTTTAGAGGATTCTCTATAGTATTCTTTAGAGATTTCTCTATAGGATTAGATCTTTTATAGTATTTTTTAGAGGTTCCTCTGTAGGATTCTTTATAAGATTTCTAGATCCTAGTATATATATCTATCTTATAGCTATATTTTTACTGAAATATATAATACTTAATTAAGACTATACTGATAAAACTCTTAAATATATAGTATTTATTTAATATAAAGTATAAAACTAGATTTAGGATAGCTATAAATTTCTATATCTCTATATTATATTCTAAGCCCTACTTAACCCCTAAATCCTACTATAGAATCTATAGTTAATTATAGTCTTATACTAGTATATTTATAAGTATTCTATATCCGAACTAATACTCTAGTACTTCTATTATAAATACTTATAGAGCCTAATTATAGACTATAGCTATAAATAAATATTCTATTTAATTGCTATAAAATATATAGTATATATATACCCTATTAAAAAGCACTAATCTATAAGTATTAATAGCAATCTTATAGGTCTAGAATATACTCTATCTAGCTATATATTGCTTATAATAATCTATATTAGTAGCTATAGTACTAAAGTGTTACCTATAAAGCACTATATAGCCTCTAAGACTAGTTAGTATATAGATCTAATCTATACTATATTTGTCTATAGACTAGTTAATATTTGGGTACTAGGTATTGTTAATACTCTAAAGATAGGCTAGTATCTTAAATAGTTATATTATTATTCTAATATACTCTTACTCCTAAAATTCCTTAAAGCTTACTATATTATATATTAGTGTATAGTTTAGGACTAAGATTCTATATTCCTACTTACTAATCAGAACTAATAACTTATCTAGTAGTCTTATACTTAGGTTTCTATTAGATAAAAGTTTATAGATATTTACTATATATATTGTTAGTATTTTATAAAAGCTCTAGATTAGGTCTATATCTATAATATACTTTACTCTTTAATATCCTTATAAGTGTTCTTCTTAGTATTCCTATTTATATTCTTTTTAGTATCTCTCTTATAATCTTCTTTAGCTATAAAGATAGTATTAAATTGATCTTCTAGCTAGTTCTCTATCCTTATAGTATATAGTAGGATCTTTATTAGTTTAAATAGTTTGTCTTTGTCTTACCTATTACTATACTTGACTAGTATATAGATATATATAGTCTAAAACAAGTTAGTATCTTATTCTATCTAGCTTTTTATACTTTATATTTATCTTATAGTATAGTTTCTAGCAATATTCTAGTAACTAAGATTATTTTAGGATTAAGAGTAGTTTAAGAATTAAGATATTGTAAGAGGAAGTAAGAGGTAGATAAAGGAATACTACTAGTAGTTACTTATATTATATTATAGTATATAGGCTATTATTACTAGATTACCTAATTTCTTAGGCGAATTCTACTTATTTCTGCTGTTTTATCTTAATAAGATATACTAATACCTTCCTATCTATTATTTTATCTTCTTCTTCTCTCCTCTTCTCTCTAACTAATATATCTAATTCTTATATTTACTTATATTATCTTTTGTTATAGTAAGCTTTTCTATCCTAGCTTTACTTCTCTCTCTCTTATATAGTAAGTCTTATTTCTAGTAATCTTTATATATATACTAATTATCTCTTTAGCTATATTATACTTTTTAGACTATAATAATAACCCTATAATTAATCTTGCTAGCTCTCTAGATAAGCTTATATATACTCTTTCTGTCTAGCTAGATAGTCCGAATATTAACTAGGTCTATAATAGCTTTAGACTTAAGATTTATATAATCCCTAGATATATAGATAGTATTATAGTATTCTTTAGTTAGTATTTTAGTATCTCTGTATCTTTTAACTAGGGTTATTAATACTATCTAGCTAGATATAGAGTCTTTAAGTACTATTATATAGTAGTTAATAAGGAGGGCCTTCTGCTTTTTAATAGTATTTATATAAATTGTATATTCTGTAGATATACTACTGACTACTTCTTTAGTAGACTTATCCTAATTTATTAATATAATTATATAATACTAACTTTATTATAACTTATAGCTGATAACCTATCTTCCTTTGTCTATAATATCTTTATATTTATATACTTTGCTAAAATCTATATATATAATAATAAGACCTATATCTGTTCTGTTACTATATAATTTAGTCTTTAATATTATGATTTATATCTCGTTTCTACTATAATACTAATCTTTATATTATAATAAAAGCTGTAATTTTATCTTTATTGATATATTCTCTTCTTATAGCTCTTTACTATCTCTCTACTTAGTCTTATAGTTATTCTATAAGCCCCTAGGTCCTTAATCTACTATACTATCTATTATAGTGTTAGCTTTCTATTTAAATATAGTAGCTATAAATACTAGCCGAGTCTATACTATCTATTAATATTAGCTAGTATACTCTATAACTTAGGGTTTTAATATACCGAAACTATAGGTATAGTTCTTAAGATTAAAGCTATATCCTATATATAAATCCTATAATACTAGCTCTCTCTTTTTATTTATAGTTATCTTATATAATTTAAATGGTACTGTACTAGCCTAGTACTACTTATACTCCTATCTCTTAGGTATAGATACTCTAACCTACTAGCTATATAAGGCCTTAGTACTAGTATAGTGTATTAGAATCACTATCTTTACTATATCTTTGCTATTATACTTCTAGTCTATATTTAGGCTTATTAAATAGATTATATTATAGTAGGTCTTCTTATATAAACTCCGGATTAGCTTATATCTATTAGGGTTTCTATTAGTATTAAGATAGATCTCTTTTACTAAATATTAGTTAGTAAATCTCTCTAATACTAGCTCTATTAGAGCTAACTATTTATCTATAGTAGTTTTGCTATAAATAGATTATATTGTTCTATTAGATCCTATACCCTTATTATTACTATCGCCTTATTCTTTATAGATAGGTCACTTAGTAGGAAGTCTTTTATCTCTAATTTCTTTATAAGAGTATAACTTATTAAGAGGCTCTTAGCTATTTCTAGTAGTATTATAAAAATCTCTATTGATAGTAGGATATAATAAAGTAAAAGAGACTCTAGCTATAAAGCTCTAGGTGCTAATAGCCTTATTTATATACTAAATACCCTCCTACTCTTATATATTATATATTCTTATATTTATTTTAGTCTCTTATTAACCTCCCTTCTTATTTACTTACCTACTTCTATATTATTATATCCTTACTATAAGTCCTATAAACCTTTAGTTATCTTGTCCTAATATAATATAGCTAGTGAATGCTTTTATAGCTAGTCTATCTTATAAGACTAAGTACTACTAGCTTATCTAGTCTGATACTAAGGATAAGATCCTCTGTCTTAGTACTAAGCTACCCCTAAAACCTATCTTATTAGTATCTCTATCTCTAGTATAGTCCTAGCTATCCTAATTATTTTATATACCCTATACTAACTATTATTTCGCTTATATAGCTATCTTCTTAGTCCTCTAGTATATCTATTAAAGATAAAGTTATATTTATAGAAAGTAAGCTTCTTTTAGCTTCCGGTCTATTAATCTTACTTTATACTGTTCTAATAATATTGCTAATCCCTCCTACTATTTAGCTAAGTATATAGTAGTATACTCCGAGATAATATACTAGGGTAAGGTATCTTAGGACTAATACAAAATCTAGTCTAATGTTGCCCCCCTATCTATATCTCTTATTATATACTATACTCTTCTTAATAATACTGCCTTTACGACTCTAAAGGCCTACTATACCTACTATAAAAAGACCTTAGCTATCTTTACCTAACTAGAATATAAATATAATAAGCTTATAGCCTATCTTTAATAGTTTAATATAGAGAGAATTAAGGAGTCTATAGATAAACAACTAGAGGCTTAGATTTATAGTTATAAATAGTACTATAAGTAGATAAACAATACTATTAGAGAAAAATAGCTCTTTTATATTATATATAACCTATATACTATTCTTACTATACTAGATACTATAGTTATATTACAGTTTTTTTGTTTTTCTCTTATTAATCTTCTCTATATACTTCTCTACCCTTAGTATCTTTCTTTATATATTGCTTATTTATTACTATTATTACTATTATACTAATACTTTTCCTTTTCTATTTGACTTTATTTTTTTAGTAAATATAACTAGCTCGGTCTATATTTATTATCTCTATAGTCTTATATATATATCTTATTCTAAACAATTAATCTACTAGCTTATTTAATCTAATACCTCCCGATCTATTAATAATAAACCTATCTATAGTCCGAGTATATCCTTTAAAATATCCTAATACTTCTTACTTCTCTTTATCCTTATATTTCTTATTATCCTTATTTTCTTCCTTTTTACTTTCTATTACCTTCCCTGCAAATCCCTATACTATAGCTTATAATCTAATTACGTTCTTCTACTAGCCCTTAATATTCGTTACTATTAGCCTTAACTCTATACCTAAGCTCTCTATCTTAGTCTTAATTATATTCCTTATATCTGTGATAGCTCTTAAATCCTACTATATCATATTATCTTACCGGATAATATTATTTAGCCTCTATTTCCGGTTTATAGATCCTTATTTCTTAATTATAGATTTAGCCTAAGTAGCTTTCTTAGCTACTCTTATAGGTCTTATAGTCTTTTTAGCTAGAACAGTCTTTATTAGCTCTTTATCTTTCCTAGTAGGTTTTTTAGTAGTCTTAGCTTCTCGCTTTAGCTATATAATCTTACTAATACTCTTATCCGCTACTATTACGGCTATAATTACTACTATAGCTACCTTTCCTAGATACTATTAGTTTTAATATACTCTTTTAATTATAGTGATTTCTGAGATAATATACTAAAGCTATACTTATAGCCCTAACTAACCTAATAGCAATTAGTATATATACCTTTTAGCTCCTTCTTAATAGTTATATATATTATAAATAGCCCGAGACTTCTTATATACTCCTTATACTCCTTATCTATATTATCTCCTACTATCTAGGCTATTATAGCCTTTAAGTTAGTTATAGTTTTTCCTATTTTTATATATAGATCTAGGGCTACAATCTTATATATATAAGGTTTATATTTAGTAGTTAGCTTTTTAAGCTATCTTATAGTCACATTCTTAAGAATATCTCTATCCTTTAGATCTATCTACAGAAAATCTATTATATATCTAGTCTATATATCTAGATCTCCGGGATTATTATTACTATCTATCTTAAGAGGAGGGATTATTATACTCAGATCTTCTTTAGTATCTATTCTAGTAGCTTCTCCTATATCTCTTACTCTTATTAGCTATTATAGTCTATTAGTCTTAAAGCTTACTATTATAGAATAGGATCTTATTATATATATCTACTCTAGTTATAAATCCGAGAGTAATTAGTATATATAGTTCCGAGAAAGGACTCGAGTAGGAGGATCTATCTATAACCTCTAATCTTATTATATCAAATTTGTAGGTCTTACTTAATCTTAGTTTTATTAGTATTCTATCTAAATCTTAAGCTAGTATATACTCTTATATAGTACAATTAAGATTTCCGTCCTTTTATATTATTTTCTAGCTCGTTTATTATATTTATAATAGAAGTATAAATCCTTTTAGCTTTTATTATACTATAATTAGCCCTATAGGTATTAAAGAAATTTGTATATAACTATCTACTATCCTAAAGCAATCTTTCTTTATTTAAAAGCTACTTTTCTTTGAACTTATCCGCCCTAGGGCCTCTATTTTAGGACTTATAAGCTAATTCTCTTTACTGTCTAATTATAATATACTTAACTTATAATATCCTATATTTCTTTAAAGCTAATATTACCGTAGAACTTGCTATCTTATACTATATCTAATAGTCCTTACCTATTGTCTCTCTAACCTAGCCTAATAGCACTCTTTGTCTTATATCTTCTATGAATAACTCGCCGAATAACAGCCTTTACGGCCGAATCATCTTTCCGATTCTATAATTGTATTTATTACTCCGAATATATGGTTATTTAGGTCTGCCTCACTCCGGACTATACGTAATTGGTTATACTATATACAATCTATATATACTAACTTCCGTATAACTACTAATCTTAGTTCTTTACTACTATCATCTATCTCTACGCAATTAATTCTGTATATACGGTCCACAAATTAGCCCACCCTAGCGATATATAAAATCCCAACTTAATTATAGACTGTATACCCCAATTCCGGGCAATAAAACCGAGCCATATCCCCCGAAAGCCGGCTGCAGGCCATACTAAGTCAAATACGGACCGAATTTGCTTCTGCTTCGCTCAGCAAATCATCACCCGTACGCGCCTCCACCCCCGGTGGTCGCTTACGGGTAGCTGGTTATTATTATAAAGTAGATAGCTACAATTATAAATTAGTAGAATAGTCTTCTTTACCCCTTTCTTAGTAAACTTTAAATAGATACTTATAACTATATAGCTATAGGGCCTTATAAAGATATTTACTACTTCCCTCGCTTCCTTATATATACTATATTACTGGTTTAGTAAGAGGAGCAGGAATATAAAGCTTAATATAGACTCGGTGACTAGCTTAGGATTAGTGCTTAGTACTATAGATAAAGACTCGGGGACAATCTCTAGCTCGGAATCCGAGGAAAGTAGGTATTCGAGGCCTAGAGAGGCTATATTAATAATAAAAACAGATAAAATTGAAGAGATTTAGATGAAAATAAATATCAAAAATAAGATAGAAGAAGATAGGTTAATATATATAAACTAGAATTAGAGTATTAATTTGTTTAATCCTATATATAGAGTGCTATATAACAAAAGTGACTTAATTTTGTTAGGGGTTTATATACAAATTGTAGGTACCTACTATATCACTACAATTGTATAGGGACTTTGACACGAAGGCGGTATACAAAATTGGAAGGCGGTGTAGAGTGCGGTGGTAGATACAGAGGTCGAGGCAGGTGCATTACCAGATTAGGAAGGCGGTACTGAAAAATCAGGCATTTTCAGGCAGGGGGGGGTCAAGTAAAGATTGGGGGGGGTCATATTACCAATCCCCTTTTTTTATAAAGGTGTGGGTGGGATTCACCTAGGACCTTTGTAGTATCGTAGGGCGCTGTAGGAGTTGGAGTCGGGAAACCAAATGAACAACCATCTAGTTACTTCCCTTCCCATACAACCTGTCACGACCACCAACATGGCTGGAGCATATATTATTACAGCCACTCTGGGGTGTCCTATTATGAGAGCCCACGCAGCCCGAACCACGGAAACCATCAACAACCCCAATTCCTCTTCAAAATAACTCAAATCTCCCTCCAATCCGCATAATATGCATTTCAGACACGCACAATGCAACCCCTCCTCGGCCACCCGGTGACATCCTAATCCACGCGGGCGACTTAACAGCCCACGGCACCTTTGACGAGGTGCAAGCGCAGCTCCACTGGCTGTCTTCTCAGGCACACACTCATAAGATTGTCATCGCAGGAAACCATGACCTTATTCTGGATGAAACGAGTGAGATGAAGTTTCTTACGCGTGAGGGACTTAGTGCCGCGAAGCGGAAGGAATTGGATTGGATCGGGATTCATCATTTGTAAAATGAAGCAGTGTCACTAGAACTGCCAGTCCCGGGGGAGCAGCAAGTGCAGAGGAGAAAAATATACGGATCTCCAATGACGCCGGAGTTCGGCCTTTGGGCCTTCCAGTATCCTTCAATCCGCGACGTGTGGACCGGGCGCATCCCCGATGATACTGATATTCTGGTGGTGCATGGCCCTCCGGCTCTATATGGTGACTGTGATGGGGAGAAGGCACCGGATGGAAAGGTCAAGGTTAAAGGGGATGGGTATCTATTGCGCGAGATACAAAGAGTAAGGCCCATGATGGTTGTCTGTGGGCATATCCACGGGGCATTTGGTGTTGCTGTCATCCACCACGATGGAATCGAGGACGTTATGAATGGACTGCAGATGCGATGGGAAGATTACGATACACTTGGAGCTCTCAAACAGAGTATATGGAACAAGATCACTATGGGGAGGAATGTTGAGCGCCCAGCAGAAACACTCATCATCAATGCCGCCGTTGCACCCAGTGCTCTGAGAAGCGAGGATAAAAGCGCAATTGCTATCGATTATCACTGAGCACAAATATGCATAAGAGCAAGAATTCATCACGTCATAACTCATCAGAAAATCATGGCCAACAGGTTCAACCTTCAAATGAAATGAATATGCGGTTGCCAATGCAGGATATTTTTGGCTGCCAGCTGCTCGCTAGCCCTCTCATCCTCGAACGATCCAAGAATCTCTTCATTCTCGTGTGGAATTACTAGAGTCTCTTCTAGCCGTGCGACCTGGTCCGTCCACTCTGGGGTCAACTCGAATATTCTGTCCTCCCTCCGGTACTGCTCCATTTCTTCGCGGGATATGATAGGGTCGGCTTTCCGTGGCAGACCTAGCTCGATACGCTTGTTGAATGATTCGACCAACAAGGCCGGGATAGCAGAAAGAACCGCGTAGCGAGATTCGGAGGCGTCCTGTGGATCGGGAATAGAGGCAACCGGCCACTTTGCGTACCAGAAATATTGGATTTCGTTTCGCAAACCAATGTTGTCATTCAGAATTAAGCGCTCATAGAGTCGGTATAGTGAAAACAGTGGGGTGTCTTCCGGATTGTCTTTAGGGGTTCGGTAGGCGCGTTTGGAGAGGCGTTCGCGGTAGACATTGGGGTGAGCGAGGAGTTCTTCGGGCTTTGGCGGGGGAAAGACAGGGTATTCGTCGGTTGAATCCCTGTGCCAGAGGCGTTTGAGGAACTCGGGGATCAGCTGCATGCTGTCAAGTTGGAATCACTATGTAGACCTCCCCCGAGGTCAAGGTCTCCACCCGCGGCTCTGAGGTCCCGAGGCCCACGGGTCCCCCATTTGATTACATAATGTACCCTAGCTCCAGGGTTAGGTACGGCCTAAGCGCCCAGCCCTAAAGCCAGATGTAGCCCTCCAGGGCCTATTCTCGGAGACGATCGGGGGACTCTATCGCCAGGGTCGAGGCTGTCATGATCCAGGTTGTCGGGATTCAATTAGCGTTGCGAAATTCGGATTGATTTGAATTCAGTATCATTCATGTCCTATTAAACATAAGACGCAACAAAACGGATATCATCACTCATAACCCCCTGCTCCTTCTATTTAACCCATTGAAAATGCCCAACATAGCCCGGCCCTGAAAGGTAGACAGTACTAAATAAAAAAGAACAACATATTCAAGAAACAGAAAGCACAATCCCATCTCACATCTCCTCGTAGGCACAATCCGGATGCATGACGAAAAGAACCTTCCCGTCATTTTGCTGGGCGTCATCGCCAGTTTCATCTGTGAGGCCAGACCCGGAGATACGCAGCAGAAGTTTGTCCTATAGAATAACTGTGTTAGTGACATGTACTTGATGGGAATTTACAGATACTGCCGTAGCAAAGGAAGAACGACTAACCTTGACCATGCGTTTCAAGACCTTGCCTGCTAACTCGCGCTCGCGCTCATAATCATCTTCGGTGTTGAGTTCACCCTCAATTTGCTCCAAGTACCAGAGTAGAAGATCTTCTTGCTCGACACCTTCGCCCGAGTTTACCTCGTCCTCGTGTACGCGTCGGACGATCTGGTTCAGGATCTTGGCGTACTTGTCGTAAGTGATCTTGGTCTTCTGGCGTTCCGGCTGGGCAGGGACTTGAGCAGGTTCTGCGATATCACGCATGGGGCTGTCACCCTCGTTGTCGCCATCGGCCATCTCCTGGTCTTCATCGGCGCCGGTGGTGTGAGTAGGGACATCGTCTTCAATCTCAACATCATCTTTCTCAACAGTCACGATACTCTGGCGGAGAAGATCGTATGCCTCGATGACGAACTTGGGGGTGATCTCCTCAACACAGTTGGCCTTGGCGACAGCCTCGGACAAACGGATCAAAGACTCGAGCTGACGAACGGTGATACGGTATGAAGAGCGGCCCACACCTCCCTGGGCGTCATTGGAGCGCAGCTCCTTGTATTTCTCGACCAACAGTGTCTTGGCCTCGTCAGTGAAGACGGGGCGGAACGTGCGGGCGAACCGGATGTAGCGCTGCAGTTGTTCTGTGCTCAGCTCGGGCTCAACAGCCTCATCGCGGTTCATGTGCACATTGACAATGTGCTCGGCCAAGCTACGGTCAACAGACTCCTTTGGATCATCGCGGATAACAAAGAACACATCGAAACGACTCATAATGGGAGCGCTGAAGTTCAAGTTGTTCCGAAGGGTTTGCTTCGGGTCGTAGCGACCATTAACGGGGTTAGCGGCAGCGAGAATGGATGCGCGGGCATTCAAAGTAGTATGGATACCAGCCTTGGCAATGGAGATTGTCTGCTGTTCCATGGCTTCGTGAATAGCGACCTGATCGGCGATATCCATTTTATCGAACTCGTCAATGGCACAAATACCACCACCGTTCTATAAGGAAAATGTCAGCGTTGAACCCAAACTTAATCGGAGCCACATTTGGAACATACCGCAAGCATCAGGGCACCGGCTTCAATGGTGAACTCGCCTGTCTCGGGATCCTTCACCACTGAAGCGGTCAAACCAGCTGCCGAGGAGGCTTTACCACTGGTGTATACTGCACGAGGGTGCAATGAGCAGACGTATCTAAGTAGTCATGTCAGTAACCAATGGCTATATGGGAGGAGTTGGCAAACCTTACTTCAAGAACTGACTCTTACTGGTCGATGGATCACCAACAATACAGATGTTGATATCACCACGAAGTTTCAGGCTCTCAATTGATGTCGACTTGCCAACACCACCAATCAACTGCAAAAGTAAACCCTTCTTGATTTGACGATGACCCCAAATCATGGGGGCAATCGAGTCCACAAGTCGGGCGTAAATATATTCGGAGTGCACCAGTCGCTTGAGATCCTGGACTTCAGCCGGGGTAAGACTTTGCAAGAAAGCTTCTTGGGCTGATTCATCCCCAATATCAGCCTCCTGGTTCTGGTTCAAGGAAGCCAGGATATTATTTGACTGGCCACTCAGCTGCTGCTCCGGCTTCTGGCCAGGAGTCGTTGTGTCTGGGGTAACCATGCAGGAAAGGAAGGCCAATCGGTAAGTCAGATCGCGCACGCCCAGAGACTTCAATCCAGAGACTCCGCTACCACCGACCTCGTTACCTCGGAAGGAATTGTTATCGCGGACGGCCTCAGGACGCACACCAGGAAGACCCAATTGACTGACATCAGGAACGACAATCAAGGTACCTGTAAAGACGCAGCGTTCACCGGCCTTGGCGCGATCAACCATCTCACCACGCAAGATGACATCCATTGTGCGTGGCATGCTACCAGTCGGAATTTCGTGCGACGATTCCTGAAGCTTGACTTTTTGCCAATCGACAAATGTACTCTTTCCGATATCCAGGCGCCATCCCACGCGGTTACCGCAGGTGTTGTTGGGGCACTCCGTTGGCTCAGTATATTTGAAAGTCTGTTCAACATTCGGGACGACAGTCTTGCAACCTTCACAGATAAAAGTACCCAGTGACAATTCTGGTCTAACTTCTGAAGTTCTCGTGACAGTTCCAGAGACGGAAAGCAATTTTCCGATCTGATTCGTCCGAAGCTGTCGCAGTCTGGAAACCAAAGGCAGGTTGTAAAATGCAAGGGCAAACAATTTGTCAGTTTGCTGGTGGCGAGTCTTCTCGCGGATCTGACGCTCAAGGTCGGGGTTATCTGAAACGCCCGCATATGCTGAGGCAACTGAGGTACTGGCTCGCGAAGAGGCGCTGGCAGTCATTCGGTGGGAGACGAAGTATTCAGGTTCGTACTTGGCGATAAGATTGTGAAGTCCTTTGGTGAGGAAGGGTTGGAATCGATAGTATTGGCCGGCAATGGCATCTGCCAAGACAGGATTAAGGATGTGTGTGAAATCGACGTAGAGAGTTGATAGTTCGAATTTTTTCATCCCCTTGATCTGAGCAATATAATACTTGTCACTAAGAAACTCCCCTGATGAGGGCGGCGCAGAAGACGAGGGTTCATCGATGTATGACTCGAGCAGCTCTTCGAATGCCTGCTGGACTTTCTCTGCCGCTTCATCGACCACCGGCGGGGGGCCAGGGGCATATGGATTTCGCATACGGCTGACTGCCGAGCTTCCCGCTCCGACAACTTGGTCATCTGGGAAGGCATTCATATCACTCATAGGGCCATTGCTCTCTGAGCGTCGGGAGCTGGGCAGATTGTCGGACCGGAGGTTTTGATCACGAGAAGGCGCAGAGCCCAGCTCGGACTGGATCACGGCGTCGAAAAGGGAAGACATGGCAAAGAGCTAATCGGCTGAAAATGGCCAATGTAAAAAAAAAGGGTATTAAGCTCCCACGTCTTGAGGGGGGAAAGGAAATGTGGAGAGATGATATCGTCGACTCAGTTTGCTATCTTAGTTTTTCGTGGGTCTCCTTCGCGGGTCTCCTTGGGCAACTAACGCGCGACGCGAACGCGTCTTCGGAAGAACAGTTGATCCCATACCGACGCGTTAAGTGCTTTCCTTATGTAATTATATACGCTAACCCATATAGGTAGTTGGTCCTCCTCATCTTCACTGCAAGTACGGAGTAACATTGGGTCTTCTGCTTAGCGCCCCCACTATCGTTCATATAAGGCGCACAAATGCTAGCTCCCGGGATTTCCGAAGTCATAGCCTAACTTCTGGTCTTCAAACCCTGAAGCATGTTCATCTTACATTTACCTATGAAATTAAAAGGGAATAGGGTAGTATAGACTTGGAGACTGCAGCTATGGTCAATCTGGCCTGTTTGACCGGAATTATTTGTCAATCCTAATAATATAAGAGTTACACCCCTTTTCATTCAATACGTGACAAATAGGGATATAAGACCGTGTGAGCCCCTCAGCCAGAAACCCACTTTAAATGATATGTATCCCTAATCCCGGGTACTACTTTCACAGTTCGGCGTACTCCGTAATATATATTTAAAATGAAATACAGTATACTCCAAATGTAGATTTGAGATTATTTTCCAGTCCAGAGTAGGACAGTGCACAGGCCAATAAGCAGTTTATGCTTGTTTTTCTGATATGTATATGTGCTTATGTGCATATGGGCCTTGAAATTACATTGGGTAAATGGTTGATGCTTGGCGCTTATATAAGAGCTCCTCCTCCCCGGGGTGGTGCCCGCACTGGAGCCATCTGAAACCCATCCCGTTATTCGCTCCCGGGGAATTATATTCCCCTCGCGTTGTATTACCTCGTAAGTTAGAACTATTCTGTGCTAGCGTGCTTTCCTCACCCTTTCTTCCGTGCATATTCTCCGTGACCTTCTGACACTGTCATATAGGACTTGTGTGTCTTGCGATGGTTTCTTCCAAATCCCAAGTCCTTGGCTGGAGGAATCTTGGTAACCATTGGTTGGTTATGCAGTCTTGATTGCTGTATTGTGTCGACAAAGGAAATCTACTTTTTTTGCAGCTCGACATGTCCGAGAACGAACGACGGTTAGTATCGACACTGACCAGGCCCAGCGCTGTCCCGTCGTCGGGCCCGTCTGACACGGATGTATCGGGTAAACCCCTCGGCCCGCCTTTACGGGCCAACCTCTCAACTTGCATGCACAAATCAGCGAAAACTTCTCAACTAGCCCCCTCTGCATCTGGGCATGGCCCGCAAACTGCCAAACCTGGAAGGCGACGACGCGCCGCCGAATCGACAAACGCACCCAAGAACCAACACTTCTACTTTGTTGATCAGAACTCGTCATCCAAAGAAAAGCGCGCTCATGTTATGCGCCACCATGTACAGGAAAAAAGGAAACAGCGTAAAATGTCACGCGGGACATCCCCCACAGAGAAAACCACAGATTATACCTCATATCCGGCGAAGAAAGAGGCAGGAACTGTCGATCAGACGCGATTGGAGTCGCCCTCGACAGCTGCGCAAAACCCCCCAAACGGGGAAACTTCGGTATGGGAATCACTTTCCTTTAGTCAAGTATCTAGGCCACAGCCAAGGCTAGCCCAATCTAGGTGTAGGCTTAGCTGCAAAGACGATGGATCGGGATGCTAATCTCATGGTGCGATACAGCTACAAATCAGATTCTCAAATCTGAAACCACCACCTCATACATCCATGCTACAACACATTGGCTCGCCGATCACGATACTCGATGCTTCGCGAAGGGATCCGTTTGCCAGTCTCCCAATCGAATACGACAACCTAGATATTGAATTGGCTGACTATTGGAGGAACAAGTTGACGTACTGGTCCGGGCAAAATCTTCACGTGAAAAACCAGATTTTCCGCACTGCTATGGGAAACCCTCTTTCATTCAAGGCAGTAGTCCTGTCATACTGTGCGCGGTGGAAAGCACAACTGTACGACATGTCCGACAGCACCGAAATTCAGCGCCATGTTGGCCAAGCTGCGAAACTTATCGATGACGCTACCTCAGGCTTGGCGATAGTCAGGGCGGATGACCTTGCAATGGCGTTGGGTGGAATGGCCTTGCACGAAGGGCGCTTCGGGAGCAAGCGACTGGCCCACATGTATATTGACCGGGCGGTCCAGATTATGCGACCGAGAACAGGAACCAACAGGCCCGTGGAAGTATTTATTCACTACATCCGATACCTTATGATGCCAGAAGGCCCCCAGATCAGTTTGACCGAGCAGCAATGGCTGCTCACCTTTCTGCGCGGAGCTGAAGACCTCATGCGGCAACACAGCTCCCCCGAATACATCCTTCAAGCACCCCACAGACTCAAGGCTTTCGAGATGGGAAGTCCTCTATTCTCCCTGCTGTCTAGTGGTCCGCGGCCCTCTCAAGTGCCGCATGAGTCGCGCGTATATGTGGTTCGCGATGCGCATACCCAAGAGGTCAGCCGAACGGCGGCGCTCATTTATATCACGGCTGCATTGTGGGATTTCCAGGAGTCCCCAAACAATACTGACCGATTCCTTCGCTTTTTGTGTGCGGCGGTGAAACAGCACCATCTCGATCGAGATCCAGCTTGCGAAACCCTTCTGTGGTTGCTGCTGGAGGAAGGATATGATTCCGATTTACAAGATCCCGAACGGGGGTGGTCCACTGGCGAGCTGCTCCAGGCGCACAAACGGCTACGGCCGGACCTCCAGTTCCAGTTTGATGAGATTCTCATGAGTTTCCTGTCTTTTCAGACACCTATCCGTGGGGTCACTGCGTTTGAAGAGGACCTTCGACATAGTTCACATAGTTCTCAAAGATAACTTCTCCGATTTTAACTCAACGCAGCTACTCTCTATGGTATCAACACAACTCAGGCACAAGTGGAATGCCTTGGCAGTCCTGGACCCGAGTACCAGGATAAGTCTAAGCGTCATTGAGTTCACCGCAGTGGAGACTCAAGGGGGGGAACCCTGGAAGCTCCAGGGCTGGTTGCCCCTTCCAGATTTTCAGACAATTTGATATTCTCTGCATATACTCCGTAGGTATCATAAGGAAAAAACCAAAAAACCAAAAAAATCTATGATCCTTTAGACGTTGTCACCCCACTTGGCAAAGAAAGACCGGGTCTCTACGAGTCCCAAGTGTATGCGTAACGCCGAGATATCTCCACAACAAAACTCACCCGACGCTAACCAAATACGTATGTACCACCCGTAGGCGTGTCGCGTCGCCCACAGCTACTTGCCGTGAATTGTGAGATCGATCGTCATACAATTTGCTGGCTGTAACTCTAACGTTACAATGTAGATACATCATTACAATAGATCAATTCATCGCGATTCATGATAAAGTCCAGAATTTTACATAGACAATTTTTTCCCTTTTCATTGAGGTGTAATAAATGCAGCTCCTGTTGTCTGGGGATGCAGCTAAGGTTTCAAATTGTGAGAATGTCATACTCGTCTTAGGCTCGGTAACTTTACCTACGGAGTACGACACTGATGGACTCGCGAAGGGGTTTCATGTAAATCTTAGCCCCGCTGAACACACAGATCGGGGTCAATAGTGTATATTGTAGGCCACTAGCGCTAGCCTTAGCGCTCTGTGTGGCGACAAATCCCGATCTACGCGAGTTATTGGATCCAGCTCAGGTACTCCGTGTTTGGTATGAAATTATCATTTGACGATCACCTCATGACTTACTCCGTAGTGGGAATCGGCATGCAATGACACGACAGACCGCAATGATGCTGATAGTCCACTAACAGAGCAGAAAGTAAAAAAAGCAATAGCAATTGCAATAGCAATAAGAAAGCATCAAAGACAACCTTGTATCTTCCTGGACTCGGATATTGATCTGTGGAGACACAATTTACATACCCCTGGATTCTCCGAGACCTAGATAAATTCCCTGGGACTTTCCCTAATTTCGAATATGTGCGACCGAGGATTCTGTACAAAGTATTCCAAGAAGTTTGTTTTGTCTTACAGCATCCCTTGCACGGTTACTTAAATTGATAAACATCCTTGTCAACTGAGCGTCATGATCGTCGGGTAAAGTAGCTACGGTAGCTCATTTCGGTTGTGGTACGTAGATGTGGCTGGGGTTGTGTGGCGGACATGTCCGTGTTGAAGGCTGGAAAAAATTGGATCGGCTCTGCAAAACCTTTTTTCTTTTTTTTATAGAAAAAGAAAATGGTTCATTTGATGTGATTGAATAAAAGAATGGGGCCACCCGTGGATGGGTCATTGATTGCATGGTTGGATCTTTGGTCGCGTCTCGACCACAGTGGACAAAAGTCTGGATTGCCCACTTGCCACCCATGGATTGACCAACGCTAAATGCGCTAGAGTGTGATATTAAGTTCAATTGCAGGAGAAAAAAAAAATAAAAGAAAAATAGAAAAAATGGAAAAAATGGAAAAATAAAAAGAGAAATTCCAAAATAGGAAGATATTCCCAAATAACACGAAAACATAATCTAAGGTGCTCCAATTACGTAGACAGATCTTCGATCCTAGCTCCTCTCCTCCCTGTTGTCCATGGGTTCCATGGGTCCTTACTAAACTTTAAGCTTCTCTCTCTTTTTTTTTCCCTTATCTTTTTATTTTTCTCTTTTTCTCTCACACCTGGGGAGACTTAACCCCCTCTCCCCCCTCTCTTCCTCCCCGATCGTTCACCCACGTGAAATTGAATCGATACCATTGCGAATACCTTCAGAATGGCCAACGATGCCGTTCACTGGCTGGTTGCCAGGGCCTCGGTAAGCCCATCACACACCTAGGTAGCTATAGCTTTTTACTAACGATACTAGAGCGATCAGCCTCAGGACACTACGCCGTCGCTGTCTGGCCTGCTCACCACCCTAATCCCCGCCCTCATCTCCTTCGTTGTGATGGTGTTGCTCTTCATCATCCTGCGTAAGAGCAACCGCAGAATGTATATGCCTCGAACCTACATTGGATACCTCCGTCCCTCGCAGCGCTCCCCCGACTCTCCGACCGGAACCTGGAACTGGATCAAGGCCATGTACCAGCTACCCGACACCTACGTCCTGCAGCATCACTCGATGGACGCCTACCTCATGCTTCGTTTCCTCAAATTGTGCTCCGTCATCTTGTTTGTCGGCTGCTGTATCACTTTCCCCATCTTGTGGCCTGTCAATGCCACTGGTGGTGGTGGAAAGATCCAACTCAACATGCTGAGCATTTCGAATATTGCTGATACTCAATACGGTCGTTACTACGCCCATTGCTTCCTCGCCTGGATCTATGTCGGCTTCATCTTCTTCATGATCACCCGCGAGCACCTCTTCTATATTAACCTGCGCCAGGCGTACCTTTTCTCGCCCGCCTACGCTAACCGCCTCTCGTCTCGCACCGTGTTGTTCACGACCGTTACCCAGGACCTTTTGAACAAGGACAAGCTTCGCACCATGTTCGGCCGCGACAAGGTCAAGAATGTTTGGATCGCAACCGATACAAAGGAGCTCGAGGAGAAGGTGAAGGAGCGTGACGCTGCTGCCATGAAGCTCGAGGGTGCTGAGACCAAGCTCATTGTACTTGCTAACAAGGCCCGCGCCAAGGCCATGAAGAAGCAGGGCTCGTCTGAGAACCCCGAGACCGACATTGGAGATGGCCAGTTTGATGATGAGTCTGGCTCCGTTGCGGCTCGCTGGGTGGAGGCTAAGAAACGTCCTACGCACCGTCTCAAGATGCTCATTGGCGAGAAGGTCGACACTATCAACTGGGCCCGTTCCGAAATCGAGCGTCTCTCTCCCGAAATCGAGGAACTGCAGGCCAAGCACCGCGCTGGAGAAACCAAGCTGGTCTCCTCCGTCTTTGTCGAGTTCTACTATCAGGCTGATGCCCAGGCTTCATTCCAGTCTGTGGCCCACAACCTCCCCTTGCACATGAGCCCTCGCTACATTGGTCTAGACCCTACTCAGGTTATCTGGTCCAACCTGCGCATCAAGTGGTGGGAACGCCTCGGTCGCTCCGCTGCCACCCTTGCTTTCGTTTGTGCTATGATCATCTTCTGGGCCATTCCCACTGCCGTTGTTGGTGCTATTTCCAACATTGACTCTTTGACCAAGATTGTTCCTTTCCTGAAGTTCATCGACAGTGTTCCGTCATGGATTAAGGGTGTTATTACCGGTCTTCTGCCCACTGTCATGATGGCTGTCCTCATGGCGCTGGTCCCTATCATCCTTCGCCTGATGGCGAAGTTGGGTGGTGCTCCTAGTCTCGCTGCCGTTGAACTGACCGTTCAGAATTGGTTCTTCGCTTTCCAAGTTGTTCAGGTCTTCCTGGTGGTGACCGTTGCCTCATCGGCCACCAGTGTCGTTAGTGATATCATTGACAAACCCTCCTCGGCTGCCTCGCTGCTGGCCCAGAAGATCCCTACCGCATCCAACTTCTACATCTCCTACATCATTCTGCAGGGATTGTCTTTCAGCGCCGGTGCTCTTCTCCAGATTGCTGGCCTCATCATTGGTAAGATCCTGGGCAAGTTGCTCGATAGCACTCCTCGCAAGATGTACACTCGTTGGTCAAGCTTGGCTGGTCTGGGTTGGGGCACTGTTTACCCTGCCTTCACATTGTTGACCGTCGTTGGTATGTTAAAACCCCCTAATTAGTGTATTTGATTACGATGCTAACTTTCGTTATAGCAATTGTCTACTCTTGCATTGCGCCGCTTGTCATGGGCTTCGGTACCATTGGTCTCTACCTGTTCTATTTCGCCTTCCGGTACAACCTGTTGTACGTGTCGAACGCAACCATCGACACCCAGGGCCGGTCCTACACCCGTGGTCTGCAGCAGCTCACTGTCGGCTGCTATCTGTCCATGGTTTGTCTGATTGGCCTGTTCGCTATTGGCTCCGGTGCCAACAGAATGGCTCTCGGTCCCCTTATCCTGATGATCATCTTCTTGATCTTTATCATCCTGTTCCACCTCTCGATGAACACCGCCATGGAGCCCCTCCTTAACTACTTGCCCAAGAATCTCGAGGCCGAGGAGGAGAGTCTGCTCGCCGCGGAGAAGGGCAATGTCAGTGCCTTGAACGAGAAGTCGAAGGATGAGGACCTGAATGGCGCTGGCGGCTCCATCTCGGCCCCCCGCGACAGTGGTGTCGCCAACGTGGATAATGGCCTTGGCAGCGTCGACTCTGCCGAGAAGGGTCTCGCCGATACTTCGTCCCCAGCGCCTAAGCCGAACATGTTCACCAAGTTCCTGCGTCCGGACCTGTACCACAACTACCACCAGCTGCGCAAGCTGGTTCCCAGCTCCTCGGAGATCCCCTCTTACCCCGCCGAGGTCGAGCGTGACGCCTACTGCCACCCCGCCATCACCTCGCAGCCTCCTCTTCTCTGGATTCCCCGCGACACCATCGGAGTCAGCTCCCAGGAAGTCGCGCACACCTCGCGCGTCATCCCCATCACCGACGAGGATGCCTATCTCGATGAGAACTGCAAGATCCAATGGAACGAGGAGAAGGGCCAGCCCCCCATCTACGAGGAGAAGATTGATTACTAAACGCTTTCTCTCCATGCTCGATCTTGATGTAGTTCTCGTTCGAGTGTCTAGTCAATGATCTGTCTCACCGGCCGACGGATGCACCCTGTTTGTATGCCTTGTATACAGACACGTCATCGCCGACCTGGTTTCTTCTGTGATACCTAGCTGGCTAGTCCACTTGACTGGCTGGCTCTAACTTGGGCATTTGTTATCTTTGTCCATCTAAGATTGGTTCTGGAGCTTACACAACTCCCGGGCTCTTTGCTTTTCCTTTCTATAATCTTTAAAGTAATCAATCGGTGGTGCTTGTTCACGTCTCATGTCAATGTTATGTTGTGAGGATTTTGGCCATAAAATTGGACATCTTGGACCATGCTTGACGATTCTTGATTTCGAGTATTTATTGCATGATGTATCATATTCACCCGGCCACTTTTGTTTAGGGCTTTGAACGATATGGATGATTTTCCCTCCTTTATTTCTTCCCACGGAGTACTTAGTCCCTTAGTTCTATGTCCAAGTAGATGTTTCTGGGGTATAGATCATTCCTTGTCAGTGCGTCAGTTCAGATACTCCATGTCCCTATATACAGAAAAAAGACAAGAAAAATAACAGTATAAGGGGTCAACTATTCTTATTCTCTATGTAATCGACTAGCATATACGTTTTTAAGTCTTTTATAATTCAGCCCATTGACTAAATAGCAGGGTTCCTTTTTCTGAAGTCAAAATTAGTGTAAATGAGTGTGTAAATGCCTGCCTAGGAAACCCATGGCAGTTGCAATAAGAATAAGATGCCCTTCGCAGCTGAAGCTGTAACAAGCCGCTGCTCAACTCCATCGTTCTGCTCCTTCCCTCTTCTTCGATGTCTTTTTTTCGCTCTTTTCTTTTCTTCTTTTGCCTAGTAACCAGCCTCCTAATCCTCTTCCGAAGAATCCACTTCGAGGATCCCTGATTCGACAACCCGGACCCAGCTGTTGGCATGCTTGTTTTCCTTGTTATTGAAAATGGAGAATCCACCGTCTGGCTTTTCACGGATTTCCCCAGAGAGACCGAGGATCTCCTTGAGCGCGTCTGCATTGAACACTTGACGGATATTCCGGGTCTTCCTTTTCTGCAACTCCACCATATATTCGTCAATGGATCCTTTAGCCACAATCTGGACGGATTCCACAACGCGCGGTTGTCCGATGCGGTACAGTCGACAGTACGCCTAGCAAATTCATTGTTAGCTTGCTAATGGCCTTTCATCCCTTTTGAGATCTGAGTTCTGGCTCCCTTACCTGCTCTTGGATTGCTTCATTCCACCAAAGATCCACGAGGATGCACTTGTTGGCCATAGTCAGATTGAGACCCACGCCACCAGTCCTCAGGGAAGAAATCATGATCTTGATGTCCTTCTCCTTGCCGAATTGCTCGATTTGTTTATTACGCGAGATGGGTGATACCCTGCCTGTAATCTGTATGGACGTTGTTAGTTTTGTGACTCGTTTCTTTTCCCCAACATTGACGTACAACTGCGTATTTCCAGCCCTCTTCCTCACACATGAACTGAAGAAGTCGGACGGTCTTCAGGAACTGAACGAAGATCACGATCTTAACGTCCTCATCCTCTTTCACCCAGTTTGTGACGAGTTCC
Organism: Penicillium polonicum; assembly: GCA_034423695.1. Classification (NCBI taxonomy): domain Eukaryota; kingdom Fungi; phylum Ascomycota; class Eurotiomycetes; order Eurotiales; family Aspergillaceae; genus Penicillium; species Penicillium polonicum. Next base: position 8,587,868 of record CP139884.1, on the reverse strand, counting down.
CGAACCGCTGTGGTTTTCGCGGATGGCATGCTATCGCCAACCCGCGAAATCCAATCATCCTCATCATCACTGGGCTCATCCCACTCATCATCTGACGGATCTTTGCGTAGGAACTTTTGTTTGAAAAACTTTGGAGATTGCTTGTCAAAAATCTTCTTGCCCTTTGGCTTCGGCTTTGACTGTTTTCTTTTCTTTGGTGTGCCCTTCTTTGGTGAGTTCTTTGGTGAATCATCGGAATATCCGGCCTCCTCGATGGGGTTTTCGCAAGAGCTGCAGACTCGGGTGGTGGTATCGATTTCTCCGTTTGGGTCGGGAAGTTGATCAAAACAACCTTTACAGTAAACGTGTTGACAGGACGTGACCACAAATGCCTTATCTTCCCTGATGAATTCCTCGCAACGAGGGCATTTCCTGCGTAGAAACTCCTGATACGTCCCCTCGTGTTGACGGATGTGGACGATCGTTTTGTAATATATTTCACGAAGCTCGAAAAAGTTTCCTGGAAGCCTTGGCCGGGAAGCAACTTTGTCTGCCAGAGCGAGGAGCAAGTCGATAATGATTCCAGATGCGGACTCGGCCACACCTTTTTGTGCCATGTCTTTGAGCTCTTCGATCACACCTTTTTTGAGAATGGCCTCGAGGGATTTTTGAATGAGGAGCGGGTGGCTCACAAACATTCTCAGCATTGTTATAACGGCAAAGATGCATCTGCTTTGTTTTTGTTTTGTATCAGCCGTGCCTGATAGGCTGTGTTAGCTCGTTGCCTCATCACTAGTATTGCCAAGCTTACCCTCGATCATCGCGATACCGAGATCCTGGATTTCCCTATAAAGCTGTCTTTCAGCTGCGCAAAGCTCAACCTCCACGACTCGGCTGTTGAATCCTGGAAGCGTGACGATGGGCCTGCCAAGCACCCGCGTACTGTATGTGCTGCGGTGTAGCACAATTTCCAGGATGTCGTCCAACCCCTGAGTGGAAGGTCAGTTTCTGATTTCGAAGTAAAGGCTCTACGAGACTAACATTGGAATACTTCTTCAAGAAAGTCTCATACTCCATTCTTCCCGATGTAAAGATGAAATGGAGGTATGGGTACAGTTCTTCCGCGCCGCTGGAACATATAGTTAGTACACATGATTCTAGTCATTTCAAACCCACAGTAGCTAGTGCTTACTTGTGCAAAGGTGTTCCGCTCATGGCCCATTTGAATCTGCCTTTCAAGGCTCGGACAGCGATAGAGGTTGCGGAATCTTTGTTCTTGATTGCATGAGCTTCTACGAAGCCGGATTAGTATCAACGTGGATATCTTTTAGCAACGCCATGGTACATACCATCAAGGACGATCCGGTGCCACTCAACCTTATGGAAAGGTCCAGCTCTGCGATTGAATTCTTCCTCCCTCCAGGCCTCTTCCTCTTCAGGAGTCTTCATCGTCACTGGCAGCTTCAACTTCGGATATGAACTGCAGATTTGCCCGTATGTGGTGATCCTATAAAGTCAGTCATTGGACATGAAACAGACAGTAACCGGATTCAAATGTTGTCTTACACAATACGCTTTGCTTGCATCGATTTCACAACAGAGCTCTGGCTTGCTTGTGAACCGGCGAAATACTCGAGAACGCTGGTGCTGATCTTTGACACGCAATGGGTATCAATTTGATTGATCCTATAACAGCCAAGTTAAGGAAAACATCCTTAATTCAGGAGTCTAGGAGTGAGACGTACCACTGTGCAATCAAGCTTCTCGGCACAACGACCAGGGTAGGAGCGTTCGAACGACGGGGGATTCTTTCGTGCGCGATAGTTGCTTGTGAAAACGGTAAGCTTTCTGATACCATAGCGCTATATTCTTCGTTCTTACCGAGAACTGTAAGTGTTTTTCCGAGGCCCATCTCGTCGCAGAGCAAGCCTCCATTTGGCTCTTCCTTTGAGCTTTCGCGGTCGTGCTATTTAGGTTAGCTAAGTCATATCACAACACCTAGAATACCAAGCTTACCATCCACGCAGCAGCCTTGAGCTTTTTCAATAGTTAGTCATATGTCACAAATTCGGTTTGATAGAGATTCGAACCTGATGGTGTTTCAACAATGTTTTGAGTCCGCCGATCTGCCAATTCATATCCACAATTTTCGCCGAAGGGTTGAACTTCCTAGACCACTCAAGCAGTGCATGGGAATCCTTTCTGGCCTGCGGCTGGTCTTCAATTGGAAGCTTCGAAACCTCCTCCGTGAGCGCTTTCGACTTATCCCTTTTCTGGGAAACAGGGATTTGGTGCATATCGCTCGCATTCGCATTGGCATTTGCAGCACTCAGTATGTCGCTGCTCAGTAAGCTCTTGATCTTCTCATTTGAGGGTACCGAAATCCTCGCCTTCTTTTGTCGCTCTTTCGAGGGGCCCTTTTTTGTTGGCTTGGTCGACGATTCATTGGGATCAAACTCGGAACCATCATCAGAAGACGATTCCGCTTCTTCATAGTCGGGTTCATCATCCGAGGTAGGTTCGTATTCTTCGTCGGAAGCTTGCTCGTCATCGGAATCTTCCTTCGAGTCTGTTTGATCCAACGATTCTTGCTCGGGCTCGTTGGGAGAATCATTTGCTCCGAGGTCCTCATTGTTGGACACTTTCTTCGAACCGAGGAGAGCTGCGCGGAGTTCCTGATTTGGCTGGACAGTTGTGATGCTGACTTCCAGGTTTGGCAATTTGGCGGGACTGGTTGCCTGGTCCTCTGGCTCAGTTTTCACCTGCATACTGTTGACAGGAATCGAAGCCTCCTTTGAGGCGTCCTTTGGAGCCTCCTTTGAAACCTCTTTTGAAGCCTCTTTTGGAGTCTCCGTTGGATCCTCTTTTGAGGTCTCGCTTGTGGCCTCGCTTGGGGCCTCGCTTGGAACCTCCTCAATAGGGTTCCTGGTGTGTTCAATGGATTGGACCATTTCGAATTGCACTTTCATATTGAAGATGTAGGATGGCACTAGGGACGATGCCGGAATATAGAAAAGTGAGATAAAGATGGGCACGGTCTTTTTGGCTTTGATGTGCTTGGGTACAAAGAAGTGTAACGAAGGAAACAGAAGGTTGAGTGAGTCGAGTGAGCAATGTTTAATATAGAAAGAACTTGTAGGTGTTCGAACTCGAAATGGGGGATGAGGAGATAGAACTCGGTGAATTGTCTCAGAGGAACTTGGAGGTGTGTGAGCTAGGAATGGGGGATGACACAAAGGAGCTCGGTGAATCGTGTCAAGAGATGAAGAAAGGACACCAGTATAACGATGCGGAGCACGAAAATGATGTTGGAGGTTGATGTGAAGGAGATATTTAGAACAAGGGCGATGAAAAGAGCTGAGGTGAGTGGGCTGAAGCAGATGATGGTGAGAGAATGATGGTTGGAGATCACAGACTCGAAGATCAGTGAATCAGAGATCGCAGAGTTGGAGAATCAAGGAGAACATATAGGTTGATGTTAAGAAAAGAGCAAAGGAATGAGAGACAGGGATGGGGAACTGAGAAGGGGGATATCCAGGAAGTGAACGGTGAAGACTGTGACCATGGCAGAAATGGAACAGATGTCGAAGGAATAAAGAAGGGGAATAGAGACAAGTTGAGAGTGCCTAGGTATAGGAAGACTATAAGAGGAAGGAAAGATGGTTCGCGAATGAGAGAGGAGAAAACGAGGAGAAATAGTTCGAGAGCAAAATATAGGATGCCTCGGTGAGATGTTTGGACTTGGTTAAGTAGGGTTGACGAAGATCACGTTGAAGATCAAGCAGAGATGTTAAGAGAAACAATGTTTGTTGGGAAACCATGCTTGGTCTTATTCTGCCAATTGTTTATGAAGGATCGAGTGGGAGCTTTTTGGGATGACAATGCGGGCTAGAAGGTGAATGGACTTTAGAATCGAGATTGTTAACTGGAAAGATGATATTGAGGTACTTTATGAGTTGAAGTGTAAGGACCATTCAACAGGCTTCTCACCCGCATCATCTTCGATATCCTTTTTAGCTGCACTCTCAAAGTAATATTTGATAAGACTACTACCGAGGAGAAAACAGAGGAAGAAATCTTGATATTCAACCTATGGGAACACAGGGTATAAATACCCTGAAACTGGCAAACAAGCGCTCAGTCTGCAAGCAAACAACAGGAGATGGGATCATCTCAACAATGTTTCAACATGTTTTTGTTCGATGTCTTTTTCGATGTCTTTCTTGGTACCCTCCTTAATGCCCTGGGGATGCCGCTTTTTTATCTCCGTTCTCAGGTCTAGAACGATATCAACAATATACGTAGCTACTAGATACGTTATATAGTAGATGCACTGGTTAGGATAGAGGCTGTGTAAGCGGTCGACTATTCTCTTCATAGGAGCATCATATATTCTAAAATAGTGTATTGTTTCAAGTCGAAAATAGACGAAAGGATTAGGTATCAAAAACTAGATAAATTAGGCTAGACATCTCATGACCATATGGATTAAAGTACGAGCAATGAAGATCGTGACGATAGCCTTAATGTATGGGTTGTCATGATGGACCTCTAAGATAGGATCCGAAGCTCGAGCTTCATCTATATATTAACAATGATATCTAGGCTCTTTCCCTATTCAGAATATCAGATTTAATAGCTTTCTATTGAACTTCCTTGATCCTTCCCCAGTGTGGTTCTTTTACTGCCAAACCCGAGAGCCCGTTCCCATTAATCTGTTTCGCGTCTCTGAATCCATATCCCAAACCATCGTTCTGTTATTACCAAACATGGTGTCTTTTTTTATTTGATTTATATCCCTAGATTCTATCTCAAATTGGAGAGGGTGTTATAACCTGCCCCTGGACTGGCGAGTTACAAACTAGGCCAAGAAGACCACTATATCTGAGCGTTATGTTCAGATATCCAGGCTCCGATATATATAGTGCGTGATATGACAGAGGGGTTGATTAAAAGGCTCTACCTTCCCTCGAACCATAATCTCTCTTTATTTATATACTCGCTATTACAGCATTGGCCGAAAACTTCTTTCCGCTATTGCCAAACACCACCCACTATTTCTCTGGTTTTCTTCCTCTCCAGGTGCGTATGCCTTCACGCTATACATATTATTTTCTCTCCCTTTCATAACCTCAATACTACACAATTAGCCAAAATTCTCATTCTATTATTACTAGACCCAAGGTAGCTCCAATCTGTTTACTTCGTCCCTAGGATCGGTGGTTCTAAAAGGATTTCGCTCCCTTCACACCATATGTCTTTCATATTTCCTCCTTCACATTCCCGTTGTTACACTGTCCTCTGCATCACTAGACCAATCCGGGGTCTTTGCCTGATTGCTTCGTCTCTCTAAACTCCACCTCGAGTCCTGGGACTGGTTATTATAAACATCCTTCGTGTCCTTTACACCACACATCCTTCCCCTATCCTCCACATTCCCGTTGCGATCGTATTCTCTATAGCAACAACTAACCCGAGTTAGTCACCATCTCCTTAAGTGTCAAGCTCTAGAAGTGCTGGTTATAAAAGGCTTCTACTTCCTTCATACCGAACATTCATCCTCTCTCCTCCTTCAAATCCCTAGTTACTACACTATCCTCTATATTGCCAAACCAAATTCGAGTCTTGATCTACCAGCGGGAGTGGCCAAATAACCTTCTTCCTGCCATATAATTTCTCTCTACTGTCACGCTATACATCTATCCGTCTTCTGCCTCTTTCGTACCTCTGATAGTACACAATTAGCCAACCGCTCATTCTGTTGTTGCCAAACCCGAGTCAATTCGCACTTGATTGCTTCGTCTCCCCAGGTCTCAAACCTAGGCGTGGTGGTCATAAAAGGCTTTTATTCCCTTCGCACTGTACTTTCTTCCCTCATATCCCTGTTATGACACGATCATCTATAATTGCGAAACTAAGCCCGAACTGATCTTCATCTGATTGCTTCGTCTTCTTAGGGGTGGTTGCTATAAAAGGCTTTTACGCCCTTCACACCGAACATACGTCTTCTCCCAATTTCATACCCTTAATACCACGCGATTCGCCAAAACTGTCATTCAGTTTACTAAACCCGAGCAAATCCGCATCTGATTGCTTCGTCTCCCCAGGTCTTAAACCATAGGAGCGGTTCGTTATAAAAGGCTTCTGGTTCCACTCCACCGAACATTCATCCTCTCTCCTCCTTCACATCCCGACTTGCTATATTGTCCTTTATATTACTATCTACGCTATATTTTATTTTCACCTTTACCCTATACAGTTGTGCATACCCCTAATACTACACAATTAGCCAATACCCTCACACTGCTTTTTGTTATTTCCAAACCCTAGCCAATCCCCAACTGATTGCTTTGTTTCTGTGGTGGTTATAAAAGGCTCTACTTCCTTTCTACCAATCATTCCTCCTCTCTCCTCCTTCTGCACTGTCCTCTACAATCCAGCTTATACTTTTTATTTCTTACTACCCTGCATCATTACATGATCAACATGCAGTCCTCTGAAAGAGAGAAGGAAACCCGCAAGAACAGGGTCCCTGAGATGCCCCATTTTCATTTCAAACTGAATGATCGCCACCTCACTTTCGGACCCAACGAGGGGACAAAATACATGCCCCAAGACACAATCTACCCAGCGGCGCAGAATTCTGGCAATGGCCAATCTACCTTTGGTGGATTAAAACGGCCGCGGATCAAGAGAGAGTTTCCCGATGAGAATGGTCAGGGAATCGAAACCTGGGACAGGTGCAATCCATCGACCATCAAACAAGAACCAAACATCAAACAGGAACCAGGAATCAAAATAGAACCACAGGAGTTCAACAATACCCAGCAAGTGGAAGGCCGTCTCGTCATTGACCTCACAGAAGATGACGATAATTCATCAGCTCAAAAACGTCCAATGCCGCGTGCTGAATTATGGACCGCCATCCAAAAGCGCCAGAAGATGGCTATGGCGCCGATTGAAATCATTGATCATCCAGTCGAAAGCTTGTTCGTACAGGATGATGATTCCCCACAATCTATCTCCCCCAACACCAGCGATCCGCTGTTTGAGCTAAACGAAGATCATGTTTCTGGGTAAGTGTTAAGGGGACCTCTTCATGGGGATGGTAATCTGACGGACCTAGATTCAATGAATACCAGAAACAATTCCAAAGCCTGCAATCACCTTCCATCGAACAGCAGATTGAGTTCGAAAAGCGGAGAGAAGCAGAGCTCCAACGAAGGAGGAAGGAAAAGAATGACAAGCTTTGTATTCTGACTGCACAAGCAGAACCGGAAGAGGGACCTGAGGGCGATAATTCTTTTCGCCCTGCCTTGGAAGAACAGTCTCAATCCAAAGACCCTCAGCCCAAAGAGCAAATCCAGTCAGAATTGAAAAAGCCTGCTCGAGTAAAGCGAGTGGTTACACGAGTCTCAAAAACGGGGATTCAAAAGGCCAAAGAAATTGGCCTTGCTCAGTTGCTTTCAAAGGAAGGGCATCGAAAGGGTGCTAAGGCCAACGAACCTGAACCTGAACCTGAACCTGAAACGGAGCAAGGACCTGATGCAAAAGGAAATCGGAAGAAGTCTCGACGTCAACACATGTTATTGTCAAACGAAGAAATCCGAAGGATTTTCCAACGTGATGATGGTCCCAAAAAAGGAAAGGATCCGTTACCCCCCGGGTTTGTCTCTACGGAGAAAAACAAGCAGAAGGCCTTCAGAGAGATGATCGCTAGTATCCCAGTTAAAGAACAGGCTGAAGCACGTGAAGACCTATCCATCCTGAATGAAGCTATACGGACTTTTAATCCATCAGCAAGGGCAGATGGTCAAGGAAAATGGAAGATCAGAGGGCTATCAACAAGCCTCATGGTGAACCAGGTTTGTGTCCATTTCTATATTGATTTTAATGAAATAAACGACTGACGTTTAGAGCAGGTATTGGCTGCCGCTTGGATGGTGAGTTCGGATTTCTTCTTCAAACCTCAAATTTACTGATCGATATAGTGCAAACGCGAGACTTCTTCGAGCAAGCCGAACGGTGGTTTACTCTGTGATGTGATGGGCTTTGGCAAGACCCTGTCAACATTGGGTAAGAGAAATTGAGCCAAGAGGCTGTGGCAAAACACAGAACTAAGCAATTCTAGCGTGCATTGTGAATCGAAGAGTGCCAACTGAGCCAGAAGGTCCAACACTGATTGTCGCCCCGAGAAATTTGATAGAGACCTGGTAAGACCTCTCCTTCAGCTATACTAAATATTCTGCTTTAACACTGAATATCGTAGGATGTCGCAGATTCGGCAACACTGTGCTCACGGGGCAGCCGGGAGCATCATTGCACATTGCTCTGGTGCACGGGTGAAAACTGATGACCTCGTACGCGATTTCAAACAACGCGGCATCGTGTAAGTGCTGCTTCTGATCAGGGACCCTCCAAATTCTTACTAATAATAGCTAGGTTGACAACGTACTCGGATATATCTTCCTCCTATCCTAATCTAAAGCTGCCTCCTGAACTCAAGACTGATACCGCCATCGAAGACTGGTGGGATGAGGAATATGATCAAAAGGCAGGTGTCTTTCATCAAATCCACTGGCACAGAATCGTTCTCGATGGTAAGTGAATCATGATTGGAAATGGAAACCAAAGGAGATTGGCACTAAGTAAAGTCTACAGAAGCACATATCATCAGGAACAGGATGACCAGAACATCGATTGCAGTTCGTTCTCTAAGTGGGAATTTCAAATGGGCTTTAACCGGAACACCTTTGCACAAGTGAGTACAGGCGATGTTTGAAATGGATTCGAGAAGGAATTCGGGGCTGACTTTCCAATATAGCTCCGTTGATGAACTTTATGCTCTGTTTGCATTCATCGATGTCCCCAACAGCCACCCCTACAATGTGTTCATGCATAACTTTTGTGATGTAAGTGTGACTTTTGTTCAGAGAATTTCACATTTAACAAAATTTTGCCAATATAGGGGACGGACCTTGCTAAAAATCGGTTGATCAATACGCTTCGCGCCATCATCCATCGGAAGACGCACGAGAGCCGTCATCTGGGAAGGCCCATCATCGAGCTCAAAACATTCGATACGAAGGAAGTCAAAATTGAGTTCTACCCAGCCGAGAAGCAGATCTACAACGCAATCGCGGAGAAGTTCCTCGAGAAAGTCAACAGTGAGCTTGGAAGCCCTCCGAGAGTATAGTCAACTGAATTCACTACTAAAATGGCTATAGAAACTCAAATGAAAAAGCAGAGAAGATGCGTTTTGACAATGATCCTAAAGCTACAGATGTTCGCTAGTCATCCACTTACCGCAGAAGATTATCTCAAGCGAGTGTGCAATTTCAACAGCACACTGGTTACACAGCTAAAGGGTTGGGTGAAGGATGAAACAAGCCCGGGAAACCCGTCTCCATCAAGCAAAATTGCGAAGTGTTGTATTGCAGGAAAATACCGAACCGGAATGCCTACAGCTCCTCTGAGGTCTCGAACACCAAGCGAAAATCTTCGACCACGGCCGCCAGGCAATTGCGCAAAGCTTGTGTCAAAGTTCGCGGAGAAAATCAACGAACTCTTGAGACAAGAAGCATACTATGAGAGTGACCATCGCACCTGGTTCTGTCCTGGCTGTGAGGGGCTCCCAACAAGGGCTATTATCACTGACTGTCAACACCTTTACTGTGAAGACTGTTTTGACGCACTCCCAGATGAAAAAGACAACACCGATGGTGTCGCTAGACTGTGCCGTGTGTGCGTAATACCCATTAGAAAGGCTGCATTCTACGGAATCTACGATGACTTCGACACACCTCCAGTGGAGGCTGCTGAGTCTTCTTCCCTTGGACCAGCGAGCCAGAAAAAGCGACCAGCCACGCCAGAGGCAAATGCAGCAAGAGAAGATCAATCCAAGAGACACCGGACGGGTAGAGGCCGTGGTCCCACTTTCTCAGAATGGTTATTGACCGACGGGAATCTAATCACATTTGACGACGAAAGCAACGACAGCGAACACGAGAACCAAGACGGAGCGGAAGACAAAAACCCCGACGAGGATGATGTTCCCTGTGAAGAAGAGGTTTACCAAGAACAAGACTGGATATCAGAATTTGGGAGGTCTATGCCAGGCGCCAAATTTGATGCAATCACGTCTCAAGTCAAAAAGTGGCTTGAAGAAGACAACACCGCAAAGATCGTGATCTTTACGCAGTATGTCAACAGCGCCAGGATTTTGAAGTACTTGTGTGAAGATAACAACTGGAAATACTCCCAGGTAAGTTTTTTGAAAACAATGAACCAATAGAGCGCATATCTAACATGGCTTCACCAGATCACGGGTCGAATGGCCAACAGGTCACGAGAAATTCATCTAGACAATTTCCGGAATGACGATGAAACCAAGATCATGATTGCATCCATTAAGACAGGTGGTCTAGGTCTTGATTTCTCGGTGGCAAACAAGTGTATCCTGGTTGACCTATGGTGGAATGAGCCTGTCCAAGACCAAGTAAGTCGTGAATGAAAATTGACGCTCCCGAGGTTAGCTAACTTGTGAAATAATAGGCGTTCTATCGTCTTTGGCGGATTGGTCAAGAGAGAGATGTCGAATGCATCATTTTAATGGTTAAATGGTCCATTGACGATTGGATGGACAAGACCCAGAAGCGCAAAGCCAAGCAGATCAGCGAGGTCATGAGTCAAAATGTGCTCATGGATCGAAGCACGCTCAAAGAACTGCTAGAGATGTTTGGTGAAGTCATTGATGACCCAAAGGAGGGATTCAAGGTCTTACCGTACAAAGATGCGGCCCAAAGTGCGTCAAATCCCGCGCGCACCCGCGCGTCCGAATCTACGCCCAAAGCCACTACCAGAGCCATTGCCACAGGAAAGGCCATTCGCTCTGCGCCTGCTAATATACGGAGTTAGCTTGCTGGGATCATTGCAGCAGAAGCACGGGCAAGGAGATGGAGAGCAAGAACGAATGGAAAGCAAACTACTAGTCCTGACGCATACAAAAGGACACCAAAAAAAGGATGAAAAACAAAAACACACCAAAAACAGGAACGATATGGACCATGGCATTGTGCGTCGCTGGAGGGATTTGAGATGAACTGCTTATGGCTGAAATGGGCCTTTATTCTTAGTGGAGGAAGTCCTTTTTAGGATACTCAATGCATTTACATAGCAGAAGCGACGCCAAATTTTAGCTGGTCAACATGAATTTTACCCAATGTCCCAGTAGGCCTAATCAAGCTATACAAATAGGATACGAGAAGTGCTGGCTTTGTCTATCATATTGGCATAATATATGGAAAGGTCGTTTTATAGGAATTGCGGATTAGTATGCGGTTGATTATTTTGAATAGACATTTATAGCTATCTGAAAAGACATATAAAAAGACATATAAAAAGACATTTATAAAATACATCTGGTACTACGAGAATGCTTACGCAGAATGCACTTTTTGTTTGGAAAACTAACAGCAAAGATTCATCGGCTATCAATAAACTAATCAGTACATGCCGTGAATCGTAAAAGCATATTCGAAGTAAGAACACAAATTTGAGTGGAGATTGTCAGACCATAACAGTGTCAGATCGAGAACAATCTCAGACCACGAAGCTGTATGTTCCCAGATTACTGGTCCTGGCCCTGACCCTCCTCCAGCTGGTGCTGCTGGGGCTCCTGGCTCACCTCGGGGGTGGCAGAGCGACGAGCCTCGGGTTGGTGGAAATCAAGGACGCGGCGAACATTGTCAAAGTTGGCGGGATCCTGGACTGGAGCGTTCTCACGCAAAGCAGGCTGACGGTCAGAGCGGAGTCTGGTTCGTCCTCGTTGGATGCTCTCTTCAACTTGCTCAACCTCCTGAACCCGGGTGTCAGTCAGAGTGTCGTTACGCAGACGACCATTATGCTCCTCGCGGACTCGTGGCTCGTCAGCCCAGAGGGTTTGGAACACCTCTCGACCGCGGCGCATGTGGCGCTCGTGGATTGGGTTGGGAGCAGGTCGGACGAATTCAGACATGTCACGATTGAGTGGGAGACCGAAGGCATCAAGAAGGCCGATGGAAGGTTCACGTCCAGCGAGGTTGGGTCGTGTGTCTTCCTCTTCTTCATCAGAGGCAGCATAGTCGGAGCTAGTGAGGAAGATGTTCTCTTTGTCCTCTTCGATACCGTGGAAGCCTTCCTGCAAAGGGCTGACGTTGGGGGTCTCCTGGTCCTGTGGGTCTTCGTAAATGGTGAAGTTGAAATTCGAAGGACGGTGAGATTCCCAGACGCGCGAGTTGGGAGTGGTAATGGGTGGGAGGTCAGGTAGCTCCAGCGGATCCAGGGGAGCCATTGCATCAAGAGGAGGCTGACGCTTGTCATCAATCTCGTCAGTTCCTAGATTCGGAACGATGAGTTGCTCGTCCAATTATTTAAGAATAGAGAGAAGATGGGATCAAAGGGGAAAACTTACCAAGCCGGGACAGAGTAGACCCCTTAACACGGGATGAGGAGTCCAGGTCAATGGTCCTGATACGTAGACTTGCCTCCTCGCGCTCTGGCGTAGTGTCACGCTTGCGCTTCAACCCAGCAGTGTTGCATACAGCGGCATAGTCTGCCTCAGAGTCTTGCTCGGGGGGAAGTGTAAGTTTGATATCGAAGCCAGCAAGCCGAGCCCCCCTAACAGGAGACGAGAAGTCCGAGTCCTCTGCTCGTGGCTCGAGGGAAAATCTAAGATTGACGTCGATGCCAGCAATCTAAGTGATGGACGCGCGAGAGCGTCAAACGTTAGCTTGTTGGGACATAAATGGACAACGCCCGCGCGCGAACGAGGAAAGCGCCGAGAAATTCACTTACCCTATCTTCGCCCAATGTCACATACAGCTCGACGTCGGAAACGTCCAGCTTGAAAGTCTACTCAGCGATTCAATTAGTATACAATGCCCTTCGCGAGCGACGCGAGTCTTTACATCGCGGATGTCTCCAGCCAATTTGTTTGACTCGGAAAAAGAATTCGAGAGATCATACCTGGAGGGAAGCCATGTTGCAATATTGTCGTTTCAACGGATCGAGTAGTGTCGGCAATGTGTCGGGTAACGACAGAGATGAGATCAGATCCAAATGGGACTTATACCCCCTCGTCGCATCTGCAGGAAAGAAGAATTTTCACTTCGCTTAGTCGTCGTCGATGCAAATCGCGCGTAGTCGTCGCGCGTAGTCGTCGATGTCCACCTCCGCCGAGTCTACTAGACATAGTCTCACGATGTTGGGGTTTCTAAATGATTCCACACTACCTGGGCACTAGAGTATCAGGGTATTTGAATAGGAAAAAATATTTCATCTATATTATTATTAACAGTGTACGTCGTCAGTCTTTTTATGTGGTTCGGAATTAGAGGTGGTCGTTGTATAGTTCGTTTTTATAGATCGGTGGGGCAACAAGTTGTCACGTGCGGGTAAGAGCTGTCACAGCATACAAGCTAATTCCAACCATTAGGTAGCTTTTCCTGCGAATATTGCGTTCTCATTAAAAGATACACCAAAATAATCATTATGATTATTGTAGTTTTATATGCGTTAATTTACGGTAACCGGTGACCTGGTCATACAGTTCCTCCACAAATAAAGGGCCGTTCTATCATCCAACACCACCTAAACCCCAAAGGGGTCTAAGCAGATTGTCAGAATAGAATATGGCCCCCTAGGCCCTAAATAAGAAAGTTGGTTTTTGTTATGGTCTGGTGGTAAAATGGCTGTTTTCCCCAACACAGATTATAAAGAAGACCCGCAGACACATCGGATACAAACAAGGCCAACAAAGGGGTTAAAGAATACGAAGAGAGCGAGACCGTGACCGAGAGACAGAGAATATTCCAGCCGATACGCAACTAGAAAAGGAACACGCTGCAACCACTGTAGCAAATAAATGAATTATGTACTACGGTATAGAAGGGAGCAATATGCTGTCTTGTTCAGAACGGAGGAAGAGTAGTACATATGTAGTGGGGTATTGCTCCTGGGCAGGGAGGGATAGGGTCACTTGTTTGATTTATATGGCAGCCGTAAGATTGAAATCGTTCAAGGCTTGACTTAAGATCGGGCCGAGACATATTACCCATCGGCCCTTCATGGATTTGAACTCAAAACAAGGATCCCAGTCTCGAACAAATGGTAGATAGATTGTGGCTGGTCAGTTATCTATGTAAACAAAGCATGGGTCTACTGGTAACCAGCGAAGAACAGAGACCCAATAAAGTCATAGTTAAAGACCATCCATCGACCACCTTATCGACACATCTTGTCAACCCCGAGTTATAGTCGTCACGACTCTACTCATCAGATCCAACACCAGAGGACACAGCACGAACACATCGCCCTTGAGAGACTTCAAGAACACCAAGGAAAATATGAAGGGGAGAGGAAAAGAAAAGGCCCGTTAATAGATACAGCAAAATCACTCCAGAGAAGCCAAAGCCAACGCAGCAAAGGCTTAAACGCGGAGTAGGGGGCAGTTGTTGGACATGGGCATCACTTTGTTGAGATGGGATGAGCGAATACATCGAGAAACGGGAAAAAAAAGAGAAAAGGGGTATTTTGTTCTCTCAAAAGGAAGTGTGACGTTGCCGTGGGATCTGGGTGGATGGAAAATGAAAAACTAAGATCACGTGCTCCTGTACATCGGCTTCACCAAGCTAGCGTAGATAATCATAAATGGTCATTGGGCAGTGGTAAATGGGGCGTAAATGTAAGGAGGCGTTAGAAATCATTTTCCAATATTTTCCGTTTATCTGAACTGGCCAGGACCGACCATGCCACCACGGACGTCACCGCCGTTAGACTGGCCGAACATCTCCAAAAGGTGTCTAGACGAGGGAGGAGGGCCCTGTGGGCCAGGGTTGCCAGGCCCAAAGGGACCCTGGCCACCGGGACCAAGTCCCATCATGGCCTCAGGGTTTGGCGGCATAGGAGGGAAGCCTGGGGGAGGACCGTTCATGTAACCCGGAGGTGGCATCATGCCTGGAGGCAGACCGCGAGGGAAGCCTTGGCGCTCATTCATTGGAGGCGCGTTGCCGGGCATAGGAAGCATGCCAGGGGGGAAGTTGGGGTTCATGCCGCGGCCTGGATTGGATATTCCAGGAGGAGGGCCCATAGGGCTTGGTACATTACCCTGCTGCGGGACAGGTTGGCCAGTCCATCCAGGAGGTGGCAGATGATCGAGACCCGGGGGTCGCTGAAGCGGCATAGGAGGCTGATTCGGGCCTTGAGGAGGCCGCGAGCCACCCGGAGTAATAGGACCACCCGGGGTCATGGGGCCTTGATTACCCTGAGGGAACGGCATATCGTCAAAGAATCCCATAGGCGGAGCATTTGCAGGTCGCCGACGGAGGTGCTCGCTATCTGGTCGCTGCATGTTGGCAATGGCCGGGTCGTCGAGGAAAGTGGGCGTCTTTTGAGCAGAAAGTCCTGGCGGAGGACGTGGCATGCCTTCTGGCATCAGACCTGGGGGAGGGGCAATACCCGGGTTGGGAGACTGCTGGGGTAGATGACCCGCAGACGGTGGACCGACTCGGACTTGCTGCATCAAACGAAGCAAGTGCGCCCTCTCCAGCGCCTGGGGATCCTTGGGGCCAACTTGGGCCATTGGATTCTCGGGGCCAGCGCCCATGTAATCGGATCGGTGGGGGTGTTCCCTGGAAGGAGATGACAGAGATAGGGCGGCATGTTGCTGCTCGGCATGCATCATGGAGATATTCCGTTGCTGCTGGGGCAAACCCATTTCGTGCGGCGTAGAATTCTCCGAGCGTTGTCCACCAAGCATCTGTAGAATGCGCTGGAAGCCTTCTTGGTCCGCACTGTGGGATGGGAAAGGCATACTCTCAGGCACCGGCTGAGGCGGCTGTTGATAATGCTGGGGCTGAGGCTGGGGCGGGGCACTGAAATAAGGCATCGGCTCGGGCTCTCTGGCAGGGCTCTCTGGCATGGGGCTAAAGAGACCCGCAAAACGAGATGACTTTCCAGGTTTCCCGGGAAAGGGGGAGGGTTCCTTTTTGGCCACTGGATCGGCAGCGATAGGAGTACTGACTTCTGGGGTCTGAGGCTGAGCCTTTGAATCACCTAATAGCCCGAAGAATCGTTCCATTGACTCGTCGGACATGAACTGAGCACCAGAGTTGCTAAAGATCTCACCATCAGTACGGCGAGTCTCCGGCTTTTGCTCTTCAACGTGTGCTTCTCTCTTCTCCTCGACATGTGCCGGGGGTTGTGCGGATGATCCAGATCCAGCCTTCATACGCTCTTTCCACCGCTCAAAGTCCTCCTGAGTGTGTGCTCGTCGTGGTTCGTCTCGGTCATTGGCATCCAGCCATTCAGGTTCTTGTTCAAATTTGGCGCCACGGTTCCACTCACGTTCGGTGCCGTGTCGGGTCTGGTTTTGGCGCCATTCTCGGTTGCGCAACGGCGCTTTATCGTCATCGGCATCAGCGCCGTCTTGGGCCTGTTCCTCGCGGAACCAGCTTCCTTCATATTTGGATCGTGGGGGCTGTCCTTCTTTCCGGGTGGGGAATCGGCCATCTTTGTCACGGGGCACCCGTTCAGCATTGGGGTCGCGAGGTCCTTCCTTGTTTTCCCATCGGTCAAACTCGCCGTTTCGTCTAGGCTTGCGCTCCTGCTCATCCGGGCCGAATGTGCGACGTGGGCGCCCGGCATTCCAGTCTTCTCTCTCCCCACGCCGGGCAGTCAGTGGCCCTGGCTTGGCCTCCCGTCGATCTAACTCTTTGTCCGGGGCATCGCGGTCCTTGAAAAACTTGTCTCTGAAGTTGAATCGGTCGTTCTTCGTTTCATCCGAATCGTTTGGCCGCACCGCTGGGCGGTCTGTCTGATCAAACGAGCCTTTGCCACCAATGCGAGATGAAGCAAAGGCGGTTTTTGGGGGGCCGAGTACAATGTCCTCTAAAAGCAGAAATAATCCACATTAGCAAGTGCCTCCATTGCGGATCGATCAGGATGCCTGACGATCGATAGAAAGGGAGATAATAATACCAGAGTTGGAGCCCCGAGAGATATGTTTGGCTTCAAAAAAGCTAGGTCTTCTGTTTGTGCCAGTCTCGGCCGGATTATTGGCATCACGGGTGCCATGGGGTTTGCGTTGTGTGGTTGTTGGGTCAGGTTGAGGCCTAGAGGTTGCGGTCAGTCTTGACGTTGACAGTGCGGGACAGCCGAAGAATTGCGATCATTGGAGCCAACATACATCCACTCTTCAATTGGAGGCAGACCAGGAGGCTTTGCGACAAGGGGCGAGCCGCGGAGCCATATCAGCTCATCGATCTCGTACCGTCGCGCCATGGCGGCTCGGTCTGTGAGGTTGTGTGGTGTGTGTGGTCTTCTTCACGGCGATGATCGGTTCATTGGTTGAAGGGGTAACAAAACCGGATAGGGGAATCAAAGGGGATATGGGAAGGTATGGAATATCTCAAGCAAAATATGGTAGGTAACAGGCAGCGTTGGGTGGTTATGGGAAAAGAGGGTGGATGAGGAGAAGCACACAAGCCACCTTGTGGCGATGGCGGTGACCAGAGTTTCGGGAGCCAACTTTACACTCGCCAGTTGGTGCGCAAATATGTGATGGATCTATTTTTATATTCAAGAACAATTCTAAGGGTCAATGTTGAACACTAAATGCGATCTATAGCTGTGCCAGTACTATACAATTGGATCGCATTTTATCTTTATATCTATGAATAGATCTAAGGGTCGATGTTGAGCAGTAAACGCGATCTATCATAGTGCGAGCCCTATACAATCAAATCGCATTTTATCTTTATATTCAAGGACAGGTATAGGAGTCTATATTGAACAGCAAACGCGATCTGTGATGGGGCAATTCCTATACAATCAAGTCGCGTTTTACCTTCATATCCAAGAACATATCTAAGGGTCAATGTCAAGTAGCAAACGCGATCTACAATAATATAACTACAAGTCCCATGAAATTCAGTTGCATTTTATCTTCATACTTAGGAAAAAATCCAGGAGTCTATATTAGTAGTACGAGCGTGTTTTATCTCAATGTCCCCTCAGTCCTACTTGGCCAAACGCTATAGCCTCATATGATGGTGCCAACCACAAATATTCATATCACCCTTCATTTCCATGTTCGATAAAACAATAACTACAAGAAAAAATAATTATATGTGTCTATGACCGAACATTTTCATGTAGAAAACAACCAAGGAAACAGAAGACTCTGAAGATAAAATGGAACAATTTCCCCCATATCTCCTTCTCTTCTCCCATCTCAGCTTACGGCATATGGTACGGAGAAATGATATAAAAGAAGAAAAAAATTAGATTTTCTAAGAGATGTGGAAGATTGTTTGTTGAAAACAACTAGCCGAACACAATGCTTTCCATATTTTGAGTCACAAAGCCATCGTATAGCAAAAGAAGATACACTAGCCCATTGAACATATCATCTTCTGTTGCGAGAAGATAATTTCAAAGTAAAAGACATGATGATTTCACACACAAGCTAGATCTTAGACCACCGCAAGAGCAGAGCAGCGATGATCACGGGTAGTACACTGATTAGCTCTCCCAGCCCCGCATACTGAGGTGGAATTCTGGCATTCACAAAGGCTCCAGCCGCAAGAAGCACGGCGAATGTGTTGTACACAAAGCTCCAAACGAAGTTGAATTTGATGCGTCTCACAGAGACCTTGCTAGCATCCATCATGGTGAGAAGGCCAGACAGATCTGGACGCATAAGCACGATATCAGCTGCAGACTGGGCAACATCACTACCTTCGTTCATATGAACGCCGATGGTTGCTTGGGCGAGCGCCACGGCGTCATTGGTGCCATCCCCACAAAAGACGACAATCGGCACCTTACCATCCGAACAATTGCTTAGCAGATTTTTGATGTATACCTGCTTGTCCACCGGAGAGCTACGAGCGTGAACATTGCCCTCGGGGATTTGTAACTTTGTGGCCACGCTTTGCACGGCGCCTTCGTCATCGCCCGATACCACATGAACTGACACACCGCGTCTCTGTAGAGTATTTACCACGTGGGTTGCATCAGCTCGGAGAGAATCCTCAAGGCCAAATACCGCAAGTAGTACGCCGTCGATGGCGAAGCAGAACACAGTATAGCCTTGCGAGAGAACCGGCTGCACCAGGGGGTGCGTGGAAAGCTCTAGCCAACGAGAATTCCCGGCTTGCAGCGTTTGACTACCTAGTTTCGCTTCCACACCTCGGCCGGTCAAGCTTTTGACGTCGGGGACAGTTGTCGCAACAATTCCCTTGTGGCTAAGATGATTGCCGACAGCAACCGAAACCGGGTGCTTGCTGTCGCCAACCAGGCCCAAAAGAAGTGACAGACTGGATTCTCCGTTTCCAAGGTAGTGCTCAACGGCTACGCCGAGCTTTCCTTGGGTCAGGGTTCCTGTCTTGTCAAGGACCACGTGAGAGGCCTTGTGAGCGACTTCGATAGCATGCGCGGACTTGAATATTACCCCTCGCTCCGCCGCGATTCCGCTGCAGATTACAACCACCATCGGTACGGCAAGGCCAATGGCGCAAGGACAGGAGACGATAAGTACGGTGATGGCGTAGGTGACAGCCTGGACGGTTGCTTCGGAACCGGTCTTGCCTTGCATTGCTATGCCAACAACAACCCAAACCACAAATGTGACGATAGTCAAGCCCACAATGACTGGAACAAAATAGGAAGCCACCTTGTCGGCAAGTTCTTGGATCTTTGGCTTAGAAAGCTTGGCTTCATCGACCATGGCGGCGATGGTGTTGATGGCGTTGTCACCCGGGAGGCGAGTTAGCTTGACAATTAGACTTCCCGACCCGTTGATTGTCCCTGCAATGACACGCGATTTGGGATGTTTTTCAACAGGTCGGGATTCTCCAGTGAGCATCGACTCGTTTACTTCAGATGAACCCAATGTGACACTTCCGTCGGTTGGGAT
Source organism: Penicillium polonicum (assembly GCA_034423695.1). Lineage (NCBI taxonomy): Eukaryota > Fungi > Ascomycota > Eurotiomycetes > Eurotiales > Aspergillaceae > Penicillium > Penicillium polonicum. The sequence continues at coordinate 8,567,932 of CP139884.1, read as the reverse complement.
TCTCATATCAGGAAGAACTTTAAATGTGTCTCCATATTGCAGTAACCTAACGTCGATTTCCTTGGCCTCTGAAGAGTTTGATTTGCCTATGAGAAGGGCAGTTTGGGCCTGAAGTGATCGAATAGAGATTGATTCGACCGCTTTTTGTCGGGCAAGGGTGGCGATATATCGTCCGAACATGATCAATGTAACTAGAAGGGTGCTGGTCTCGAAGAACTGATCAGTAGAAAGAGGTTTACCAGCGATGAGAAAGCCGAAAGAGACAACAGAGAAGATGTATGCCGCACTGGTACTCAGCACAATAAGAAGATCCATCTCAATGACTCGCGAAAAGAGAAGAGCCTTCAAAGCTTTAGGGTAAAAAGGCCCCGCTATCACAACCTGAATAACAGTAGCCAAAGCTAGTGAGGCAGAGCTATAGGCGATTTCTCTCTCGGGGATAGGGGCCCATGCCATGACTAACACTGGGATGGTGAGGACTGCAGATAAGAGGGTCATGAGCCCGGAATGGCGGACATGCTTGCTTCCAGCTGCGAGTGCTGGGTCAGCACAGATGGGGGCAAGCTTTGCAGTCTCGCTCCAGTGTTTTTCAATGAGATCTCGTGCCCCAACCACTTCCGGGTCAAAACAAACACGAACAGTACAATCCTCGACAAGCGATATGTCACTCACGCCTTCTGGCCAAGCCTGGTTAACGATCGAAAATGGATATCCAGAAACGATAATATCCATAGTTGACCCATTACTGGTGATGGTCTCGCATTTGAATTCTGTGGTCCGCTCCAAGTGCTTCATAATGAACTCCACAGTTGAGAGATTGAGGTCCAAGTCGAATTCAGCCCGAGAGAGAACCAGACTTGTCCTCAAGTTCTTTACACCTGTCACTGTCGCGAGGGTTCTGTTGAGTTTCGTCTCGCAGCCAGTGCAAGTCATACCAGATATCGAGAGAACCACGTGCTCGACGCCTATGGTCTGGCCCTCGAGATCGGGGGTGATGCTAAAAGCTCCACTCTTCTTGTCTTTGGGAAAAGCAGGCCTTTTCGAGGTACAGCAAATATCAGCGTAGGAACCATCCGCCGACTTGACTTTTAATTCGTCGGCTTCGGGAGCACAGGGATCGGTGAAGTTTACGCTGGATGTTGTAATATTAGGTTTGCAGCAAGATTTGGAAGAGCAACCTTCGCTGGCACTGTTTTCAATACCACGTGCAACTTTGTACTTTCCGACATGCTCGGTACTTCGACGCGGCGATCGACTTGTAGACGTGCCACTTGCGTGGCGAGATTCAACCGAGCCGCGCGAAAGAGACTGTTTGAGTGGTCTTTCAGAGCACCGGCCCTTTCCCAGCGAAGAGCGCTTCTGAGGCTCGCAGCATGATTCTTTGCCCAGGGCAAGAAGAGCACGGCAGATACACCCGAGTGCTGTAAGCTTAGCAGCATACTGCTCTCTAACCGAGCGGTGGTGACGGTCGCAAGCTCTGCGGTTGAGCTTTGCGCCTTCCGCTGCTGTAGATGTCGAGGAAAAAGCTGCATTGCATCCAAAGTCAGTAGAGTAATATGACATTAAGCCGTTTCATTTCAACATACAGTGTCCAGCTGTTTCTATGCAGTGGGTGCTTGACCACATATCACACTCACGTAAAGCCAGACGGTCGAGGCATGTCTCATTACAGCAGGGCGAAGACTTGCCCTCGCAGCACTCTGCCACAGTAGGTTCAGCTGAAGTAGCAGGGTCGGTTGACAATGGGGTACTGGAGCAGGAAACACTGCGGCCTAACTTCCCAGCTTCAGGGGTACGATTTCCTGTGCAACAAGCCTCCTTAGAAGCAGAAGCACCACAAGAAGGGATATACTTTTCACCAATAGGCCCGGTAGACTGGTCGTTGCAGCAGCCTCCCTCGCAAGCCCCGGGTCGAGCCTCACCCTTGCAAGGATTGGTAGATTCTTTGTACCAAATCTCTGCAATTTCGGCAGAGGCAGAGGCAGCTGTATTGTTATTGTTGTTACTCGTTTTGTTGTTTTGGACAGCACGGTCCCCGCAAGAGCTCTGTTGACTGGACTTCTCCGTTGGCGTGCCGCCATAACAAGTCGCGGAGGAAGTATCGGGTTCGTTTACCTCAACTTCGTGAGTCGCATCTGCTCGAGAAGGCGTGCCTCCGCAGCAAGAGTGTCCCATAATGCTGGTTGGTTCTCTGTGGAGTGAAGTAATGTGGGGATGGGGACCCGTCGGGCCCACGGTGTTGGTTTGGGGGGGGGGGGTGAGTTTGGCTTGTTTGCAACATCAATGCGAAGCCGATACTGCTTGCTTTTTGTGGGCATTGGAGGAGTTCTACCTCATAAATCTCTCAAGTTTGAATTGATTTGTCCTTGAATGTGACTATAAGTACAAGTATAAGCCCTAGGTGTTAAATCTGACTACCGCATGCTGCAACCAACAGCTCCATGGGAAAAGTGGACATCACATCTTTCTACTATTGCACTGGCTGTCAATCTCTTCCACTGGCGAGTCTCATTGGGTGTATGAGCTTATTAGCAGCCCAACTAGCCAGTGCATTGTGATCTCTTAGACACTTCGCTTCTATTTCAAGAGCATCTAAAAGAGCATACAAAAGAGCATATAAAAGACCAACAAAAGGACATGACAACACATGCCGGAGAAAAAGCTTCAGGAGAAAGGACACCATCAATACTCGACTCTTTTGCGCTTTGACGGACGTACTAGTCGTCCACTGGTCATCATCTCGGTCTTTGGAGCTAAGGGCTTCTTCATCTTTGGTAGAAACCTCGAGATTGGCAGAGACTTGTGTGGAGTCTGCTGTATTCTTAATTGAGACTGCCAGAAAGCCTTTCATAAAAACATGCTTCTCGATAATATGTGTCTACTGCAATAAGTAATACCAGTAAGAACGCAAACAACGACTAATTTGAGATTTCAAGAGCTGTGAGCTTTGCCGCAGCGCTTACTGTGGGTCTTGCGTTACTTATGGCAGAAGGATTGGTTTCAGTTTAGAGTTGTGCTCCAAGACACAATAGGGGTCCTAAATAAAAGTTTGCCCCCAGGAGCCAACAGGCAGAGCGGGATCATAACATTCTCAAAAGTCTTCAGGCCTAGGAGCAGATCTTGCGCCGAAGCCGGCAATTATCAGATCGGCCTATAAACAAAATCATGTCCTTTGATAGTCTACCAGTTGAGAATTGAGATGATGAGTATTGGTTGACGGAAGAATTACAGATACATGAGCTGCCGGTTCAACCCCGGCAAGACTCGAGTCTCTCAGCAGCTGGTTGGAGTTTGCGCATTTGACGACTGAGAGAAATTGGCCACGTTTTCTTAGGCAGCTAGCTATATAAAAGGTAGATTCGGCTACAAGTTCAAATGGGTGAGCATACTCACGGATACTCCGTACCCTTTTTGGGATTGAATATAACGGGCCATACTCTCCACTCAGAATCTCCACAATGAACAACTTGACCCATATTAATCTTATCTGACTGACGGGGCCTGCTGACTGACAGTTTAACTTTCTTCGCCGCGGGGTTCTGGGGCTTGGCAAATTGTATCTAGTATGCAAGAGCGGCGTTGAGATCCGGCGGCCTTACAATATGATTATGCTTCAATTCCAGGCCTTTTCCTAACTAACGCTTTGTAAGCTTGTGGCTATGACCTAGGTAGGGTGTAGCTATAGCCTATTGATAACGAAACATCTATGGTGGATTGAATCGACAGACATTCCGAAGTCTGAGCTATTTGCAATAAAGGGGGTTGTTCTAACTAGGTAGGGATATTCACAAGTTATCGTACACTCCCGGCCTAGGCATCAATCTATGTGGCTACCTCACTAAGAGCAATTTGGAGACTGCGGAAAACGAACGTTGAAATGTCTCAGATTTGGAATCAACTTCAAAACGAAGCTGCTCCACCCGGGCAAAGACCATCACGACATCGTAATTTGCCCGATCCCCTATCCTAATTCACTCTTGGTTTTTTAATTATCACCTTATTATCTGCTTGATAATAACATACGGAGTAGATAATCTTGGAATACCTTAGTTTCACAGAATTGCGGGATAATTCCGTCTAAAAATCAATCGTACATCATGTATACAACATATATATATTGTCCATGAGTGCCCTTATTAGCCATCATAACACACATTCACCCGGTCTCCTCGACATTTGGGCTCAACCCCCTGATTGAAGCTGCTATGAAGATCGCCGGACAAGCACTTATCCTTGGCCTTTTGGGCCTGGTCAACCTTGCTCGCTGCAACGTGCTGCCCAATTGGAACTCCTATCCCAGCCATGATCCTGCTATTGAGAATCGCACTTTGGACGAAATCTATGCAGCTGCTAAAAAGGAGACAGGTGACCTAATTGTTCTTTGGGGAGGTGATGGTAATAATTTCACCCTTCTTAAATTGCGGACGAACTCTTACTCACGCGGTTGAAAAGCTGTAAGCCAGGGTGATGCGACCATTGAAGCATGGAAAGCAAGATTCCCCGAAATCAAACTCAATCTGACTGTCGACGTTTCGAAATATCATGACAGCCGAGTCAATCGTCAGTTCCAGCGGAATGGAACCGATGGCGCAGACATTGCGGTGTTGCAGACGCTCCACGATTTCGGTCGCTGGAAGAGGGAGGGACGGCTGCTGCCTTACAAGCCGTTGAAATGGGAGGAAATTTATACCGCTGTCAAGGATCCTCACGGTGCCTTTGTGGGAGCATTTATATGTGAGCAACATGATGATGTCTTCCCACTTCATAAGTCGTTTCCTAAGCTAACTGACTATATTCTTCGTCCATTAGATCAATTCGGAGATCTTATTTACAACACCGGACTCTTGAACGAGTCTAATGTTCCATCCTTCTATGGAGACTTTATCCACCCGGAGTGGAAAAGCAAATTGACCTTGACGTATCCCAATGACGACGACGCTATCACTTACCTTTTCTCTGTCATCATCGACAAATATGGTTGGGAATGGTTTGAATCACTCATCGAGCAGGACGTTCAGTGGGTTCGGGGAACTGGCGAACCTGGTAACTATGTTGCCGAGACCAATTCAACTCGCTCGTTGTCTTTCACCACCAACTTGAACGGTGCGAACAACCTGGCTAGCAAAACTCCCAAAGAGGCTGCTTTGCTCTGGCCACAGACTGGTGCTATTTTTGCTTCTACCCCTCGCCCTGAAAGTGCTAAATTGTTTATGAGCTGGTTGCTTAGCGACGAACGCCAGCAGGGTAGCGGGAGCTACTTGGTACGGAAGGACTTGTCTTCTAAGCTTGCAAGCGTGTGGGACGATCAATTCACGGCTCTCACTCAATTTGCAACTTTCATGGAAAACCGTGACTTGGTCGAGTGGTGGAGACTCCAGTTTGAGACTTCCATCGGGAGTGCCCAGGGACCTAGCCCGGTGCATTCGTACTATGGTAGTCGTTAGACTGGGCATCATTCAATGTCCCCTGGCCTTCCGCTGTGTGCTTATATTGTTTACCGCTAGTGGTTAGCTCCAGATGTGTTTGTTAGATTGATGTACAGATCCATGCTTTACGCTGTCATATTGAATGTATATTGGATGTGATCATTTAGTAGTCCGAGAATGATATTGGGGCTTACGCTATTCAGCGACGAGCAGCCAAACAATGTTTTTGAAAGGAGAATTTCAACTAGTAAAAAAGATAAGTCTGGTGTTAGATGATTACTGATTTCTGCTTTCCCCTGCACATTGATATTTTAATCACAACGATTTGAACGTTAACCACGTGCAATTTGCCAACAATACTGCATATACTGGCAGGGTATACTGGATGCTCAGGATTCATCAATGTATAGTAATTTCTATCTACTATAGCAGCAAACTTCACAACGAAAAATGTGTGACGTTACCTTGAGAACAAAATTAACGGAAAGGTTCCATCCCCAAAGAGATCGGCTGAGAAAATATACGGGATGGATGTATATATGTCTATTAGGAATTGTTTGATTTAGAGTGCAGTCTGCAAATGATATTCCGAATTCTCACGATAGAAAAAAGAAAATCTCTCGGATTAAGGGCGGTCATGGGCTAAGCACCAAACTGCCCTCTTAGTTTTTTCAGCACTTGGATATTGACATTGACTTTGATATTATGACCTAATTGGGATTGCAAGCCCTGTTAATGCAACAAATGCCCTAATTAATGACCTAATTAGTACTTACCTTCTCGGGGGTTAGTGCCAACCTTGGAAGGTAAGGACCTCAGGAGCTCAAACTTTAAATGCATCAGTGACTCTACCTGGGCAGGCACCTGGGCACCTGCCTACCTACCTGGGTAGGTAAGTGTCACGGGACGGTGACTAATCATCACCGTCACCGCCTTTAGTGTTATTCCCCCCGTCAGTAGTTAGCCATAGGAATGCATCCTTTACGCAATTCCCATAGCAAATGATAGTACGTCTAACCGTGGTCCAGGTAGACTTCGGCAGAACCCATTTTGGGTCGAAGACTCCGACCCAAAACCCAACCCATTGGGTTTTGGGTTCCGCCTTCCATAAACCAACCCAACCCAAAACCCAATGGGTTAAACCCAATAACCCAATAATAACCCATTTGAACCCATTTTTGCATAAAAGTTCATAAAATTCATAAAATCCAAGTCTTGGCATTTTTAAATATACTTTTTTAGTAGTATTAAATGCTTTTTATATAAATTTGTTTTTGTTTTGTAATTGAGTTATTATACTAGATATATATATATTCAAATCTTTGAATTTTAACCACATAAAATTTTTGTTTGTTTTGTTTGCACTATATTGGGGCCCCAATGGGTTACCCAATGGGTTTTGGGTTATTAGGTATAACCCAAAACCCATCGTTGGGTCAAAGCAATAGACCCAAAACCCATTTTGGGTTGGGTTGGGTTGGGTTCGGGTTATAGTGGGTCGTGCCGAAGTCTAGGTCCAGGGAAAAATAAAGGATCAATTTGTTCAATTTTCGTCCAAAATTTTTCTTCCCCGCTATCTATTTTTTATCATATTACTCGATTATCGACGATAACAAGGTTAGTCACAGCCATACTATCGTTGTTAATATCTATCGGTAATAGTAAAATTATATTAGTAGGTATTATAGATACCGCCTAATACTGATAATTGATTTACTAGAGATAACTAATTGGCTATCTATTATAGAGACTATCCTAAGTTCTATATCTTATCGGATATTGTCTTATTCCTAATATAATTTACTGCTGCCGACCTTATATTAGTAGATTGTATTACTAGATCAGTAAAGCTAATAAGAGATAGATATCTATCCGAGTAGGTTATTAATAGATCCTTAGTACGAAAGCTATTAAAGCAATTTTATAGTAAGTATAGGGTTATTACTATCTAAGAGACTTAGGAGGGCTAGTTATTATTCCTTCTAGGAAAACCGTTAAGTATTGCTTAATATATCCTATTAATATAAGTTCTATTAGGATTAACTAAAGAGAGTCTAATTAATCTACTGATAAGATTTATTAACCGGCTAGCTATAACTAAGTTTAGTAACTAGCTATAGTCTATTACTTATTCTTAAGTACGGAAGGACGAGAAACTAAGTAGAGATATAAGTTAGCTATAGATATTGGAGGGTATAGCTGTTACTAATTATATCTTACTTTAATAGATATTAGAGGTACTAGTAAGTATCGATTGATCCTAAGTGTCTAAATATACTAAGATACCGGCAAATTCTATAGTTCCTAGTTAGGGGCTAGCCCTATAGTATATAGTCTAACTTAGACTTCCGCAAAGCCCAACTTTGGGCCCAAGGTCCGGGCTCGAAACCCGACCCTCAACGAGCTGGGGGTCGAACTTTTTGGGCTCGACCCGGACCCCGGCTCGAAGGGGGGGGGCTCGTCGGCCCCCCCCCCTAGGCTCGAAATTGTATAAATCATAGTCTTAGCGTTTATAAAATGGCTAAATTACCTAAATAAATGACTGTCTTTTACCTATGTTTTGGTTAAAATATAGAATTATACTCTATTTTTATAATAAGGAAGGTGAAATATTTAGAAATTCTAGTGAATAGATGTTTATCTTTGATATATTAATATAATAACTAAGCTTTATAACTATATAGATCAATTTATTAGAAATATTCTATACTTATAAGTTAATACTTACTAAAATATATATTCTGTACTAGGAACTATATATATCTTTATAGTCGAGTATCAATCTTAGATTAATATCAATTATAAGTGGCTTAACTTATTCGAATTTTATATAAAAAGAAAGTCTATATCTTTATGATTTTTATAAGTCTTTTAGATTGCTTGTCCTACCGGTTCTAGATAAGCTATCTATATTTAACAATTTCTTATAGCTAATTAGTTAAAGTATTTTAAGGAAAATTAACGTCTAATAAGTTAGGAATAGGCCGGAAATAGGCTTTTTACGGGTTATTAGTAGGCTTTGCGAGGGTTTCTCGAGCTTTATAGGCTTTTATTCGAGCTTTATAGGCTTTTTTCGAGCCGGCCTTACTTATTATAGATAATTTAACTAATTATCTATTATTATTATTACCCTCTATTTTGATCTATTAATTATTGATTTAACTAGTTAAGTAATACTTCTAGGTAGTTAAGCTTCTTATAATATATTAATCCTTCTTTATAGATTCTTAAAAGCCCTTATAGTTATAGGTTTTATTAACTCTATAATATCCTAAAGTCAGTAGTCGGAGTTTATATTATCCTAATTCGGAGGTAATTATAATAACCTATCCTATCTTATACCCTCTAATTACCTAGCTATACTATTAATAAGCTAATAGACTTTTAATATCTTTATATTAGTTTTTCTTTGACTAGATAAACCTCTCTTACTCCCTTAGCTTAAACGATTTAAATATATCGGACCTAATCGGAAAAGGTTATACTTTTTATATAATAGAATAAATCACTAAGAGTAGGTAGAGTAGTAATTATAAACTAATTATAGATTAAAGGATAAGGTTATATAGTACTTGAATTATCTTTTATATATTTAGGAGTATTTTATCTAGATAGTTTATAGTAGTAATAGTAGCTTAAAGGTTATATATAAGTATTGCTCTGTAATCCTTAAGTATTCTTATATAGCTAAAAAAGATATAAATAGGAAGGATATATATTATAATATAACTACTATAACTAGGTATCTTAGGACTTTTACCTATAAAAGGGCTATAAGTAGAGATTATTAATAAGGGTGACTTAATAAGTTTATTCTATTAATAGTATAGATATCTCTTTAGTATAGTTTATATTACTAATATAATTGAAATAAGAAAATACTATTTAAGAGCTATTCTCTAAAGTAGCTTAGAAGAATAATCTATTATAGTTTATTATAATTAATTAACTTCTCTTTTATCTTATTAAATATCTAATATTTTAATAGATAATATTATAAGTATATTTAGTCCTAAGTCTTTTATCTATCTCTTCTATAGATATAGTTTAATATTAACTATCTACTTATATAAAAGAATACTAATACTTTATACTTAAACTACTTCTAGTAGATATAAAAATATTAATTATATTAGATTGTTAGACTTTACTATTCGGATAAGTATTTATAGCTATTACTAGCTATTTTATTAATATTGATTAGTCTTATTAGGAGGTACTTCTTAGGTTTAAATCTCTTAAAGATACTTATACTAGTACTAATCTAAGTAGTATTCTCTTATAGATACTTACTAATTATAATATCTAGGATTATATATTTAGGTTAATCACAGATAATATATCAAATAATAAGACCTTTATTAACTTACTATAATAGATATTATTAAGTAATATTTATATTATCTAAATATCCTATTTTATATATATTATCTAATTAAGTCTAAACTAACTTCTTAATTATTTAAAAGTAGTCTTTTAGAATAATATAACTAAGACTAAATAATCTAATTGCTAATCAATACTTATAAAAGTAAATATTTAAAGCAAAAATTGTAGTATATCTTATACTTTAAATAAGATATAGTATCTTACTATTTATATCCGGGCTAGTCCTTAGTATTATAAAGTATTTATTAGTCTTTAGTTCTTAGAGTAGGTACTTATACTACTTTAGGATATAAAGACTAGATAGAACTTAATATTTCTTATATTTTACTAGATAAAGAGACTTTATAATTTCCTTAGTATATTCTATATAGACTATAACTATAAGAAGATAATACTTAATAATAATAAATAGTACTAGATTAATTATCTTCTTTATCTTATAAAGCTATTTTATAAATATACTTTTATGCTTTTAAGGATTTAAAATACGACTATATATCTAGTATTCTAGATTTATAATATATTATTTGAGTATCTTAAGAAGTCTATTAAGTAGCTTTAATAAAAGTATATCTTATAGAAATAATAGATACTTTCTTTCTTTAAGACTAGCTAATTAAAGCTTAATAAGTACTATTTGTAGATAGATTATAATTATAATTATCTTTATACAATTAGTACTATACTAGTATTAGATAATAGATTCTAATTCTTTCTCTCTAATAATTAGATAAAGAAATAATATAATAAATATTAAGCTTTATTCTAAAATACTCTTTTATCTTACTAAGAGTATTATACTACTAGTTAAGGCCTACTAGTCTCCTCTCCTAGATTAAGGCTAAGTATAGCTTTTTATAATCTACTTTACCTAAAGAAACTAAAAGCGAAGCTAGTTAGTAATAAGATAATCTAGTATCTTAATAGTGATAAGTTATATTCTTTTTTTAATCTAAATATTTATTACTAATTCTATATAGATATTATTGATTCTAAGCTACTATCCTTTTAGTAAGAGAATTATAGTTATTTTCTTATAATTGCTTTGCTTATATAGGATATTCTTATAATTCTAGTAACTAGTATAGGTATAGAATAATTATTTAATACTACTCGCGATATTTACTATTATTACTATAGTTATATAAAGACTAAGACTATTAAAGAGTTAATACTATTCCTTTATATATTAAGATTTGATCTTAAATTGTATAAGATAAAAGAGCTTAAACGATTCTTCTCTTTAAATAAAATTAAAGTATTAAGAGAGGAAAAGGATAATAAGCTTAATAATATTGAATTTGAATAGATTAGTAATACAGAAGAATAGCCTAAGAGCTTAGGGGGTTTAATTGATATTAATAATAATAATAATACTAGTAATAATATTGCTAGTGATCCTCTATTGCTAATTTATAGTACTTAGCTATATATATTAGGAAGGAAAAGGAAGTATATAGAGGATAATATATATCAGTCTTATTAGTTTATACTAGATTTAATTATAATATATTAATATATATTTGAACAAATCAACAATTTATTGAATTTGAAGTAAACAATATAATCGAAATACTTAAAATTACTAGGAATTCCTATATTATTTATATAGTCATAAGAAATTAGTATATTTGTACTGTTTAGTTATAGGGGGGGGCTCGGGGGGCCCCCCCCTTTCGAGCTATGGGCCTAAGCCTAAAGCCCGAAACTTGCTGTGGGCTTTGACCTTAGGCTCGAAACCCGACCCTTTTGAGGGCCGGGTCGGGTCGGGTTTCGGGTTTTTCGAGCTTTGCGGAAGTCTAGTCTAACTATAGGTTATAGATAATCCGGTAGTAGAATATATAGTAGAATAGCCTTAGGTAATATTATCCGAGCTACTCTAATATTAGTAGCTAAAGTAAGAAATATCTTAATTAATATCTTAAGTGAGAGGACTATCTAGAACCTAGTTAATAGTACCGAACTTACTAGACTTTACTAGCTATCTAGTATAGCTATAAGGCTTACTAATAATATATTTTTAGGTATTATCTCCTTTTTATCTATAAGATTTTTATCTATAGGTATATTAGGGGTACCTACCTTCCTATATACTATATCTATAATATATACTATCTTATCTATAGGTATAACAGCTAATAGATAAGATTAATATATTATAAGATTAGATATAGTTAATATAAAGAATAATTGATAAATTTAGTTATTAGTTATTGCGGAGTATTAATTCCTAACAAATAAGGATTATAAGTTATAGCCGGTTAAATAATCGAGTAATATTCCTAAGGGATTATACTAGTTATTATACAAGGGTTCTAATTAATAATAAAGGAGGGTTACCTAACAGTGATAATAATAGCGATCCGGATAGTTATAGAGACTGCTATCTAAGATCCTATATAAGACATAGGAATTACTATCAATCAGAATTATTAGAGTTACTAGAGAGATTTCGTATATAAGACCTCGGTTATTTTGACCCTAATATAGTACTACTATTTTTAGAGGTACTAGATAAGTAAAGGATATATTATAATATTACTAGCTTTGTTAATATAGTAAGAGTTGTAGAGCTAACTTACTATCTAAGGTTAATAGTGAAGATATTCTATTAGTATCTACTAGGCGTAGTAGTATTATAGTTCGAGAATAAGATAGATACTATATAATAACACTTACTTTGTATAACAAATAATATAGAGGACTAGTATAATAGCCTTATTAAATAATTCCGCGTACTAACCGGCGATATACTAAGGGAGTTCTACTCCCTAGAATATATGCTATATAATGTGTATAATAGATATGATCTAAATGACTTCCTATAGAAGATCATTGTGCTTAGATATAAAGGATAACAGTCCTTTCAACCTAAGGCATACAAAGACGCCTCAGGAATCCATTAGTGCAACGTTCATTGTTCATGTATGTATGGGTAAGCATCTCGTCACTTACTACAAGAACAAAGAGATGCATAACCCCAGTAGCTATCATCGTTACATACATGATTCGGTGCTATATTCATGAAGGATCTCACCTATGAAGAACTTGCCTTTGGCAAGGATTAGTCTCTGCATAGAGAATACCAATATGTTGCTTCTCCCCCATTATTATTCCTTCCTGACCAACAGGACTAGCCTGAAAACTAGTATTCTTTTACATTAGAACTAACTCGGGTATGGCCCTAACCCTATAAATATAGGCCATATCTATATTTAATAAGATTGCTATACTGCTATAGGTTTGGCTAATAAGGCCGGACGAAGCTATAATGATGATATTGTTTATATATTATATGAATAATGTCAAATTATAATAGTACTTGCGGTATAAGGATATGACCTTAAGTAGGACCTCCTATAATAAGGCTTAATAATCTAGTTCTTCCTAATAAGACTATAAGGACTATAGGGGTAGGCCTAAGGCTAAAGATAAGAATAGATTGGTTAGGTTAAGAGACGAGATATATTAGTATAATAGATGTGATAATTATAGGAGTGATAGTTATAAGGATAAAGCCACTAATCCAGTATGGAGGCTACGGATAGAGAGAGCGAGGTATATAGTATAGAACAATTCCTTCTCGGTACTCGAAGATAATAATAAGAATAAAGAAATATTATCTAACTCCGAGTATAGGTATTATTATATAGCTAATAGCGAGTCGGGCGGTAAGGATTATCCTTTTTTAGATAATAATAAGGATAAGATTTATATAAGATTAGTAAAGGTAATTTAATTAGTAACCGAACCGGTAACTAGTACTAGCTAAGACTATTGACTGTAGAGTTATATAATCCTATAAGCTAAGCTTAATCTAGATTGTCTATTAATTGATATTATATATAATATAGGCTATTTAATAATACTGATTAATAGATTAGTAGTTATTAATAAAATTATAATACTAGAGATTAAAAAACTTGATATCCTAATCAGAATAAAAGAGATTGGCTTATACTAATTCTTAATATCCGAATATATTGTTATTAATATCTATATTATAAGATATCTAAAAGAGAAGAGTATTATAGCCTATTTTAAAAGAGAAATATATATTATTAATAATCTAGGACTAGGACTATTACTAGATATAGATATTATTATAGTAAAGAAGATTGATTTTGATATCTAAGAGTTAGTACTTATTCTATACTTATATAAGGATATAACTGTCCTAGTATAGGTCATTATAATAGACCTACTCATATAGTAGAGAGTTTGTATAATAAAGAAAGTTGTTATACTGTTATATATAGTTAAATTAGTAGATATTAGAATAAAAGAAATACTATAGAAGAGTAACTATATCTTTATCCTAGAATACAATATAGTAATATTAAAGCTATATAATACCGGAGGACTATACTCCTATTTAGTTGATATAGGATTCTTAATAGTTTTAGTATAAAATAACTCTAATTATAACTATATTTTATTTAGATATATATATATTAGGTTTATAAAACTATATAATAATACTAAGGTCTTTTAGGTATATTCTAATGTATATAAGATAGTAGTAGAGCGATCTCGGAAATTGCTATTATCTAGCTAATACTATATTACCTAATCTAGTAAGATTCGGATATAGAATAGGATTATAATATTTTATTACTTATCTAAGGAAGAGAGGATTATTATTAATCTACTAAATAGGTTTACTGATATATTCTTAGGAGAGTATAATAAGGTATAGATCCTATATAACTAATTATTATATATTCTAATAAAATCTAAAGCTAAGAAAGCTAAATACTAAACTAAAGTTTATCTCCTAAGTTCGAGGGATAAAGTTGCTATAGATAAAGTATTTAATACTCTATATAAATACTAGTAAATAGTATAGTCTAATAAATCTATATCTTTTAGTTTTCTAGTATTTATTATCTAGTAAATAGTTAATAGGAAACCTAAGGACTATATAATTATTAATCTATATAGTCTAAATTGTAATATTATTAAAGACTCTTACCTATTACTATATTAAGAGAAGATCCTAAGTTTTATTATTAGTATTAAATATATTATAGTAGTAGATATAGCTTAATTCTTTTATTAATAGGCTATCTATCCTAATAACTAATATAAATTAGTGATTAACTTATACTATAGTTAGGAATTTTTTATAGTTACTCTAATAGGCTTCTATAATAGCCTAATATATATCTAGAGATAGATAGAGTATATTATCTATAATCTAAAGTTTGTTAAGATATATATTAATAATATTATTATTTACTCTTATACTTTTAATAAATATATATAGTACTTATAATATTTATTCCTTATACTATAAGAGAATACTATTATCTTAAATCCTATAAAGTTGTTTGTTATATTCCCTAATATATATCTATTTGATTAGTATATAGATAGTTTTAGCTTAGCTATATTAGAAGATAGAGTTAAAGCTATTTAGTAAATCAAACTCTTTATAAATATAGCTAATCTAGAGTACTTTTTAGGTATAATAGGTTATTTAAGGGATAAAATCTATAGATACTCTTAAATAGCTATATCTTTTATAAATAAGAAGATAGAGCTACTAAAGAATACTTTATTATAAGACTAAAAATAATATTCTTTTGTATTAAAGGCCTAATTATAACTTACTGATTAAGAGATAGTAGCTTTCTAATCTCTAAAGGAGGTTATTATATCTAGAAATATCTATATCTACTTTAATCTAGCGAAGTATATATATTATAACTTGGATATATTTATAGATAGCTTTGTAGTAGTGGTATACTATCTAGATTAGGTTGATTGATAGATATCTACTTTCCTATTACTATAGATAGTAGTAAGGCTAGTTCTATTCCTTAACTAATTATTGTCCCTAATAGAAAGGAACTACTAGCTGATAGAGCTAGAGGTTACTTATATAATCTAGATAGTATATAAAATAAGATACTTTATTAAAGACTACTGATTATTAGTTATTATATATATAGACTATTTAGTAATATACAAAATTGTATAATATATATATCTAGGATTATTCTTAGTAGATAAGCTTAATAAGTAACTTATTTATATATTGTAATTAGACTTCCGCAAAGCTCGAAAAACCCGAAACCCGACCCGACCCGGCCCTCAAAAGGGTCGGGTTTCGAGCCTAAGGTCAAAGCCCACAGCGAGTTTCGGGCTTTAGGCTTAGGCCTATAGCTCGAAGGGGGGGGGCCCCCCGAGCCCCCCCCTACGACTAAACAGTGCAAATATACCAATTTCTTGTAACTATATAAATAATATAGGAATTCCTAGTAATTTTAAGTATTTCGATTACATCGTTTACTTTAAATTCAATAAATCGTTGATTCGTTCAAATATATATTAATATATTATGATTAAATCTAGTATAAACTAATAAGACTGATATATATCATCCTCTATATACTTCCTTTTCCTTCCTAATATATATAGCTAAGTACTATAAATTGGTAATAGAGGATTGCTAGTAGTATTATCGCTAGTATTATTATTATTATTAATATTAATTAAACCTCCTAAGCTTTTAGGCTATTCTTCTATATTATTAATCTATTTAAATTTAATATTATTAAGTTTATTATCCTTTTCCTCTCTTAATATTTCGATTTTATTTAAAGAGAAGAATTATTTAAGCTTTTTTGTCTTATATAATTTAAGATTAAATCTTAATATATAAAGAAATAGTATTAACTCTTTAATAGTCTTAGTCTTTATATAACTATAGTAATAATAGTAAATATCGCGAGTAGTATTAAATAATTATTCTATATCTATATTAGTTACTAGAATTATAAGAATATCTTATATAAGCAAAGTAATTGTAGGAAAATAACTATAATTCTTTTACTAAAAAGGTAGTAGCTTAGAATTAATAATATCTATATAGAATTAGTAATAAATATTTAGATTAGAAGAAGAGTATAACTTACTACTATTAAGATACTAGATTATCTTATTACTAACTAGCTTTATTTTTGGTTTCTTTAGGCAAAGTAGATTATAAAGAGCTATATTTAGTCTTAATCTAGAAGAGGAGACTAGTAGGCCTTAACTAATAGTATAATACTCTTAGTAAGATAAGAGAGTATCTTAGAATAAAGCTTAATATTTATTATATTATTTCTTTATCTAATTATTAAAGAGAAAGAATTAGAACCTATTATCTAGTACTAATATAGTATTAATTGTATAAAGATAATTATAATTATAATCTATCTATAAATAGTACTTATTAAGCTTTAATCGGCTAGTCTTAAAGGAGAAAAGTATCTATTATTTTTATAGGATATACTTTCGTTAAAACTGCTTAATAGACTTTTTAAGATACTTAAATAATATATTATAAATCTAGAATACTAGATATATAGTTATATCTCGAGTCTTTAAAAGTATAAAAGTATATTTATAGAATAGCTTTATAAGATAAAGAAAGTAATTAATCTAGTACTATTCGTTATTATTAAGTATTATCTTCTTATAGTTATAGTTTATATAGAATATACTAAGAAAATTATAGAGCCTCTTTATCTAGTAAAGTATAAGAAATATTAAGTTTTATTAAGTCTTTATATCCTAAAGTAGTATAAGTACCTATTCTAAGGACTAAAGACTAACAAATACTTTATAATACTAGGAACTAGCCTAGATATAAATAGTAAGATACTATATCTTATTTAAAGTATAAGATATACTACAATTTTTGCTTTAGATATTTACTTTTATAAGTATTGATTAGTGATTAGACTATTTAGTCTTAGTTATATTATTCTAAGAGACTACTTTTAAGTGATTAAGAAGTTGATTTAGACTTAATTAGATAATATATATAAGATAGGATATTTAGATAATATAAATATTACTTAATAATATCTATTATAGCGAGTTAATAAGAGTCTTATTATTTAATATATTATCTATAATTAACCTAAATATATAATTCTAGATATTATAATTAGTAAGTATTTATAAAAGGATACTACTTAGATTAGTACTAGTATAAGTATCTTTAAAGAGTTTAAATCTAAGAAGTACCTCCTAGTAGGACTAATTAATATTAATAAAATAGCTAATAATAGCTATAAATACTTATTTAAATAATAAAGTCTAGTAATCTAATACAATTAATATTTTTATATTTATTAGAAGTAGTTTAAGTATAGAGTATTAATATTCTTTTATATAAGTAGATAGTTAATATCGAACTATATCTATAGAGAGAATAGATAGGAGGCTTAGGGTTAAATATATTTATAATATTATCTATTAAAATATTAGATATTTAATAAGATAAAAGAGAAGTCAATTAATTATAATAAACTATAATAGATTATCCTTCTAAGCTATTTTAGATAATAGCTCTTAAATAATATTTTCCTATTTTAATTATATTAGTAATATAAACTATACTAGAGAGATATTTATACTATTAACAGAACAAACTTATTAAATCGCTCTTATTATTAATCTTTACTTATAGCTCTTTTATAGATAGAAGTCCTAAGATATCTAGTTATAGTAGTTATATTATAATATATATCCTTCTTATTTATATCTTTTTTAGCTATATAAAGATACTTAAGGATTATAGAGCAATACTTATATATAATCTTTAGGCTATTATTATTACTATAGACTATCTAGATAAAGTACTTCTAGATATATAAAAGATAATTCGAGTATTATATAATCTTACTCTTTAATCTATAATTAGTTTATAACTACTACTCTACCTACTCTTAGTGATTTATTCTATTATATAAGAAGTATAACCTTTTCCGATTAGATCTAATATATTTAAATTGTTTAAGCTAGGGAAGTAAGAGAGATTTATCTAGTTAAAGAAAAGCTAGTATAGAGATATCAAAAGTCTATTAACTTATTAATAGTATAGCTACGTAATTAGAGGATATAAGATAGGATAGATTATTATAGTTATCTCTAAATTAGAATAATATAAACTCTGACTACTAACTTTAGGATATTATAGAGTTAATAAAACCTATAACTATAAGGACTTTTAAGAATCTATAAAAGAGGGTTAATATATTATAAGAAGCTTGACTACCTAGAAGTATTACTTAACTAGTTAAATTAATAATTAATAGATTAAAATAGAGGATAATAATAGTAATAGATAATTAGTTAAATTATCTATAATAAGTAGGGCCGGCTCGAAAAAAGCCTATAAAGCTCGAATAAAAGCCTATAAAGCTTAAAAAAAAGCCTATAAAGCTCGAGAAACCCTTACAAAGCCTACTAATAACCTATAAAAAGCCCATTTCTAGCCTATTCCTAGCTCGTTAGATATTGATTTTCCTTAAAATACTTTAACTAATTAGCTATAAGAAATTGTTAAATATAGATAGCTTATCTAGAACTAGTAGGATAAGTAATCTAAAAGGCTTATAGAAATCATAAAGATATAGACTTTTTTTTTATATAAAATTTGAATAAGTTAAGCCACTTATAATTGATATTGATCTGAGATTAATACTCAACCATGAAGATATATATGGTTCCTAGTATAGAATAGACTTCGGCACAACCCACTATAACCCGGACCTAACCTAACCTAACCCAACCTAAAATAGGTTTTAGGTCTATTGCCTTGACCTAATAATAGGTTTTAGGTTATAGGTAATAACCTAAAACCTATTAGATAATCTATTAGGGTCTTAATATAGAGTAAACCAGCTAAATAGTCTTCTAGAGTAAAGCTATATAATTAATATACTTTTTGCTTATAATATTAAGTATTTTATTTATAGATAGGTCTTCTAGAATAAATTAGAATAAATTGAATAATTATATTAGGATATATTTCTCTAATATTTCTTAAAATCATTATCTACTCTACTCTTACATTTCCTTTCTAAGGGCTATATCTAAGTTATAAACTCTAATAACTATTAGACCTAGCAGTGACCCGCGGGTGACCCTCATGACCCTCGGACCGCCCTGCCACTAGGGCGGTTCGAGGGTCCAACCTTCCGACCCTAAGGGTAGTCTACCTAGGGGTTAGACCCTCGGAGGGTGACCCTTAGGGTTACCTATAGGTCTATAAATAGGATAAATAGGCAAATCTTGTGATATATATAATTTATATAGATTTGCCTTATATTTTTAAGTATCTTAATTATAGAGACTAAACTTCTTTAGAGAATATTTTATAATTATATAATATTCTAAGGTTATAAAAACTTTTAAAGTATATTCTTAATTCTAGTTTCTATCTACTATATATTTATTAAGCCTTTTTAATATCTTTCGAACTCTTCTAGATAATCAAGAAAGAGGAAGTCTATTATCTTTATTAATATTATTCTCTAGATTAGATTATATCTTATTACTTTTATTTAATAAGCTACTTCTTTATCTCCTCCCGAGAATAGTATTTAGGAATAGTTATAAAATAGGTAGTAATTAGGTTTATTTAATTATATCTTCCTTAGTATTACTAATTAGTTTAAATAAGGTAGTATCTATACTACTTATCTCTATTAAAGCTATAATCTCTTAGGAAGTTAGATACTCCTAGAGAATTAGACACTAGTTCTCCTATAGGTTAAATCTTATTATATATATAAATATTATAATATCCTAAATCGTCTTCGGCTTTAGTAAATCTTATTAATAATAATAAATATTATATATAGAGTTAAATAGCTACTCTATATCTATACTAGTAGCTAGAATAGATATAATATTATAAATAATACTTATAAGAATAGGCTATTTATATTAGCTATCTTTCTAGAAAGTATAAGATAATAAATACTATAGTACTAGATTTATATAAAAGTTAGTTAGATATAATAAATAGAGATAGATATTAAGACTAACTAGAATTAAGATATTAAGTTAGCTTATCCTTATTTAGAATAGTAAACTATAAGGAGTTATTCAACTCTAATATAGACTTAAGCTTAGATATTCTAACTCTTAATAATAGACTATTTAACAATAACTAACTTTGTCTAATATTAAGCTACTTCTTATAGTACTTAACTTAGGTCTTAAGACTATCTCTATAAATATCCTTTTAAGAAGTTTTAGTAGGATCTTCGGATTCCTATTCCTTTATAGAAAAGAATTAGAGCTTTTAAGATAGAGATAAAATTGTACTAATAATATAAAGATACCTATTAATACTATCTATATCTTTATAGTATTTTAAAAGCTTTTCTAATATAGCTTTAAGTGTAGATTGTATAAGTTATTTCTAAGGAACTTTCTTCTGTTTTAGTATAACAATTATATACTTAAGATAATCAAAAAGATAATTATATATTGTAAAAATAAGATAAATACTTAAGTCTTTAGTCTATAATATAAGACTAGTAAACCTAAAAAATAGCTTTAGAATAAAAAGTAGATACTTAATCTACCTTTATTCTCCTAAGCTTAGTATAAAATAAGACTACTTATACTATAAGTAGAAGGTATTAAAGACTAATTATAGCCTCTTTGCCTATCGAAACATTAGAAATATTAAGTTCTATTATATTCTTATATCTTAGATTAGAATAAGTTTAGGCTCTTAATCTTAAAGGATATAGAATATATCTCGATACTATAGGCTTATATTAATATAAATAGTAAGACTATAAACCTAGATAAAAAATCAATATATAGAACTAATATTAAGCAATTAGCTTATCTTATTAAGAATATCTATAATCTTATACTTTCTTTAATATATATATAGTACTTTTATATAATTATTAGACTAATTTAGCTTAGTAGTATTATTACTTAGAGATACTTTTATCTTCCTAAGTAAATCTATAAGACTAATTTAAATAATATAAGTAATATATAATATATAGATAATAATAGAATTAGTGCTTAATTAAATAGTCCTTACTAAGTTGTTTATAGCTTAAACTAGTATTATATTATTTAAGATATTATTAGTAGTAATTATAAGTACTTAATTAAGAATATTATACTTTTATAGTATTCGAATAATAACTTTACTAAGATTTGTACTAGAATAGATACTAGAGAGTAACTTAAAACTAAGAAGAATCTCTTAGTACTCCTACTCTTTATCTAAAAAGTAGCTTATAACTACTATAAATATTTACTAAAATAATAATATCTAATAGTCTAGTATAAGAGAGAGCTTTATCTTTAGTAATAGACTTTAAAGTAGTCTCTCTTAATATTTATTAATAAATCTCTTTAGCTGCTTATAGATAGTATATTATAAAGAAATAATAGATATAGTTAGAGTAAGATATATATATTTAATAATATTAGTAAACTCCTAATATTTAAGGAATAAAAATAGAAGATATAATATAATAATAAGATTTAATAGCTTTTACTCCTAAATATCCTATAAGAATATAAAAGTTAATATATTTAATACCTATATATAGGTTAATAAAGAAGATAATATTAAGAAAAATAATATATAGCTATCTTAAGTAAAGTCTTAATATTTAGTCTTCTTAATACAAATTTTATATAATTAACCCTCTTTCTATATTTATTTATAGATAAAGTATCTATATAAGTAGCTATAGGATAATTAAGAATCTTTTAATACTATTTATATATTATACCTAGCTTCTTATCTTTTATATTTATTACTTAATTAAAAGAGTTCTAATATTTAGCTTAATAATATATATCCTAGTTAATATATTTAGACTTCCTAAATTCTATCTAAAGCTACTATTTAATAAATTCCTTACTTATTATATTACTATATAGGATAAAGGAATTAATATAGTTAGGATTAAGTATTATAATAGAGAAAGACAAAGATAGACTTTATAAAAGGCTTAGAGAAGTAAATTAAGAATTATTGTATACTAATATTAAGATTTATTGACTATCTAATATATAAAGGGTTATAAAGAGAGTATTGTCTAGAATAAGATATTAAAGAGTATCTAGTAGTACCCCTTTATAGTTTAAAGAAGTATAAGTATTAGAAAATTATAATATACTTAATATAGATATATAAATAGAAAGATAGTAAGAAGTAGATAACCTATAGTCAATTATTTTCTCTAAGTTAAGTATAAGAGGTATAAATATATAATTTACTAAATTAATATATTATATTCTTAAATAAGCTATTATTATTAGTTAGTTTATTATAGGCTATCTACAGTAAACCTTATAAATCTAAGGGTTATCTTTAATAAACCTTATAGACCCTTTATAAACCTTATTTTAACCCTTAGTAAATCTCTTAGACCCTTTATAAACCTTATTTTAACCCTTAGTAAATCTTATAGACCCTTTATAAACCTTATTTTGACCCTTAGTAAACCTTTTAGACCCTCTATAAACCTTATTCTAATCCTTAGTAAACCTTAGACCCTTAATAAACCTTTTGATTAATATAATATATATTATAGATATATATTTCTACTTTATTATAAACTAATAACTTTTACTACCTATTATCCCTCTTTTCTATAATTATATAGTATAAAAGAAGTATAAAACTAATAGAACTATTATTAAAAAACAATATTATTAAAACAATTTAAGATATTCTATAACTTTGATTATTAAAAGTTAGTATTTATAGTCCAATAGACAAAACAGATATAAATAATAGTATTTTCTTAAGATAAGTAAGTAGTTTTATCCACCTATATTAGGTTTAGTACTAGAAATTTATATATCCGAGGATTGCTATAGGTCATAGAGGGTCACCCGCATACAACCCTCATAGATAGACCTCATTAAAAACATTTAGAGGGCCAGCATCTCCCGCCCTCCGCCTAACCCTTATAGGCGGAAGACAGATACTTGCCTACCCTCGCCTAACCCTCCGCCCTCTAAGGGCTACTTAAGGGCGGCTCTTATTAGCCCTTATTTATATAAAAAAAGTTAATCTTTCCTAATTTAGATATATAAAAGTACTAACTTATTACTATAAATTATAGTTATTTAATAGTATTCTAGTTTAAATATTAGATTTACAATCTATTTCTTTATTAGTATTAAGAAACTTTATAAAATTGAGTTATATTATAATAAATCATAGTAGGTAATAATAATATTATATATTCTTAGTATCTTTAAGTATATTAACAGTTATTAATTATAAAGATTGTTAATTTTAGATAATAGAGTTGTAAAAATATATATTTATAACTATAGCTAGACCTAAAGTATCTACTTTTATCTAATATACTAATTTTTGAGGGTAAATTGAGGGTAGATAGAGGATAGTCTATATATTCTAAGGGCGGATTAAGGGCTAGATAAGAATAGCCCTTAATTAGCCTAGTAAATCTAGCTAATTATAGAGATTATCTTAAGTTAAAATAGGTTAAGTTATAATATATTTACTATTTACCTAGTAAGCTAAACTTTAGGGTAGTTAATCTATTCTATTTACTAGGATTTATTAATTTTTTTAGTATATCTATATTCTAATTCCTATTCTATTATTAAGATTCTATAAGTGATTATTTAGTTAATAATATCTTAAATTCTCTAGTTCTTAGATATCTATTCTTTATCTATCTATAATAGTAATCCTATAAATTTAGTTAACCCTCTTCTCTACTTTCCGAATAAGTAATTCCTAACTCCTAAGATTTCTAAAAGCTAGTAGATATTTAATATTATCTTAAATTCTAGATTTCTTACCCTAATTCCTCTACCTTCGATTCTTTCTTTACTTTAGTATATTAATCTAGATTGATTAATAGCATTTATTCTATATACTAATATATTAAAAGATAATTTTGTTTCCTAGTAGTTAGAGACTAAGTTTAGAAAGACAAAAAAATAACTTAACTAGAATAGTAACTAAATAGCTACTTACTAGAAGCAATTTAATTAAGTAACTAATATAAAAACTAGTAAACTAAGAGTAATATATTATTAATACTATAAAGTCCTTAATTATCTAGTAAATAGGTAGTATAGAATAACTATACTTTATTAATACTTAGCTAGACTAACTTATTATAAATCTAGTATCTAAAAGGGTAATATTAAGAGACTACTTATAAATACTATATATATTATACAATTTTATTATTATTATTTACTAATAACTCTCTAAATTAATAAGTATAGAATATACTAAATAAATTAATAGTTTTTATATAAGAGATATAAGAATAAAAGCTCTTATAACTACTTACCCTCTCCTATCTCTCTTTTAAGTTTATTAAATATCTAGAATTTTATAAAGTTATTAACTTTGCCTAACTTATCCTAATATAACTATAGATCCCTTCTATAGTTATAATATAGTCTTAACTATAATATTATATCTAGGAATAGTAACAGTCTATTCTTAATAAGCTTCTCTTTAATATAAAGCTTTTAATTATATTAGATTACTAGATATCTCTGTTTCGATAGGTCTTTATAACTATTACTAGCTACTTTCTTAACTAGGATTAGGAGTATTAAGAGATTCTTCTTAGATTTAAACTATTATCTAGCTTATACTTAGATATTAACCTAAGTAATATAGTTCTAAAGCTTCTTTATTAATATAAGATTATAGATTAAATATTTATAGTTACTACTAATAATATATTAAATAATAATACTATAATAGTAAGTATCTAAGAATCACTCTAATCACTTAAGCTAAATAATAGTACTATAATTATTTAGATTCCTTATATTGCTTATATTATCTAGCTTAGTCTAAATAATCTTCTTAAGAAGATAAAGGTAATTCTAAAGACTAAGAGTATAGAGATAGACTAGTCTAATAACTATATTCGATCTTTTTATATAAAATAATAAAAAAGAGAAATTATTAATATACTTAATAAGATATATCCTTATAACTCTACTTTTTTTTATTATACTAATCCTTTTATTCTTATATAGATCCGAAACCTTACTATTTATATTAATATAAGTCTATAATAGAGAGAGTTATTTTATAACTTTTAAACTAAAAAGCTAAAGCTTATTCTAATCTAGGATATCCGAACTTACTAGAATTTAATATTTTTAATACTCTAATATACTAAATAGCTCTAATTAATCTTTAATCAATTCTATACTTAGTATAACTAAGAATACTTTACCCTAAGTCTAGAAGAGTAGTAATAGATTAACTATCTTCTTTAGATTACTTAGTCTTTCTTTAAATTTACTACTCTTCTTTCTAAAACTAAGAATATTAGTATTTATCTAATCTTTAATATCTATAATAAGCTCTTTAATTACCTTAAAAAGTTAAAGACTATTTTAAAACAGAAGAAGATTATATAAAAGCAGCTTATATTTACTTCTCTTAAGATAGTAGAGAAGAAGCTTTTATAATATTATAGCTAAACTAATTAAATTAATAATAATCTTTATATAATTAATATTATTCTCTTATCCTAATAAAAGCTTAACCTTTTTAAAAGAAAGGACTAGGATAATCTAGTTAATAACTAATATATAATATATTAAGTAAGTCTTAAGGAATACTTTTAGTCCTATAAGAAACTTTATTTAGATATATAATTATTATCTAAAGCTTAATTATCTATAATTATAATTTCAGAGCTTAAAATAAAATATAGGATAAAAGAGTCCTAGTCTTTAGTATTAAATAAATATAATAAGCTTAAGGAATATCTTAATAATAATAAGTTATATCTCTTTATTATCTATTATATATTAATTTATATTTAAGATATTATATAAATACCTACCTATATATTTTAGAAAAAGTATTAGTATTAGTACCCTACTCTTATAAAGTTTATATATAATATACTATTAATACTAGCTATAGGGATAGGTATAGAATATCTTTTTAACTCTATCCGGGATATCTATTACTACTAATAAGGCTTTTTAAAGATATTAACAATTTAAGATCTAATAATATTTATATATATATTAAAATTTAAGATTAAAGATACCTAATAAACTTTAATTAATAAGTATCTTTTATATAAAAAGATATAAGCTAACTAAGAGGAGAGGGATATAACTAGTACTTATTATTTTAACCCTATAAATAATAATAATAAGAATAGGGATACTTATAAGAATATTAAGAATAAGGATAGTACAATCTAAGTAATAGTTAATTAAGATCAATTATAATAGAGACAGTATACTTAATCAAAGCTCTAAGTTAAAGAGTAGGAGAAAGATATAGATAATAAGCCTAAGTTATCTTATATATAATAGTATTTAGGGAGGATTCGGAAGCGTTTAAGTATACTTAATAGTTATAAAATTAAGAGTAACAAACACTATAGAACTTAAAGCTATATAATATATCTTAGTTTCTTAAAAAATAAGATATTTCTATTAAGATTTAATATTATTTATCCTACTTAAATAATTACTCCTAGTTATATTAATTTTCTATAATACTAAGATATAAACTAAATACTAAATAATATAGCTAAGAAATACATATTTTATATAACTCTAGGGATTTCCCTATTTATCCTATTTATCGGCCCTCAAAATGTTTAAAGGGCCGCCCTCTAAGGGCAAGAAAATAACCTACCCGACCCACAGGCAGGCATCGCCTGCCCTCTACCCGCAAAAGTGCGGGTCTACAGGCAGCCCTTAGAGGGCCGCTCATGGGCGGTTATGAGGTCTACTCATAGAACTAGGGTCAGGGTCAGGGTCGCTCATAAGCGACCCTGAACCTCAGAGGGGCGGGTAGAGGGTCCAAGGTCATGGACCACCTGGAGGGTCACTGCCAGGTCTAGATAGTATTTAGAGAATAGACTTCTATTATTCTATAATGTTGGAGAATCATGTGATGTCACATGCATTGTCACATGTATGTCATATGACTCCGTTCCCCAGGACTTCCAGTTAGATAGTCAAGGGAGCTTCTCTCTCTCCTTCTCTTCTCCCAGAGTCCATGAATTCATAGTTATTCATTCCTATATAGCCTTCTCTTTCGCTAATAGGTTATAAGGTCCTTGCTCGAGGACTCCGAGTACTTAGATTATATTTTCTCTGCATTTATAGGATCTATATTAGCCTATCCTATAGGAGCCCTATATCATCTAGATCAGATTAACTGATTCGAATTTTATTAACAATCATTAAGTTTTACTATATGACTTTTAAAGAATATCACTAATAATTATTCTTATTCTCTAGTATTCTTATATCATTATTATACAATAGTTAAAAACTCTACCTATAACCGAAATCGGACTATATAAAACAAATAGTCCTTAAGACTCGATTTAATTCGAATCTCGGTATACCTAGCTAGTTATTATAGCTAATTTCAATAATAGAAATAAAGCCGGTAAGGGCTTAATACGCTCTCTTCCTATCTCTTATTAATAGCAGTAGTCTACTTAAGTAAGAAAGATATATATATAAGTAATAAACCTTCTAGAAGAGAAGGAAATCAAGTTAAATAAAGATATTAAGTTGCTTCTTAATAAGAGCAATCTTACTTACTAGAAGAGATAGATTAAGAATAGACTCGGAATAGTCTATATTAATAAGATTGCTAACTATAAGTTACTATGACTAAATAAATAAGATCTAAACTACAATATCTAGAAGTACTAGTTAAAGATCGCTTACGGATAGATTAAGAGTCTACTTAATTAGGAGATTATTACAATTCTTAAAGGTAATATCGAAGCCTTCCTATATTATACTAATAATATAATATATAAAGTAGAGACTCTTGTTTATAGTACAGAAATTATAGATAATATTAGATATAAAGTTATTAAATTTTATAAGATAAGATATTTAGACTTTAGTAGTACTAATACTTATATTATAGTATACTAAACTTAATATAACTAGCTTAGTCTCTATAAAGTTGAACTATATACTTTTAGAGCTATATTTATTATACTCTATAATCTTAAAAAAGAGCTTAACTTAATCAAATTTATATACTAGGTAATAAAGGATACTATTCCTAATAGTATCATAAAAGATATTTTTAACAGCTTATATAAGAAACTTATTGTTAAGATATAAGATATACCTACTTTATCTTTATTTATAATAACTATTTTAGCTAATATAACTCGTAAAAGTAATAATTAATACGGAGGTAGAGGTTGTAGATATAGCAGTAAAGGCTATAAAGAAGGATTATATAATTCTTAATCTTATAGTTCCTAGTTAAATAAGAAAATAGACTAAGTTTAAAAGGATTAATCTTATTATAAGAATAATCTATCTAAAGATAAGTTAATTAATAAATAGGCTAAATAATAAAGGAAAAAATAGTCTTAGTATATTAATAGGAGTGAATATTCTTACTATAGTCTTAATAGATATCCTATAAAGACCTACTATCATCTTATAGAAGATATCATTTTCGAGAGCTAGAAGCCTTATAATAATATTTAGAGCTATATACTAGCAAAGTAGTTATCTTATAAGGATAATAAGGATAATAAAAGCAAAGGTAAAGCTAGTATTACTTATATAAATACTACTTACTCTATAGATAATATATAAATACTTAATAGTAGTACTTTAAAGACTATTATTAGTTATTATAAAGATTTTTATAAGTATTCTAAGTATAAACCTAGGGAGGAATTATATAGCTATATAAATACTAATAGTAATATCTAATTTGCAATTATATATAAAAAGACCCTAATTTAGATCAAAACTTTAATAGGTAAAGTAAGAATGATTCTTATTACTACCTATTATAATACTATAACTAAAGATAGACTACTTTTAATAAATACTCTTAAAATAGATTATAGTATTTTCTATAATCTAATTATATTAATACTTATATATAAGAATTATAACAAAGTTAGTCTAGTTAAGAAGGTTAGTAGACTCTTATAGATTAATAGACTACTCTACTAAGAAGTCGAGAGTGAAGCTAAAGATAAAGTTTATATTTATATCTAAAAGATATATTTTTATAAGCCTAATTCTAGTTTAGATATAGATTTAGATAGTAAGAAAGAGATTAATAGAGTTAATAAATCAGTCTTAACCTATAAGATTTATAGATATCTAGGCTATATTAGTAAGCTATATATTAAGGCCTCTCTAGCTAATATAGTCTTTCTCGATAAGAAGGAAGACTAAGTTAAGCTTTACAATTTTGACTATAAAGCTTATTAACTTAGTAAGGTAAAAAAGAGGATTTTAAGAGATAAATAATAATATATTAAGAAGGTTAGTATAAAGTTCTATACTAATATATAAATAATAAATCCTTCTAGTCCTTATAGTAAGAAATACTAGATACTAATTATTAATAACTATACTTAATATACTAAGAGATCCTATTTTTATAGTAAAGATAAGATTGCTAACTATATAATTAGATTTTGTAAGTATTAAAAGCTTATTTATAGTTAATATCTAGCTATCTAATAGATTAATAGTAGTACTAAATTTAATAAATTTAAGATATAGGTAGAGAGTAAAGATATGATTTTTAAGTCTATAGCTATCTATATACTAGAAGTAAATAGTATTATAGAATATATAAGAGATTATATTAACTAAACTTAATATATAATAAATATAGATACTAAGCTTTTAGATATATTTTAGTCCTTTTATATTAATATTATAATTTATATTTATAATAGATTAGTTAACCCGAAGATAGGAAAGACTCTAATTATTCCTTAGTAAGAAGAATTTAGTTTAGGAGAGATAAAGATTAATTTAAGATATCTTTATATATAAGGTTCTATTATATTTACCTATATTCTAAAGAAAACCTATATTTAGTTAAAGAAGTTAAAAGCTTATATATTCCGAGGTTACTTAGTTAGATATAAAGGAGAGAATAGTTATATTTTTAAAATATAGAATCTAGTTATAAAGAAGATTATTCGCTCTCGGGATATTACTTTTCTTAATAAGCTTAATAAGAATAGAGATAATAATTTAAAGAGGGGTATTATATCGGCTAGAAAGCTAATATTAAAGGATCTAGATTTAGGTAATAATAATACTAGAGCTCTTTATAAAGATAGAGGGCTAGTATAGAGATTAAAGAAGGGCAAATTGCTATTCTAGAGGCTAAGAGTAATTTCTTAGATAGTAATTACTAATAAGTAGCTAAAGCTAGTTATAATAAGACCTATAATTTAATAAAGATAAATATTAGTTAGGCTAGATATACTAGGAAGAGTATAAATTATATTATCTATACTAAAGATATCTAGGATCTAGGAGATTAAGGACAAATCTCTAATTTAATAACCTATTTTCTAATAACTAGCTAGTTAATATCCTATTCTCTAACTATAAGCTTAGGAATCAATTAGATAGTATATAAACTAGATTAGTACTAAAGTATTAGTTCTTCCTCCGGCTTCTTTATAGCTAAGAAAATAGGTACTAAAGCCTATAATACTAAAGCTAATTCCTAAATTACTAGTTATTATTTACTAATTAGTTAAATAAGATAATATTATTTCTTAGGAGATATAGTTAAGATAATATATCCTATTTTTATAAAGAGTTATCTTATCTTAGGTATCTTTACTGATTTATTAGTTATAAATATAAATAGAGAGATAATATAAGAGTATACTGGCTTAGAAGGAAGAGTAGTAGGTATAGTAAGCTATTTATAATATAAAAGATCTTATATTAGTAGTTTCTAGCTCTTTATACTACTTATTAGGAGCTTTTAGAGAAGAGACTCTATAGATAGTTCTTTTAGAGATATAGAAGGAGACTTTATATATCTTAACTATAGTTAATATTAATTAGAATATAATTATAACTAAGCCTAATAGACTTATAATATATTATAATAAGATTGTAAATAAACCTAAATTAATAATAATTTAAGAGCTTTTTATTATTATAATTAGTTCTAATGATTTTACTACTATAATAGGATCTATTTTATTAGAATAATTTATTCTCTACTATTTAAGCTATATATATTATTTACTAGAGTATTATAGTTTTTCTTTAAATCCTATAAATCCTTTAAGTCTATCGAAGTTACTAAAGCTAAGATTAAAGCTAATCTATATAAGATAAGATATTCTATAAGGTAATAAAAGTACTAGTAAGGGATAAGAATAAGTAGAGGATAATATAGAGAGAGGAAGACTTACTATATTAAAAGTTATTATAAAATAGAAGATATCTTTTATTTTTGATAGGAAATCTCTATATATTAAAGATATCGAGATTCCTTAGTTATATAAGTAAGCTAAGAAGTTAAGATTTGTAGATTATTAGTAAGTAGTAATAGAAAGCTAGATTAGTGACTATTATATAAAAGGTACTTTTAATATTATATATAAACCGCTAGATACTATTCTTTTACCGAGCTAATAGGTATTTAACCTTAAGATAATAGTAAATAATAAAGTTATTAAGTTTAAGGTATATTAGGTAGTTTATAGAAACTACTAATAGAAGAAAGAAGACTTACTTTTCTATATACTAGTAGTATAAAATATACTTATTAAGATTATATTTATAGTTATTACTTAATATAGCTATAAGTAGAGATAATTTAATATAATTACTATATATTTAAATACTTCTAGGAAGGATTATAAAGTTATCTATATTATATAGCTAGTTAGTTTTGAATATAGTAAATCTAATATTAGTATTAAAGGATAGATATACTAGTTAAACTAGGTATTATTTAGTTTACGAGATTTAGCTGCTTTGTAGAATAAGAAGCTAGATAATAGGTTAAATAAGATTACTTTCTATATATTTAATAATAATCTATATATTTATATTAAGAAGTATAACAATTTAATATAGTTCTTGATTGTCTATATTAATAACTTTATTACTACTATATCTATAGATAGAGAAGTTAAGTAGATCTTTTAGTAAGTTAAACAATAGTTTTAAATTAAGGATATAAGAGAGCTATTATATTTTCTTAATAGTACTATTACTCGAGATTATAAGAAGAGGATAATTAAAATATTATAAAAAGTATATAGTCTTAAAGCTCTTCGGCTTATAGAAATATAGTTATACTCTCTATTATCTATTTTATTATTACTAGTAAGGAAATAGGATATAGAGAACGAAGATATAGAAATCTTACTTTATAAAGATAAATATATATAGTATAGGTCGCTTATTAATAGGCTTAATTAGCTTATAGTTAAGATATATCCTAATCTTAAGTTTACTGTTATAAAGCTTTAGTACTATACAGCTTTACTAATAATAAATAATATAAAAGCAGTTTATATAGTTTATAAATACCTAAAGATGACTACTAAGCTATTAATTATATTTAGTAAAGTTAATAATATAATATTCTTTGCTTATACTAATACTTTATATAGTAACTAGTATAATTCTAAGTCTATTAAAGAAGTAGTATGATTCTTTAGCGGTATACTAATATAGTAGTATTTAAGGAAATAGAGTATTATAATACTATTATCTATAGCTACTAAGTAGTATACTTTAGATAAACTAGCTTAAGATATATAATAGTTCTTAAAGATTGTAAGTGTACTTAATCTATCTTATATAGGAGATCCTATTATTATTCTTATAGACAATATTAACACTTAACTACTTATAATAAAGAAATTGTATAAGAATAGTACTTAATAGCTTGATATTAAGTGGTTTTTTGTTAAAGATATAATCTTTCGGAATAAGATTAATCTTAGAAGAGTTAATATAAAGAATAATATTACTAATAGATTTACTAAGCCGCTTAATAAGGAAGTATACGAGAAGTTTATCTAGATACTAGGTCTTAATTAATCTATATACAAATTTATAGGTAAATAGGAGGTTTATAAAGTACAAGAAATATAAGAAATAGTTAAGAAAAGGGAGAGTTTTTATATAGATAGAGATATAGGGAGTTGCTTCATATTATTTAGTTAGTCAGTCAGTCCTAAAGGAGGGTATTGGAGAATCACGTGATGTTATATATATTGTTATATATATGTTATGTGACTCTGTTCCCTAGGACTTCTAGTTAGATAGTCGAGGGAGCTTCTCTCTCTCCTTCTCTTCTCCCAGAGTCCATGAATTCATAGTCATTCATTCCTATATAGCCTTCTCTTTCGCTGACATATAATAATATCACAAAGACAATAATATATTATAGTAGTAGAGGATATTAGAAGGATAGATAGTATAAAGTAGGCTAATCAGAATAGCTTATAAAATATTAGATATTTAATAAGATAAAATAAAAGTTAATTAAGGGTAAGAAATTGAAGAAAATACTCTTCCTAAACTAACTATAAAAAAGAAGTTTCTGATTAGCTATTATCTTATATATCTAAGAGTATTAGTAAAACCTAATAACTAAATAAAATATAAAGATTTACTATCTTTTAAAGGAACTTAGTAATTTCTTCTTTCCCTTCCTACTAAACTTTATAATAGCCTATTATTTTTAAATACTTTAATATTGTTAATATACTATAATAGTCCTTACTACTAGGTGATAAAGAATAAGGATACTCTAGGATCTTTAAGTAGTACTTATATATTATCTTTAGTATATTATCTTTAGTATAGATAACTTAGTTAAAGTTACTCTATATATTTAAATTGTAATTTAAGTCTTAGGAAAGCTTACTTTTCTACCTATAATTAGTTTATAGCTACTAGTTAATCTATTCTTTATATACTATATTATTATAAAGTATATATATCTTTCTCTGATTAGGGCTAATATAGATAAGAGAAGGTAGGATTAATAGAAGGTTAGAGGGCTAAAGAAAGTCAGTATTAATAATATTAAAAGACTTAATTATAAGTTAGCTACTAGATAGGGTTAGAGCCTAAAAAAAGAGAATAAGATAGCTAAGATTATCTATATCTTTATTAAAAAGAATAGGTAGGAAGTTAAAATACTAGCTTTAGAATATAATTATTATAAAGATAAATACTATAAGAGATATAAAAGGGATAATCAGAGGGAGTATATACTTATAAAAAGAAGGTTTCAGATAATAAATATATAAATAAATTAAGTAAAGTAGATATATCAAATAATATAAGATATAAGATTAATTAATTAGCTATATAAGCTATATTTAAATAGGTCTGACCTAATAGAACCTAACAGAACCTATTTATAATCTATTATAACCTATTATAATCTATTATAACCTATTATAACCTATTATAATCTATTATAACCTATTATAACCTATTATAACTTATTATAACCTATTATAACCTATTATAACCTATTGATAACCTATTTATAACCTATTAAAACCTAAGAGAACCTATTTATAACCTATTCCTCTTAAAGATTACTAAGAAATATTTTATCTAAAGTATATATAAGAGTATAGAGATTATTTATAAACTATCTTAATTCCTATAATATATTAATTACTAGATATATTAATTAAGAATATAAGAAAAGAGATATTTAGCTTTAAAATAATATCAATTATATAGAAAATAAACTAAGATTAAGAAATTTCTAACCCTAAGCTATATTTATATTCAAATATATATAAACTTACCTCTGCTATAAATATATATTTCTAACAGTCTACATTCAACAAATATATAAATTAATAGAATATTACTATACTATAATTAATCTCAATTTTTATTAGTAATTAATATAATATAAAGTAAATTAGCTTTAAATTCAAAGTAATTATATAAAATTTCTAACTTATTACTATAATAATATAGCAATATTCGATAGATAAATCGGAATAGTTATAAAAAATAGTAATTTTGTTTAATAACTTAGCATTGTTATAAATACCAAGACCTATATTTTATACCAAAATAGGTTTAAATAGGTTATTATTAGGTTATTGGGTTTAACCTATTAGGTTTTAGATTAGGTTAGGTTATAGAAAGCGGAACCTAAAACCCAATAGGTTAGGTTTTGGGTCGGAGTCTTCGACCCAAAATAGGTTCTGCCGAAGTCTAGTACAGAATATATATTTCAGCAGGTATCAACTTATAAGCATAGAATATTTCTAACAAATTGATCTATATAGTTATAAAGCTTAGTTATTATGTTAATATATCAAAGATAAACATCTATTCACTAGAATTTCCAAATATTTCACCTTCCTTATTATGAAAATGGAGTATAATTCCATGTTTTAACTAAAACATAGGTAAAAGACGGTCATTTATTTGGGTGATTCCGCCATTTTATAAACACCAAGACCATGATTTATGCAATTTCGAGCCCAGGGGGGGGGCCCAACAAGCCCCCCCCCTTCGAGCCGGGGTCCGGGTCGAGCCCAAAAAGTTCGACCCCCAGCTCGTTGAGGGTCGGGTTTCGGGCCCGGACCTTGGGCCCAAAGTTGGGCTTTGCGGAAGTCTAATTGTAATATCTAAGCTAATTCGAGCTTAATATCCGGTATTGACTAGAGAGATTAAATATTATTACTAATAGCTTATCTTATCTACTATATAATAAACTGTAACTATATAGTAATAAGCTAGATAATATTATTAACTTTGATATATATATCTGTCAGCGAAAAAGAAGGCTATGCAGGAATGAAATGACTGGATTATGGACTCTGGGAGAAGAGAAGGAGAGAGAGAAGCTCCCTCGACTATCTAACTGGAAGTCCTAGGGAACGGAGTCACGTGATATATATGTGACAATATATGTGATATCACGTGATTCTCTAACACCCCCCTTCAGGACTGACTAACTGACTAAATGATATAAAGTAACTCCCTATATCTCTATCTGTATAAAAACTCTCTCTTTTCTTGACTATTTCCTACATTTCCTATACTTTGTAAACCTCCTATTCACCTGTAAATTTATATATAGATCAATTAAGACCTAGTATCTAGATAAACTTCTTATACACTTCCTTGTTAAGCGGCTTAGTAAATCTATTAGCAATATTGTTCTTTATATTAACTCTCCTAAGATCGATCTTATTCCGAAAGATTATATCTTTAACAAAGAACCACTTAATATCAAGCTATTAAGTACTATTCTTATATAATTTCTTTACTATAAGTAGTTAAGTATTAATATTATCTATAAGAATAACAATAAGATCTCCTATATAAGATAGATTAAGTATACTTATAATCTTTAAGAACTATTATATATCTCGAGCTGGTTTATCTAAAGTATACTACTTAGTAGTTATAGATAATAGTATTATAATACTCTATTTCCTTAAATATTACTATATTAGTATGCTACTAAAGAACTATACTACTCCTTTAGTAGACTTAGAATTATACTAGTTACTATATAAAGTATTAGTATAAGCAAAGAATATTATATTATTAACTTTACTAAGTATAATTAATAGCTTAGTAGTTACCTTTAGATATTTATAAACTATATAAACTACTTTTATATTATTTGTTATTAGCAAAGCCGTACAGTACTAAAGCTTTATAACAGTAAACTTAAGATTAGGATATATCTTAACTATAAGCTAATTAAGTCTATTAATAAGCGACCTATACTATATATATTTATCTTTATAAAGTAAGATTTCTATATCTTCGTTCTCTATATCCTATTTCCTTACTAGTAATAATAGAATAGGTAATAGAGAGTATAACTATATTTCTATAAGCTAAAGAGCTTTAAGACTATATACTTTTTATGATATTTTAATTATCCTCTTCTTATAATCTCGAGTAATAGTACTACTAAGAAAATGTAATAGCTCTTTTATATCCTTAATTTAAAACTACTATTTAACTTACTAAAAGATCTACTTAACTTCTCTATCTATAAGTATAGTAGCAATAAAGTTATTAATATAGACAATTAAGAACTATATCAAATTATTATACTTCTTAATATAAATATATAGGTTATTATTAAGTATATAGAAAGTGATCTTATTTAACCTATTGTCTAGCTTCTTATTCTATAAAGTAGCTAAATCTCGCAAACCAAACAATACCTAGTTTAACTAGTATATCTATCCTTTAATACTAATATTAGATTTACTATATTCGAAACTGACTAGCTATATAATATAGATAACTTTATAATCCTTCCTAAAAATATTCAAATATACAGCAATTATATTAAATTGTCTCTACTTATAGCTATATTAAGCAATAACTATAAATACAATCTTAATAAGTATATTTTATATTATTAGTATATAGAAAAGCGAGTCTTCTTTCTTTTATTAGTAGTTTCTATAAACTACCTAATATATCTTAAACTCAATAACTTCGTTATTCACTATTACCTTAAGGTTAAATACCTATTAGCTCGGTAAAGAAACAGCGCCTAGCAGTTTATATACAATATCGAAAGTACCTTTTATATAATAGTTACTAATCTAGCTTTCTATTATTGCTTACTAATAATCTACAAATCTCAACTTCTTAGCTTACTTATATAACTAAAGAATCTTAATATCTTTAATATATAGAGATTTCCTATTAAAAATAAAAGATATCTTCTGTTTTACAACAACTTTTAATATAATAAGTCTTCCTCTCTTCGTATTATTCTATACCTATTCTTATCTTTTACTAGCACTTTTATTACCTTATAGAACGTCTAGTCTTATATAGATCAGTTTCGATCTTAGCTTTAGTAGTTTCGGTAGACTTAAAGGATTTATAAGATTTAAAGGAAAACCATAGCACTCCAGTAAACAATATATACAGCTTAAATAACAAAGAATAAATTGTTCTAGTAAAATAGATCCTATTATAATAGCAGAATCATTAGAACTAATTATAATAATAGAAGACTCTCGAATCATTATTAGTTCGGGTTTATTTACGATCTTATTATAATCTATTATAAATCTATTAGGCTTAGTTGTGATTAGACTGCGATATCGCCCGTCCATGGGCACCTAGGAGGTGCCCAAGGCCCATCCACGGTAGGCCTTAGGCTATTTGGATTTTCGAGTGCCCGTCCATAACGCCTAAGGCCCACGGGCATACCTACGGTAGGCATACCTACGATACCCACCATTGCATAAAGTCACCCAAAATAGACGTATAACTCGCTGACTTTGCATAATAAATAACTATTATTTATACCTATTTTGCCAACTCTATATAAAATAGTAGTTTTAATCTACAATATCTATAAACTTTACTAAAATATCTATATATATAAGAAACTAGTATATATATAATATAACTTAGAATAAAATTTTAATTAAAATACATTATATTATATGATATTTTTATTAACTTATCAAATTATACTATAACAGCTTAAAGATATATATTTAAGTTAGTGGTATATATCTAGCATTTTCTATAAGTAAAATACTACTTATAGATTCTACTTTATCTTTTACTCTAGTATATTTCTTATAGATAGATCAAAAGATAATTAATATAATTCTTATTTTATAAGCTTATATTACTAAATTCTATCAATTATATCACTTAAAGACTTATATTATTATTCTAGGAGTTTTAAATCCTTCGATTATAACTTAAGATAGGCGTTTAGGTATATTCCTATAGATATACCTATAGATATACCTATAGACAAAGATATTTATAGCCAATTAACTTATAATATATAGTAGGTCTATACTCAATTTACAATCTATTAGATCTATATAAAGTACCCCTTTTACTAGTAATCCTTATTTTATACAGTTATAAGTTACTTATTATAAGTTTAGATCACTTACTCTACTATAGTTATTATATTATCTTTTATATTATATTAATTATATCCTAATCTAGTGCCTATACTATAGGGCCTTCTTTACTTCCTCCGAGCTTCTAATCAAATCTCTTCTATATTACTAATATATTTGATCCTAATCTTAATCTAAATATTAATCCTAGTCTCTTTAATAGCTAACAGACTTCTATCTTACTAATAGAGTCCGAGTTTACTTAATTAGCTATTCTTAATTACTCTTTTAAATATATTAGCCCTAATCAGAGAAAGCAGTTTATCCTTTATAATATAATAAACAATATATCTAAAGTAAAGTTTATTAAGTAATAATATACTATAATATATAGTAGTAGTACTAAGATATAATAAAGACTATAGTAGGATACAAAATATATATTATATATCTAGGAGAACTTTGACTAGATAGTATATTATATTATAAGTAAACCTTTAGTTATATATTAGATATATAAAGTTATATTACCTTATCTAAGTATAAAGCAAAGCGGTACTAATATACTTAAGCGGTATCTAGCCTTAGGGAAATACTAAAAGAGTAATAAAAGTAAGTCTATATAATAGTTAATTAAGAAGACTATATAATATATACTAATAAGTCTTATATAATTATACTCTTTAAAATAACTAATATATTATATATTAGGTACTAAAATTATCTTATAACTTAAAATTCTTGAATAATAAATAAGAAAGAGAGTAGATTAAATATCTTACTAGTCTAAACCTCCTTTTCTGGATACTTAAGAGAAAGCAATTTACTTCCTTAATTTAAATAATATAAAAGACTCTAGCTAAATCTACTTTACTCTATCCTTATACTACTTAATACCGGTTTAAGAAATTAATTAATAAAAAGCAATATATAATTCTTGCTATCTTACTATAAGATATAAAGCTCTTAATTGTCTTTGACTGCTAGATATTACCTTTTTAGTAGGTATTTATAGCAATTATAAGATACTTTATTAATTAAGACTAGAATTACTATAAGCTCCTACTTAGTTTCGAACTACTTAATAAGATATATTCTAGTATAAATCTAAGTAAAATACTTATAGAGATCTTTAAAAAGCTTAATATTACTAATTATATATTAGTAATTATATTAGATAATATATTAAATAATATAACTTTAGTATAGGTAGTTTAAGACTCTATTAACTTCCTTAAACTACTAAATAGCCTAATAATTATTTAAATCCCTTATCTTATATATATTATTTAGCTAAGCCTTTATAAGTAGACCTGGCAGTGACCCTCCGGGTGGTCCATGACCTTGGACCCTCTACCCGCCCCTCCGAGGTTTAGGGTCGCTTATAAGCGACCCTAACCCTAACCCTAGTTCTATAAGGATTGTATATAGGTAACCCTCTATGATCTGTAGCGACCCTTGGATATATAAATTTCTAGCGCTAAACCTAATATAGGTGGATAAAACTGCTTACTTATCTTAAGAAAATACTATTATTTATATCTGTTTTATCTATTAGACTATAAATACTAACTTTTGATAATTAAAGTTATAGAATATCTTAAATTGTTTTAATAATATTATTTTTTGATAATAGTTCTATTAGTTTTATACTTCTTTTATATTATATAATTATAGAAAAGAGAGACAATAGGTAGTAAAAGTTATTAGTCTATAATAGAGTAGAAATATATATCTATAATATATATTATATTAATTAAAAGATTTATTAGAGATCTAAGGTTTACTAAGAATCAGAATAAGATTTATAGAGGGTCTAAGAGGTTTATTAAAGGCTAAAATAAGGTTTATAAAGGGTCTATAAGATTTACTAAGAGTTAAAATAAGGTTTATAAAGAGTCTAAGAGGTTTACTAAGGGTTAAAATAAGGTTTATAGAGGGTTTATAAGGTTTATTAAGGGTAACCCTTAGATTTGTAAGATTTACTATAGATAGCCTATAATAAACTAACTAATAATAATAGCTTATTTAAGAATATAATATATTAACTTAGTAAATTGTATATTTATATCTCTTATACTTAACTTAGAGAAAATAATTAACTATAAGTTATCTACTTCTTACTATCTTTCTATTTATATATCTATATTAAGTATATTACAATTTTCTAATATTTATACTTTCTTAAACTATAAAGGGGTATTACTAGATACTCTTTAATATCTTATTCTAGATAATACTCTCTTTATAACTCCTTATATATTAGGTAATTAATAAACCTTAATATCGGTATATAATAATTCTCGATTTACTCCTCTAAGTCCTTTACAAAGTCTATCTTTATCTCTCTCTATTATAATACTTAATCCTAACTATATTAATTCCTTTATCTTATATAGTAATATAATAAATAAGGAATTTATTAAATAGTGACTTTAGATAGAATTTAGGAAGTCTAAATATATTAACTAGAATATATACTATTAAACTAAATACTAGAACTCTTTTAATTAAGTAGCGAATATAAAAGATAGGAAGCTAGATATAATATATAAATAGTATTAAAAGATTCTTAATTATCCTATAGCTACTTATATAGGTACTTTATCTATAAATAAGTATAGAAAGAGGGTTAATTATACAAAATTTATATTAAGAAGGCTAAATATTAAGACTTTACTTAAGATAGCTATATATTATTTTTCCTAATATTATCTTCTTTATTAATCTATATATAAGTATCAAATATATTAACTCTTATATTCTTATAGGATATTTAAGAGTAGAAGCTATTAAATCTTATTACTATATTATATCTTCTATTTTTATTCCTTAAATATTAAGAGTTTACTAATATTATTAAATATATATATTTTACTCTAACTATACCTACTATTTCTTTATAATATACTATCTATAAGCAGCTAAAGGGATTTATTAATAAATATTAAGAGAGACTATTTTAAAGTCTACTACTAAAGACAAAGCTCTTTCTTATACTAGACTATTAGATATCACTATTTTAGTAGGTATTTATAATAGTTATAGGCTACTTTTTAGATAAAGAGTAGGAGTACTAAAAGATTCTCTTTAGCTTTAAACTACTCTTTAATACCTATTCTAGTATAAATCTTAGTAAAGTTATTATTTAAATACTATAAAAGTATAATATTCTTAATTAAGTACTTATAATTACTACTAATAATATCTTGAATAATATAATACTAGTTTAAGCTATAAATAACTTAGTAAGAACTATTTAATTAAATACTAATTCTATTATTATCTATATACTATATATTACTTATATTATTTAAATTAGTTTTATAGATTTACTTAGGAAAATAAAAGTATCTCTAAGTAATAATACTACTAAGCTAAATTAGTCTAATAATTATATAAAAGCACTATATATATATTAAAGAAAGTATAAGATTATAGATACTCTTAATAAGATAAGCTAATTACTTAATATTAGTTCTATATATTAATTTTCTATCTAGATTTATAGTCTTACTATTTATATTAATATAAGCCTATAGTATTAAGATATATTCTATACCCTTTAAGATTAAAAGTCTAAACTTATTCTAATCTAAGATATAAAAATACAATAGAACTTAATATTTCTAATATTTTAATAGATAAAGAGGCTATAATTAGTCTTTAATACCTTTTACTTATAGTATAAGTAGCCTTATTTTATACTAAGCTTAAGAGAATAGAGATAGATTAAGTATCTACTCTTTATTCTAAAGCTATTCTTTAGGTTTACTAGTCTTATATTATAGATTAAAGACTTAAGTATTTATCTTATTTTTATAATATATAATTATCTTTTTAACTATCTTAAGTATATAATTACTATACTAAGATAGAAGAAAGTTCCTTAGAAATAACTTATATAATCTATATTTAAAGCTATATCAAAAAAGCTTTTAAAATACTATAAAGATATAGATAATATTAATAGGTATCTTTATATTATTAGTATAATTTTATCTCTATCTTAAAAGCTCTAATTCTTTTCTATAAAGAAATAGGAATCTAAAGATCCTACTAAAACTTCTTAGAAGGATATTTATAAAAGTAGTCTTAAGACCTAAGTTAAGTACTATAAGAAGCAGCTTAATATTAGATAAAGTTAGTTATTATTAAATAGTCTATTATTAAGAGTTAGAATATCTAAGCTTAAGTCTATATTAGAGTTAAATAACTCTTTATAGTTTACTACTCTAAATAAGAATAAGCTAATTTAATATCTTAATTCTAGTTAGTCTTAATATCTATCTCTATTTATTATATCTAACTAACTTTTATATAAATCTAGTACTATAGTATTTATTATCTTATACTTTCTAGAAAGATAGCTAATATAAATAGCCTATTCTTATAAGTATTGTCTATAATATTATATCTATTCTAGCTACTAGTATAGATATAGAGTAGCTATTTAACTCTATATATAATATTTATTATTATTAATAAGATTCACTAAAGCTAAAGATAATTTAGGATATTATAA
The DNA here is from genome assembly GCA_034423695.1 of Penicillium polonicum. Lineage (NCBI taxonomy): Eukaryota > Fungi > Ascomycota > Eurotiomycetes > Eurotiales > Aspergillaceae > Penicillium > Penicillium polonicum. The sequence continues at coordinate 8,524,118 of CP139884.1, read as the reverse complement.
TATTTATATATATAATAAGATTTGATCTATAGAAGAACTAGTGTCTAATTCTCTAGGAGTATCTAACTTCCTAAGAGATTATAGCTTTAATAGAGATAAGTAGTATAAATACTATCTTATTTAAACTAATTAGTAATACTAAGGAAGATATAATTAAATAAACCTAATTACTACCTATTTTATAACTATCTTTAAATACTATTCTCGGAAGGAGACAAAGAAGTAGCTTACTAAGTAAAGATAATAAGATATAATCTAATCTAGAGAATAATATTAATAAAGATAATAGACTTCTTCTTCCTTAATTATCTAGAAGAGTTTAAAAGGTATTAAAAAGACTTAATAGATATATAGTAGATAGAAACTAGAATTAAGAATATACTTTAAAAGCTTTTATAACCTTAGAATATTATATAATTATAAAATATTCTCTAAAGAAGTTTAGTCTCTATAATTAAGATACTCAAAAATATAAGATAAATCTATATAAATTATATCTATTACGAGATTTGCCTATTTATCCTATTTATAGACCCGTAGGTAACCCTAAGGATTACCCTCCGAGGGTCTAACCCCTAGATAGACTACCCTTAGGATCGGAAGGTTAGACCCTCGAACCGCCCCAGTGACAGGGCGGTCCGAGGGTCATAAGGGTCACCTGCGGGTCACTGCCAGGTCTATACATATCCATACCAAGTAGACGTTCATCTCTGGCCTTCAACACCATCAGGCTTAATCAGTTTCCCCAACCAACTATCCTATCATTGAATACACTGTCAACAACCCACCAAAAACTAAAAAAGCTTTTATCAAAATCTAACTGCAATAATTAACAGTTATGGTAATCATAAAATCCACTACATAGTTACTAGCGTCTGCATAATCTATAAGAGACACTAAGGATCAATAAAATCAATTGACCAGACCCATAACCTTTTCCTACAAACAAAATAGATTCCCCGAACAGCTCATCACATCAAGAAAAAGAAGAAGATCAACAACCTAGTAAATTACCCATCCATAATGAAAAAAAACAAATCACAGGAAAATTCTAACTATATACCATTAGTAAATAAAACGATTTAGCTTTAAACGTTTTTACTAATTATTATAACCCTCCACCTCGCAACAAGAAGTAGAAACAAGACATACCCTAGCGACCGAGCTTTTTCAACCAATCTTAAAGATTCTTACAGACTTTAAATATAACAATCCTAAATTCGTCTTTCCAATAACTTAACTTATTAGACTTTATCAACATCTATAAAAGTTGTATATATTCAAGTACATCAATAATTAAAAGCTAAAATAAGATAACCTGGATTTGAAGAAAGCTAATATATATCTAAGAAAAAAGAGAGATAGTCTTTAGACTTATCACAACAAACAACTATCCTAGCTACACTTTTTTAAATAGATACTAAATTCGTCTCAAGAACGACTAACTAGTATACTTAATAACTAGAACCACCCTTCTAGGCTCAGTCTCACAAAGTCCTCAAATAATACAAGAAAAGGATAAAGAACTATCTATTCGAGATAATAACCCCTATTTTAGTATAGAAATACTATAGTTAACTTTTCAAATCAAGTAGAACTACTACTTAGAAAGCATCTTCTATTTCTAAGTATACAAAATTTAGTATATAGAATAGCCTCTCAATTGATTTATACTACTAGAAAATATTAAATAACAACGCATTTTATAGGCCAATCTCACTTATAATTACCCAGTATATTATCTATAAAAGGCCTTAGATCAAAGGATACCTTCCTGGGTAGCGCAACTAGCGAAGGAAATGTCAAGTAAGTGGGATGTGGTAAGGGTTCCATACGAGACCAAAGGGACAGTCGGAAGCTAGTGCCTATTACACCAAACTCAGACCGGGCAATTGTGTCTAGCAAATGTCCGCATACCCGACAGAGATTCCACGTGGTCGTCTCAACTCGGGGCAGGAAGAACAGATGCTCTCCTGTACTCTCGCCAGATTTCCAGTCAAAGCAGGCTAGTCGGAACTCTACCTAATACACTTCATTAGGGAAAGCGAAAGCTGACACATAAAGAAACAGCTCGCTAGCCTGGATAGACATAGACAGAGGGTCTGGACCAGTCCACATGAAGACTAACAGCTTGTCAGAAGTGGGATAAAAAAGGCATTCGATCAAGGAAGACCCTGAAGTCTCATACTGTCTACTACTAGCCCTTTCATTTACTGCTAAGTACGGTATTTCTTGGAATCGACATATCTGTCAATGCAACGCGACATCATGGGCAAAATACGTGCCACAACAGAACACGGCTGGAGAGCATTTTGTTTACGGGGAAGTGGGGCCTAGAACAGTAATCTCGCAGAAATCGGCCGAAGCCCTGTCTCGGGAAATACGACAAGCTAGCGCCAACCGAAATTTAACTTTGGTTCTAGGGTTCAGTACATGGAGATTGGTTGCCGACCATTGATGCAACCATGGACTCTGCTGTGGGGCGAAGTTTGAAAACGAATCCCGAAAACAATATATTCTGCCACTTTTTCTGGAGCATGCACGATCCCATTTCTGTTATTGTGCAGCTCGGAACCCACACCTGGTTGAGTCGCAAATTTCTAGCGCTGATCTCGATTCTTATGTACTACTCCTCGACTTGGTCCTGAGCTTTTGCGAAGAATCAGCACAAAGACAGCGGGGATAGAATACCGCTGTATTAAACAGTTACTGCATGAGGGAGCTGTCCACTGTGTCCAGTGAGCCAAAAGGGTCCGGGTTTAGCCAGCCGCTTTCAAATGGGTTGTCTTCGAATGCACCGGATCTATCAATGCTCTTTCTTAAAAGGGATTGGGACGAACAATCTAATCATGTTTCAGAGCTGGTGCGAGTCAATAAATGAACGGCAAATAGTGATGATGTGTTGCTGACAAGTCCGTACTAGGGTCGCGGATAGGTTAAATTGGGTGCTGAATAGAGTTCAGAAGAAAATAATGGAGCAAAACAACAGCTCACACCCAGTAACTGGTCAATGCTGTCGTCCTCCGCGTAGCTGTCTCATGTTTTCCCCATCACAATAGTCCAACAAGTGAAATCATAGTAGAGGGTTGCTGCATTCATTGGGTCCGGGGATACAGTGACAGTGGAAGAGTGGGTGGGAGGAAAGTGTCAGAGATGTGGGGACAGCAAAAGAAAACTTCAATTGAGTTGGGCAAAGTGATCCGTTGACCTCCCGGGGTTGACAAAGATCGGCTCAAGCGCTAGTCATTTCTCGCCGTCAACTACATAGAATTTCCTTGATTAAGCGGGGCAACAGAACGGACTGGTGGAATCGGCTTCTTGATTCACCCGCCTCTGCTGGGAGTAATTAGTAAAGAAGCATTTAAGCAATAATACATAACTCATTTGTTAAATGTCTAGCCTTAATACTCCTCTGGGGATTTAACTAGGCGGTAAGACAATTCTAACAGTTTACATGACTAGCCTGAATGTAATTTCGATACCAAATTAATTAGTACCAGTTATTAACCAACTATAGCTTCAGAGACGTCATCGGGAAAAATCAACCTTTGCTAATCCATTGGACCGTGACTACGAATATCTTTTGCCCCGTGGCGACCACCCATGAAACCCACTTCCCTTTATATTCTCTCTTAGGCGGAACCTTTCGGGCAATGCAAACACTCCATTGCTATGTGTGTTGAACCCAGTGCCCTTATTTGCGAAAACTCGCCAGCGTCGTTCAATCGATGAATAGTGCAAACAGCTCCCTTTCCGCAGCAACGCTACAATGGAGCAATTGCAAACTGTGGATGTGACGCATACTGCCGAGAAAGATGAGGGCCTCATGACACAATTCGCAAAAATTGTATGGCCCCAATACTTTCGTCTGATAGGCTGAGCTTGTTAAGTTGCTGATTATTTTGGACATCGCTGAGCGACTGCATGATTGAAGGATGGGTCACAAGCAAATCAGTGACCATCCTGGGGAAGATCTACTCGGCGCCCAGGGTAATGGGACCAGATGCAGATGTTGCAGCTGTGATCGTTAAGCTTAACAGTGACAACGGCATTGTGAAGATTGTGAACGGAGAAAGAGAGGTCGAGGTATTCCACACAAGGCCCAGCGAAGAAGAGAAAACGACGATGGTTATTCTTGAACGTGGTCACCACTGCGTTGTCATGGGTAACTCTAGCACGAAATATGTCACAAAACGAATCTTACCATAACCAAGGCAATGCCGGAAAAAGGAATTATCTAAGTCAAGACGCCAACCTTTTCCAGCAAAAATGAAATCAAACACCAGTGTTCTTCATAATCAACAACTGGAAATCTAGCTACGATACCATAATAGGAACTTTGGGGTTTTCATAGGTCCGGACCCCATGCTGAGGCTACTCTGGGGTAGGCGCGGCTGTAATGATTTTGCTGGACACCATTTCCCCGAGACGGGCTTGATCTCCGCTAGAATCCGCGAAGATGCTGGTAGTGCTGAGTTCGAGAGCTTGGACAACGGTTGTACTACAGGTGCAAGTTTTAGACGTTTCATGGTTTTGTTCTCAGGCTGTTCAGACTGAGACGGTTTGTTGTGTGAACAGCAGGGGAGATCTTCAATTGTGAGTAAGCTTTTTGAGGTACCCATTGTCTTGGTGCCGGTTGCTGTGGGGACGTAGTGGGGTTCAGGAGAACAAAGACATAGGTTACTTGTTGGCATTGGGGGCGAGGTCGTAATTGAGGTTGGTTGGATATTTTGAGGAGGACGAGTGATTGGTCGCAATATTTACGGTTCTGCTTCAAGCCTGACGCGTGACGACTGAGTAGGAGATTCGAGTTTGATTTCTGGGTGGTTCGTGGGCATAGGGGTGTGGGTGCTGGGCCAGGTTCAGATGGCGCATTAGAAACCGCTCTTCCTTTATATGGAGTCTATAATATAGCTCAGAATGTCTGGTGTTGACGTGACGAAAACGAGATTGAAGATCATTAAGGGACAGGAAACCCGGACTGAATCTGCCGCCCGGTCGCTTGGATCGGTTGGCCCCGAAAACTCCGCCAGCCACTTGCATTTCAATCTACATGTTCCTTCGAAATTTATTCTATAGGGGGGTCTACATGCTTTGCAGAGGCCATACGGCCATACAAATCACACAGCAAATCCCGGATCAAGCCGCTAAATCAATGGCTTTGGAATCAATTTCAAATTCATTCTCTTCCGGGCAAGCAATGGCTATCCAGGTGAAGCCGGCAGCTACGCGAGGATCGAGAGATTCAATGCATTCATTGAGGCTGTCAAAGGACGGATTCGGCGAGGGCAACATCGACGATCAACATGAAGAAGCACCTGCCAAACACAACATTTTCAAGGGGTTTGATCAAGAGGACCTGGGCAAGGCTTGCAGCGAGACGACACAGCACCCAATTGCTTCAATGTTCTCGTCCCGAGCCGAACATGATACAAGAGCTCTGTTGGAGCAGAACATACTTCCATGGGTTGTGACAGATGATGTGGCATTTACGGCAATTGAGTCCCCTGCACTCCAACAGATATTTAAGGGCTTGCCGGATGCTCGCCTTCCCTTCTTTTTGCGGACGCTAGGCCGTCGTATTGACGCAGATTTGATCACTGTCGGATCCAGCGAAGAACAAGCACGGATCGCGCTTAGCTTCCAGCCATTGCGGATCGCGGCCTGGGATCTATTGGTCGGATTGCTGCCTAGCTCAGTGGCATTCAACATGCTCCCGATAGGTTCATCTCTTGGTTACTTTGACTATGCCCAGAGTCTTTCGGGACTTGCCCCTTCCCTACCCACAGAACACTGAGTCCCTGCTTCCGGCCTTTAGGACCGCAACTCGATAGACAGGATGTGCATGTTGCTGGTCCCAGCCAAGTTCCGACAGTCTCACAATATCATTCACAGCACGCAAGATCCCTCCAATCTGGGTCTCGGGGAATTCCAGACCAGCACGCCTTGGCGGTAGATCAAATGCGGTCTTTCGGATGTAAAATTTGAAGACTCCTTAATCATCACCTGATAAGCCATCCAGTAGACCTCATGTCTGCTGGATTCCCGGGTCCCAGCGCAGTTTCTCGCGTTGCGACAGCCTCAAAATTTCAGTAAGGCACTCTACTCGGGGTTTAGTAGCGTACAGATGCTTATTTATGGTAGCCCAGTCGGCGTCTGTGGGACCATTATCCCCCCTGCTGACTATGAAAAGATTATCCAGTCCAGACGCCGATATAGTGCTTCGGATGGGGGCCGGTGGTAGAGATACACCTTTGTCAGGCGGAATATCCCTGTGAGGGCATAGGTCGGAGGTGCGAGGTTTTCCGGACTGCTGCGCACGTTGCACGCGACCTGCAATGAACTTTGAGAGGACTCTAGGGAGAGGTTTGTACCCGGGTCGTTTCATTCCAAGGTTTTTCTCGTGCACAATATCCTTATTGTGGTCATTTAGTGCCTAGGTGCGGGGGGCTGAGAATTTCGATCAGGACTATTGTGACGGCTGCCAAGAGCCGGCGAAAGACATGTCGAAATATGGCAGCGCTAAAATGGGCTCTTAGATACTCGGTCGGTTGGTTGGAAGGGCTGGGTCGTGCCGTGCCTTCGGCGTTATGGGTTGTGCGAGAGTAGAATCGAGTTTGTTGCTAGAATCATGACGTCATCTCGAAGAAACTTCCAAGGTTGTTGTTGGCTAGTGCTTTCAAGTGTTTTCAACATGTTCAGCTTGTTATCACGTCTAATTACTACAGATAAAGGGGTGCTGAGTACTTTATCGGCTCGACCTTCTACAGCTGTTGGGAGACGATGGCGGATACTCGAAATGAGGAAGAGCTTGACAGCCAAGCAGAAGTCTTTTCCCAGCATCTGCATCCTCGATTTACCGGAGCGTGTGATGCCATTACTGAAGATGGCGATGACGAGCGTGATGGAAACAGTGCAGGCAACGATGAGAACCAACAGTCCTCTCTCAGAATGCAAGGCGGGGATATTCATCGCGACATCTATCGTATCGAAGCGCGCTCGAGACGGGCCGGATTGAATCAGCGCGCAGCAACCTTCTCCTACTCTCCCAGGCTGGAAGCGGACGATGATCCCGATACTACGATACGAAATGGACCAGGAGCGTTTCGCCGGCAGTTTTTGGCTCGTTCTGAGCGTGGCGTCACCCACATATCTACACCAAAAAGCTTCGTGGACTTTTTACAACTATACGGCAGGTTCGCCGGTGAGGACCTGGCTGAGTCGGAAGATGAGACAGATGCTGAAACAATCGGGGCACCGGTTGATGAAGCAGAGGCGGAAAGGAGACCATTGCTTGCCGGTCGTGAAAGTTCTCGAGGGGACGCGTCAGACGTTAAAACTTTCTTCAAACTCCTGAAGGCGTTCATAGGAACCGGTATCATCTTTCTCCCCAAGGCTTTCAGCAACGGTGGTATACTCTTTTCATCTATTGCTCTCATCACGGTCTCGATAATGACCACCACCTGTTTTCATTTGCTGCTAGCATGCCAGAGACGGTATGGTGGCGGCTACGGCGATATTGGAGAAGCTGTCTCCAGCAGGCATCTTCGCTCCTTGATTCGGCATTTCGATCACTACGTCGCAGCTTGGATTCGTGTGTGCCGCCATTGCTTTTACTGCGGACAACCTGCTTTCTTTTGTGGAGGGTGTGGCGACCGATTATATCCGCACACCGTCGTCCATTTCTATTATCATCGCCCTACAGTTGGTGGTTCTCGTGCCTCTCACCTTCATTCGCAAAATCTCTCGTCTCGGAGTAGTAGCATTACTTGCAGATGTCTTCATCTTCATCGCCATTGGGTACATATACTACTCCGATCTTTCGAAAATTTCTCGCAATGGTCTAGAGCCCACTGTCAGGCTGTTCAACCCCAACAAATTCGTCCTAATGATTGGGTCGTCCGTATTCTTGTTCGAAGGTATAGGGTTGGTTCTCCCTATCCAATCTTCGATGTCACACCCACACCATTTTGGCCGCATCCTCAACACCGTCATGGCTCTTATCACTTTCTTTTTCGCTTCCGTCGGAAGCCTCTCATACGGGGCATTTGGTAGACAGACAAAGATCAATATCATCAGCAATTTTCCGCAGTCGATCAACTTCGTCAACTTCGTCCGCTTGTCTTTCTCGCTAGCCGTTCTTGCGGGCACTCCAATGCAGCTTCTTCCTGCTGTGAGAATTCTGGAAGGATGGATATTCGGCCCCAATTCTGGCCAGCGAGCCCCTGTTGTAAAGTGGAAAAAGAATATGTTCAGAACCGGCCTGGTCGCTCTTTGTAGCTTGATTGCAGCACTAGGTGCCAGGCAGTTGGATAAATTCGTTGCTTTGGTGGGATCCGTTTTATGTGTTCCCTTGATATTCGTTTATCCGGCGTATCTGCATTGGAAAGGTATCGCGAATACTAGGTGGGCAAAAGGAAGAGATATAGTGATCATTGCGTTAGGGATTGTCTGCATGATTTATACCACTGTCGTGACTGTGTTTCTAGATTCTTAATTAGGAATGATGACTTCCAAGATTCATCCACACTTGTTTTTTTTTTTTTTCAAACCTTTAACTTGAAACTCAATTTGATCACGTTTGACAATCCGGATCCACGCTTTCAACAAACGTTACCTAGGTAATGGTGGCTACCGCCGTTAGCTATAGAAGATAGGAGAGAAACGCCGTGGAAAATTCCCTTGGAGGACGCCCCGAACCCAACCTCCGACCTCCACTGGTGGGCCGTAATGCCCAGACCCATCTGAGCAGGCTAATTATCTATTTAGCCCCAGCTCCATACGCTTCAGTGGGTACGAGAGTATCGGATCGCGGTTTCTAAGCTTGCCTCTCAAGTCAAGCTGCCCTGATCGGCATCGAATATCCCATTTACTATGTGACCATGGAGGTGTTCCAAAAAATCCTTGGAAGGGCTCCAAGTATGCAGAAGAATGTTCTCTCCAGCCATTGATAATGCATTTCCTCCCTAGCTGGCTTCTATAAACAAATAATGACAACGTCATCTCTTTTGTGAGGCTCCAAATTTTGCGCTCCTAGGAGTCGGCCGCACAAGCCCACCAAACCCATAAGTATTTCAAGGCGCGCGAAAGCTATGTTGTTTGCGCCAATTTCTCATTCGCTCATATCTACTCAAAATTCGCAGAAACTCTAAGAATTTACACAAATATTGCTGCCTGAAGACATACCAATGATAAGTGTTGCCATCCGAAAGTAATAAATAATACTGAATCTCCATCCATTTGAAGACATTACAACTACGTCACTTTCGATTAATCACCGGTCTGTCCTAATTCGTAAACTACACCTCGGTACTGCAATAATTCCTCACTCGGATTCTCGTGTTTTGCGAAACATCAACTACAGTAATAACTAATTTAGATCTCAATTCGCAACGACTGAGCCCCAAAAGTATCAATACTCCCACTGCACAATCCGGGAAAACAGCACAGTGCAGCGTCCTTGTCTTTTCAAAAATAATCCCGGGAAAACGGCAAATGAATGAGGAATTAAACCTATGGATTCGCTCATCGTGATTGTCCTGGACAATGAACGCCAAATGAATGAGGAATTAAACCTATGGATTCGCTCATCGTGATTGTCCTGGACAATGAACGCCAAATGCCCCTTGCTATAGCACAGACTCCTAGGTGGAATAATAATTTACAGGGAATGAATGGTTTGGTAACTGGGAGGCAGAAAGTGACTCGTGGGGACAATGATTCAGGATTGATACTGTAGAAGATGCAGCGCTACCTATTGTAATGGAGAAACCGCGCCACTTCCCACCTGCGCCACATCGTCAAGGATAGTAGTTTTAGTCCGCAGTTCGATAGCATAGCAATTCATACATCCTACACATCTCACAATACAGGCACATTCTTCATTACATTGCTTATTCAGGGCCCTGCTTCCTCCCTATGGTCCCCGTCGAGCACTGAGCACCCCCGCCGTCTTGTTTGCGATTTCAGACCGCCAGCGCGCTCTTCCCACTTCACTATATAGATAAAACCCCTTACACTGTAGGTTTGGAAAGATGTTGCCCACCTAGGACTGAACATCCACCAGTATTTTGCAGTGTTGATCGCGATGCTCCAGCAAGGCCTTGAACCCCTTGTCGACCACCTCGTCTTGGGATATACGCGAGGTGATCATCGCTTCAGGTTTCAGTTGACCTAAAGCGGGTCAGAAAGGGCTCCCCATAAGAGAGACTAAGCTCGAAATGAAATAAACCACATACGATAAAATACAACAAAACTTACCATAGCTCAACGCTCGGATTGTATCCACAAATGACGATTCGTCAAATAATGCAGCACCCATATACCGCACCTCATTGTACATTAACTGGTTCACCGGGAGTGTAGGGCTCTTTTCCCACACCGCAATATTGACTATTGTGCCTTGGGTGCGACAGGCTGGGATTGCACTGACGATTGCCTTCTCCACGCCGGCCGCGTCGATTTCATCTGTCAACTCGCGAGTTTTCTGTGCAACATTAACCTCTCTTGGGTCCAGTATATGCGTTGCGCCGTAGTATAGACAAAGCTTCTTACGGTTGTCCACTAGCTCAGACAACATGATGTTCTTGGCACCGTGAAGCTTCAACACCTGTACCACACCGAGTCCAATCGGGCCACCGCCTACAACTAGCACTGAGTCACCGGTCTTGAACGGCGATATATTAACTGCGTGCCATGCGACAGCGAGCGGCTCGATCAATGCTGCGGCTTCTAGTGAGACACTGTCCGGAATCGGGTAGAAATGTCCTACTGGCGCCACGATCTTTTTGGACATGCCTCCACCATACCCTAAAAGGATTAGGACAACCCACATCAGTATTGGCCTCTGTGAGCTTGAGAATGAAGGGCTAAAACAAACCACTCAGACCTATGAAGCCGATGTTCTCGCAGCAGTGGTTGTATCCCTGCTTGCAAGCGGTGCATGTACCGTCGAAAATAGTTGGACGGACGACAGCTCGCTGTCCGGGGAACACATTCACCACACCCTCGCCGATTTCCTCAACGATGCCCGCGAATTCATGGCCCATACTAACTGGGTATGTCGAGCCGGTGATGTGGTGTGGTTGCGTAGGGATCAGTACGGGACCACCAGTATACTCGTGCAAATCTTTTTAGGGTCAAAATGGTAGTTCATTCACAATCAGCCACATTATATGAAGTAAAGACTCACCAGTGCCGCAGATCCCAGCGTAGGCCGGTCGCATCTAGAGGGGTTCATCAGTACCGTGACCTGTAGCAGTGGGGTGAGACGAACCTTGACTTGTCCTTTACCGCAGACTGGCTCTTCCACCTCGTCAACGCGAACATCTCCTCGTCCGTGGAAACGTACTGACTTGATCGCAGGTCTGCTGGTGAGCGTCGTGCATAATTCGACGACTCGGTGGACGTGTTCATGATAATGGCTGATTTCGATTCCGATGTTTGAGTACAGGTCTCAATCCTGTCGTATGACTTCCTTCGAAGGTGTTGCCACTTCTAAGCTTGCCACAGGGTTCGTTTAAGGGGCTTCTATATGATCGCAAACCGTAGCCGTTGATTGCGACCTATTTGGTTCACAATTTCGAGCCGAAAGACGTGGCAAACGAACAGAAGGACTAGAATGGTAGGTTCAGATATGATCATAGGGCTTACTAGCAAATACAGGCATAGAGTAGCTATTGAGGTATTATAGTTTGAGGACTGAGTCTGCCAGAATGCTTGTAACGTCATGCATTATAATGATCTCGTTACGTCAATGCAATACGAAGGAAGAAAATAAAGATGTTGTCCAGCAGTGTCTTGTCTATAGGTGAGCAGAACAGGGTGGGTGGCGTGAAAATAACGCCTATTTGCTGGGTTCACGATGCCGGAGCTCCTTCCCTGGTTATTCCGCGTCATGTGCAACATTCCAAGAATTTCGCGCTGCTGGCCAGCTCAAGCACGGCTTCGGTCGCGATTCACTAATATCGTGATTTGAAATGAATGAAAGCGATGACGTCGGCCTCGCTTAGCTAGGAAGATAACCTGATGTGGCTATAATCAAAGAGCAATCCAGTTCTTGAGGCGGGGAGTAAGCGCAGCATCTCACATCCGACCCGTAGTAGCGTAGTAGACCGCCCGGAATTTCCGAATTAGGAAGTACCGATCAGTAATGTTCAACCTTTGCAAGGATGATAGAAAGATCAAGCCGGAAACAATTCTTTTCCGTTGGCTATGAAGGAATGCTGTTACATAACCGTTTCAGCGCAAAGCACATTCATGCAGCGTTGACGCCCACGCCCGGTCGAAAGGTTTCCTCGTCCACAATTCTGCGCCCATAAACAATGCCAATCTCAAGCGCGAAGAATTTATACTACCTTGCTAAAAGATATTATCCACCAAATCGGCCTTTTTAGCGTGCTCCATCATTATGGGGTTAGATAATTCAACATGAAATCAGGACACCTAGAGCCAAGAGAGAGCGTCGACATAGAAACCAATGCAATATCAACAACAATTCTATGAATGACCCGAATGGGAGCAATTAGGGTCCAGCAGAGACTCTTGTCTGTCCAAAGATATAGATTCTCTGTTTTATAAATCAATATCCTGCAGTAATAGTACCGAGTTGTCTAACCTTAGCGCAATCCAAATTTACCGCGCACTGAAGCCTTCATTGACCTCTTCCAACTCATACAATATTTTTGATACCACGTATTCAAGTTGTTCAGGCGCAATGACAGGATGTCGTGCTATCTCCTTCCCGTTCATAAAGACCAACAACATTGTTTCCTTAACACTAACATCCAAGGAGAAAGCGAAATTTTCTTTCATATTGGCCTTGGTTATGCTCAATACCTCAGTAGTATTGCGGTAGTTACTTGCGTGTAAGCCCTTTTCGCTACTGATCTAGCTTCGTCTGCCAACTGTACAAGTTGATGAGAAAGTTACGGAGAAATAAAAACCAGGTCAATATCCGGTGGATCTCAACGAGCGAAGACAATAAACTGCGGGTTATTGTTAAAGAACAGGCCAGAGCCGCGACAAAAGAAGATGCTCTCCCGGGAGAACGGGTCCCGAGAATGAAGTCAACAACACTGAATATCGCACGGTCCCAAGCAGTCCCAAGCAATGACTTGCCAGTGAACATAGGGAGACACGCAAAACGAGTTGATGCAGCACTCCTAGGCAAACACACCCGGCAGCTGTATGACCGATTATCGTGGAAAGAAGCGAGCGTACTGGCTCAACTCCGAACCGGCATGGCAAGACTCAATGGAAATGTCATTGAATCAAAGTAGTAGAGAGGGACCGGTGTGCGTGTGGACAAGCGGGAGAGACCGTGGAGCAATTGAAGAAGCGCCTTGAAGCAGCCTACTAGCGAAATTACTAACCCACGAGGATCCGCTGCGATACGGACATCTGATATGATATATATTACAAGGATTCACGAATTGGCTTTGAGGAGACACAGTACTAAATATATAAGACGCAGAGCAGCCGTGATGTGCGCCTCTTCGGCTTCTTCTGAGATCAATAAATCTCAGACCACTTTTAATCCACTGTAAGAAGTCAGCGTCGTCCAGCCTTTGCAATAGGCCAAACTAACCCTTATACTTTCTAATCAATCCTGTATCGGTATTGCATTTCGTGCGATTGTCTGAAGTCGTGGGAGTGGCTGGGTCCAAGAATCACAAAATCATCGCCTGCCGGGCCTATTAAACTTAGCAATCTAGCGACATCGGCAAGAAACAGTGATATCCTTAAAGTGCCTTGGATGCACAAGTCCAACGAAATCATTGCGGTGCGTCTTGCTAGACCTGTTCAAGCCCTAATTAAACCCATAAGATGATATATCGCCATCTGTGCCCCGCGCACGCAGTAGCCCAAACTAACAGGACTTTCACCCGGAATATCGACGAACTGCCCGATCATGGCCATGTTCCTCATTCCGTCTGGAATGACCTTGGGCCGGTCACAATAGTCCCGCCGCAATAAGGGCGCCGACATCCGAGGCATCACACAGGGTATGGTGATCGATTCCTGGAGGATCCACTCGATAGGGAACTGTAGCTGGTGCAGAATCTCAGTCATAATTTCTTTGCCGGAGCACTTGAGCATCGGCTTCTTGACATAGTCGCCTTCTTTCTCCGGGAACGCCGCGTAGCCCCAAAATACCTTCACGTCAACAGGCTGGTCGGGAAACATGGGTTGCTGTGGGAGGCTGAGGTTTAGCAGCCAGCTGCTGTGCTTGAGGGTGACGAAGGTCCCGGTGCCAGGCTCATCACCTGTCAGCTGGATGAAGCGCTCGAAGAATTTTGTGTTCTTGAGCGTTACGGTGAATGACTCCTGTCGGGATTCACACATCCGAGTGCAAAAGTTGTATGCGTTGCCAAATTTCGAATCTTTGGTCGATAGCTCCAGCCACAAAAGCCAGTTCTCGTCCAGGTCCTTATCGATGTTCATCAACTCGAGCGTTGGTGGCGAGTTGTTTGTCCCGCTCGTCGCCCCGGACATCACTGAGCCTGCTGATACGACAACAATGTCCTGGTGTCCAACTTCAATTGGTGTCTGCGATCCGCTCTCCTGGACCGCGCAAATGGTCGTCACCTGTTGGTGCGATGGCTCGATTATAATATCGGTCACAGTCGTGCGGAAGCGAAAATCCACTCCTTGTGACACCAGGAAATGAGCTAGTGGGGCGATAATGGAATCGTGGGGGTTGTAGCGGCCGACAACAAACTGGTGCGCATCATCCAAACAGTGGGTGCCGTTCTTGAACTGCTGTACATGTCGACGGAATTCCACAAGGCTGTGCCACGGCTGGAAGCCAAATCTGTCAGTATAGAAACCATCAGTATATCACGAGTAAAACCGTCCGTCTGTTGACGATACATACCTTGTAGCTAGTAACAACCAGTAGTTGCTCTGGAAGAAGCTTTGGTGGAAGTAATCACTAATACGAGATCGCCCTATACTCCTCTCCGATCTGAAACCTAAGATGAACAGATCCATGTGATCTCTTAGTCCTAGCCCAAGGTTTTTGGTGTCTATCCGTTCCAGGCCCCAAGAGTCTCGTGCGAGAAATCTGGTATGGGGTTTCTTGCAAGGTGGCTTTGAACGGTTGACTTCCATCATCTCTTCCAAGACGGTCTTTTTCGGGTCCGTCTTCGAGGGTACAAGTGATAAGAGCCGCTCTATGGAAATGTCATTGAATGCTGGCATGACACCAGCCCAATAGTGATAACCATTGACTGGATCACCGCAGGTGACAGAGCCCCCTCCAGCATACTCCAATGTTTCGAGGATATGGATCCGCGAGGGCGGAACATTAGCCTCTTGGAGGAGATGTACTGCCGCTGTCAGAGAGGCGATCCCGCTGCCAAGGATCCAGGCATCAAGATCGTTTGGATCGCGTTTCTCAGGAAATTGATGTGGCATGACGATTTTTACTAGTTGAAGAATACAATCGAATTGCGATGAATGACAATAGGAATCTGTTGTACCGAAACCCACCGATAGAAAATGGTTACACCGGTTCATCTCCTTGAGTTATTAGCCAGTACGCGTCCAGCCAGATATGACGCGGTGGCGACTAGGCCGTATGATGTGTATGGCAGAAATATAAATGCAACCACGGACAAGTATCCTTACCCGTTGATAAAATTTTTATTGAATTCATACTCGGCCCGCCGGTACATGCAACATGCACATGGTCGAAATTTCGCCGCTTCATCCGGTATTTGGGATCGGACTATTTCGCCCTATGATTATTCAACACCGTATATGGGCGAGCTGAATCAAATGATAAGTTAACGTAATATATACTTAAAATACAAATATAGGGTTGATTTCATAATGCCAGATGATATTGTGCAGGATTATATGACGAACTCAGAGAGTGGTCAAATACCACTAGGACCCTTTGGGACAGGCTTATTCATCGTTCACCCAATTCCCCCCAGTATTTGTACGGTATTCCGGGCACATTCAGAAGTACGGTGTTGTAACATGTCGGAACGTGGTCGTTACAGTACGGACTAGTATGGGCATAGCCAATTGAGTACTTGAGAGTGTGATTTACTGCTCCGCACGAATCGAATCGAATCGAACTTTTGCCTGATTCGATTCGATTCGAATAAATATTGAAAATAAAGGTTCGTACGAATTCAAATCCTAGTCCGATTCGAATTCAATTCGAAGTTCGCGAACTTTTTCTTTAAAGCCTCATTGGGAAGGCGGTAAATCAAGTCTGGCAATACCTGCTATTGAACGCCGTACAATCGACACCATAATATGTCGTTTAATGAACACTGTTGCTTTTATTAACCCAAGTAGCTACATATTTAGTGCGTACATAAATAAGTAGCTTAGGGCTATCTCATCATAAGATATTGAGCAAATTGGCTTTGCATTGAATAAGCTTTAGGGCTGTATCAATAAATGTCGGTTTTCCTTAAACACGCCCATGTGGTTATAAAATATATAGTTTATACTTCCAACTTGACCCACCAAGTCCATAATCATATTTGTGCTCCGTTTTGCTTCAAAGTACATTCACTCATAGATCGCAATGAGATACGCGTAAGATTACGATACAGCCTCAAAATATCAGTAGTTGCATCATTTACCCAAGGTAGAGTAAGTGGATAGTCTAATCGGGCTAGCGGAAATTCGACTAGAACGCGTCTCTGCGCGGACGTGCTTTGTCCCAGAACAATATCTGAATCTCGGTCAAAAGTTACTGAAAACCACCGAAGTGCTTTAAGGTAAGCGATCAATCGAGACAAAGCTTGACATACTGATATAACATTACTTTTATAGATGACATCTCCACTTCCTACAATATTCGACTGTCCCAATACTAGGAAGAATAAACGCGATTATGCGGCGCTTAATAAATATGGCCTCCTTGCAGAGAATATTGTCAGGAAGTCACATCACGTGACTACATCTCTCCTAGTTCTTTAGTCGCACAGTAGATAGTTCCTTTCTTCTCTCCTCAGCGCAATACGACTATTTTCCAGTACACTATATTCTACAGTAGATTACTGGCCACTAGTCTAACAGGTTATGAGCTCTTAGCTGCGAAGCCTCTACTTCACCGTAAGCTTCGCACCTGAGTGTCCTCGACTTTGGTGCTTTATTGCGTGGTACCGCCCTACTGTAGAGACTCGATTAGAGTTTTCACTGGCTAAAACTCCATCAGCCACCCCTACCCAGATAGGTAGTACTCTGTATTCCGGTATATTATACGCTCTATCGACTGTTAAATTGACTGTTCGATAACCTTATTGGCTATCTAATCTCCGCGATTGACTGCTATCCACAGAAAATCTATCTATAGAGACACCTTGTCGTATTATCTTATTGGCTGATCTGCTTCTTAATTGCTAGTAGCCCTACTTCAATAGCTTATTGTCTAATCGACTACTGTCCCCTCTCAATTTCTCGACTTCTGATTTGTCTGATTCGATTGATCGTTATCCCTACTTTACCGTCCTTACTTTAGCCTACTATCTGTATAGTATATAAGTAAGTATATATCTAATTATATTGATATCCTTACTATCTATATAGCAAGTACTTAAAATATTAGAGTCTCCTCTAGACTTACCTAAATAGGAGCCTATTATTATAATAGGAAACGCTCTATCTCTCTTTACTATAGTTTCTTCGGTCTATATAATAATTCCTCTAGTCCTTCTGGTAGGATCTATCTTTTAATATAATTTCGATCATTATTATAAAAAGGATATCTCTAATATTATACTAAAACTAAAGAGAGAGTCTAATTAGACTATATAGGAAGCTTATCTTTATATAGTATTGAAGGAATATAATATAGCCTATATTAAGATACTTAAGGAAGATGATACTAAACCTTCTTGCTCTTATTATAACAATTTAGATACTAATATAATTTATTAAGTAGCCTTAATAAGGATAGATAGTAATACTTAGCTTATTATCAAAGTTATTATATAGGAAGTATATAGTAAGTGCTACAATAAGAATTGCTAGCTTCATACTAAGTATAAGAAGGAGAATAATAAGTGAGAAAGCTATAATATCTATACTTTTAATCTACTTTATAGTACTCTAGATATGATTCTTATCTTACTTATAAATAAGCTAAGATTAGCTAGAGAAGTATATAGAACACTCTATACTAAATACAGTATACCTTTGTGGTAGAATATCTTTAAGAAATTCGATGTATTTATAAACTTATATTATAAAGGGAATAAGCCATAGGAGTTTGCTCGGAAATTCAAGGATATAGTATATGATCTTAATATTTATAGTACTTAGATTAGTCCTTATACTATCCTTCTCCTCTTTATTTGTTATATTAATGATAACCCTAACTATTAAGACTTTATTTATAGGCTAGAACCGGATCTTAAGGATCTAAATCTTATGAATATAGTCTATAATAAGTTCTCTATAATAGAGAGTATATTAAAGCCTATTTTGTCTTATAATCTGTCTTCTGCTAATATAATCTTAATATTATCTAATAAGGATAATTCTTCTTCTAATTCGAATAATAAGAAGAAGGATAATAAGAAGCCTAAGGATGATAAGAAGTAGAAGGATATTAAGGATAAGAAGTAGCAAAAGAAGTCTACTAACTAGAAAGAGAATATTATATTCTATAAATATTATAACTCTTTAGGAAATCACTTTTCTAAGAGTTACTTACTAAAGAATACTATATTATTGTTGTTAAATACGACTTTTTAATAACCTATTTAGTAATAGATGTTCTAATAAGTAAGTGTGCTGCAACCTAATTATATTATTGGCTAAGTGGATACTTAAGGATAGATTATTCCTATCTAGTAATAGTAATAATATACTATAAATATAGTATTTACTCCTATATCCTACCTACTAGCTCCTTAATAAGGGCTATTATCTAGCAATCCTATTACTAAGTATAACAATTTATTTATAAATGCTCTATTCTAGGAGTATTATATTATATTAGAGGGAGTGTTTACTATATTAAAAGAAGTATTACTTGCTTCTAATAATAATGTTTCTAGATAGATAGTTAACTCTAATACTAGTACTTATATGACTCTGTATAGATTAGTCTTTATTAATTTCCGGCTATATATTCTTTCTATATCTATAGTTATAGGAGATATTTTTTATACTAAAGGTTATAGTAATATTATTCTTTAGATAATAAGCTAGGATTTAATAGATTATATTAGCTCTTTAATACTATATAAAGTATGACTTACTCCTGATCTTAAAGCTAGCCTAATCTTAATATCAGCTTTTGATAAAGAAGATATTGGAATATAGGTAAAGAACGGTATTATAATATTCAAGCTTTATAATTAGTAATCACTTTAAGATATTATAGTTAGCTTTATTATCTATAAAGAAGAGTACTATTAGTTAAACTACTCTAGTATTAATAAAATTAATTTTATACTAGATAATAAATAGCTCTATATAATACTTTCTAGATCTCTAAACTATATATTAACTAATGATTCTCTAAGCTCTACTTTTATTACTAAGAAAGGCTCTATTACGCCTATTTTAGTTAATCTAGTGTACTGTTAAGCTTATTATACTAATAAAAACTATATTAAGAAGATAGAAACTTATGTTAATAGTATTAAATTAAAGAAGAGAGCTAGTATAATATTCTCCTATACTCCTTATATCAAGGGCAAAGGATATATCTTATCCTTTAGTAAGTAGAGATCAATTTATTTAAAGCTAGGAGAGTTTATCTATCTTAATATCTAGAGGCTAATTTTAATTACTTCTTATAGTAGAGAATACTACTTTATTATCTTTATTAATAATATTATATACTTTATATAGCTATTCCTGATCAAATCTTACTCTTAAGTTACTGAGACATTTATATAACTTAGGAATTATTTATAGACTTAATTTGATTACTTAATTAAGCGAGTATATAGCAATAATATATCTAAATATAAGCCCCTTAATATCTATCTTATAGTAGAAGGGATTATTTAGGATCTAACTCTACTATATATAAAGGAACTAAATAGTATTACCGAGATTAAAAACTATTATCTGGTTAAGCCATTGGTTACCATTATAATAAAGTACTAGCTCTCTAAGTATCTCTAGAGGTATTTGCTTAGTAGTATTAACTATACTATAAATTATCTCTATGCTTCTTAAATCGATAAGTTACTATATAAAGTACTCTATAATAAGAAGCCTGATTTATTAAATCTTTAAGTACTTAGTTACTAGTACTAGTTCCTAATTCCTAAGGAAAAGTAGACTACTAAGCTAGATACTTATATAGAGGAAGTAAGGCTAATTACTTATAATAAGGGTAATAACTATGTACTGTATAATATATATATAAAGAAGATTAAACATTCTAGGAATATTATCTTTAATAAAAACCCTTCTCTAATATTACTCCCTAGTCTAGATTATAATCTTAACTTATTATCCTAGGAATAAAGGGAGACTTAATCATTATTAGATTAGTATATACCAATCAACTTTCTTAACAATAATAAGCTAATTTAATACTTTAAAGATAGTAAGTATTAATATCAATAGTATATTCGTTCTTTATTACCTATATCCTTTTTATTTAGTATATCTTTAAAGCTTATAGTTAAAGATAATAATAATAAAGTATTCTTTTATCTACTAAATCCTTCTCTTTATTACTTCTATCTATTAATTATTAAGTATACTATTCTAATAAATACTCTATCAATTCCTCTAATAAACACTTTATCCAATCTACTCCCTAATCTTACTATATTTGACTTTAACACTAAAGATAATATAATAATAAATAGCTTTAGAAGATATATAAAGGTATAATAGGAGGATAGTAGTCCCTACTTAGAAGAGAATAGGATATCTAGTCTTATAGACTAATAGCTAGCTTCCTAGTAAGCTATTTTAGATTTATAATATAACAATTAGTATAATACTCCTTATATTAACTTTACTTATCTAGATCCTATTACTAATAATACTTCTAATCCTAATTATAAGCTATCTTATAGTCTAGTAGATTATGATACTTCTAATTAAACACTATAATAATTAACTAGGATCAAAAAGCCTAGTTAAGCTTATATTAAAAGCCTTATAAGCAAGTTATTTTTTAATAGTAATATCTTATAGTTTCTAGCTAAATCTCCTAATATACTTATCAGCTTATTTATAGCTACTACTTCAAAAGCTAAAGAATAATAATATACTCTATCTAAGCTTATAGCTAATAATATTAGCTTTAAGCTAAATAGATAGATATAGATAATAAAGTATATTAAAAAAGATAAGTAGCTTATTATAGTTTATAAAGAGCTTACTAGGCAAATTAAGAATAGTATATAATATAGAATTCTATACTCTAAAGCTATAAAAGGCTATTATCCTCTTACCCTTTAATAGGTTTTTAAGATCAAATATAATAGTATATATAAGATATAGCTTATTATAAGAGAATTCTAGTAAATTAAGGACCTTAACTTTTATAAAGTATATATAGTTATTGTAAAGCCTATATCTTTTAAGATTTTTGCTATAATTATAGTATTAATAGGCTAGCTAATTTATTATATCAATATTATAACTACTTTCCTATATACTAAGCTTAAAGAGCTAATTAAAATTAAGCTTCCTAAAGGGCTTAAGGATTAATATCCTAATAATATTAGACTACTAATAAAGACAATTTATAGGCTAAAATAAAGTCTAAAAGAGTAGTATATATTGTTATATAATATAATGGTTTCTATAGGTTTTACTTGTACTTAATCTAATCACTTAATCTTTATAAAGAATAATATCTTTATACTAATTTATATTAATGATTTACTTATACTATCTCTATCTAAGTAAGAAATTAATAGTTTTAAAATAGTGATTGCAAAGTATTTTAACATTTTAGATAAAGATATTCTTAAATATTACTTATCTATTAATATCTTTTATAATAAAGATAAAGCTATTAACAATGATATAATCTATCTATCTTAATATAACTATATTAACAAAATTCTATCTTGCTTTAGCCTTAAAAACTATAAGCTAGTAGCTACTCTAATAGATAAAAAACTATCTCTTATACTATTAGATAGTACTACTTCAAAGATAGATATTAAAGAATACTAAACCAAAATTAGTATACTTATTTAGCTAATAGTTTCTATATATCTAGATATTTTATTTATTATTATTAAGCTGGCTAAATACGCTAAAAATCCTACTTTAGTATATTTCTAAGTACTAAAGTAAGTCTTTTGCTATCTTATAAGAACGAAATATATAGCAATTATATTCTATCTTAACAAAAATCGTTATTTAATAGGATACTATAATACTAACTAGGCCGGCCCTTATAGTAAAAAAGGACTATTAACATCCGGCTTTGTATTTATAATAGCCGGAGGTCCTATTTCGTAGACTTCAAAGAAACAGTCCTATATTATACTCTCGACTACCGAGTCAGAGTATATTGCTAAAGTATTGGCTATATAAGAAGCTATCTAGCTAATACAACTATTAACGGAAATTAGTATCAATAGCTTCTTAAAGAAACCTATTAAGATTTATGCTAACAACAACAGCATTATCGCTCTAGCATCTAATCCTGAATTTTATGCTTATACGAAACATATTATGATTCGGTATTACCGTCTTCGTAAAGAGATATAAAAAGGTATAGTGAAGTTCGTAAAGATTCCGACTACTAAGATAGCAGCCGATAGCTTGACTAAGCCCCTCGGAAAGATTATATTTCGGCGATTTATTCAACAGATAGGCCTGGTGGCCTATAAAATCACTTAATTGACTTGATTTCTGGTTTATAGGTATTAAATAGGGGGCAATTTGACGTTCTACAACTGGTTTTTTATGGGGGGTTAAGACTGCTTGAATTATGTTGCGACTATTGCACTAGTCGTGGGGGGTGTTAGGAAGTCACATCACATGACTACATCTCTCCTAGTTCTTTAGTCGCACAGTAGATAGTTCCTTTCTTCTCTCCTCAGCGCAATACGACTATTTTCCAGTACACTATATTCTATAGTAGATTACTGGCCACTAGTCTAACAAATATACCACTTCCGCCTCCCCGAAAGAAGATGGCGGTCCGGTCCGCCGTTAAGTCGCCGACTCCTCCGATTTCAACCTCTCCTACAGCTCCCAGCAATGTCTCTATGAGTCTATCGAATCTTGATACGGATATACGTCCTTCGCAATCAATATCTCAGGTCGAATGCGAGGTAGAGAGGGTCGAAATCAAACAGAAAGATGAGATTAGGTCGAAAGAACGGAGCTGGGTTTGGAAGCACTACCTTACTACACCTGAATCTGGTACCTGGAGATTAGGAAATAAGGAGCGGTCCGAGCTTAAACACTTGTGTATTGTATCGCCATCCACATGTCGATTCTTTCGATTTGCATCGAAACTGCGATCTTCAACCACGGCGTTGAAACAGCACCTGCAGCAGACCCACAAGCTCTTCCAGGACGGCCATTCAGGGTGCGAAGGTCCGTTAAGCTCATGGATTTCTAAGGAAAAGAAGCTCCCATTCGAAGAAGCTGTCTTGAATTGGATTGTATCAACCTGCCAACCGTTTACATGCGTCGAACAGCCTTCATTCAAGGCTATGTTGAGGTCTGCAGGCTTTCAGGACTCCGTACCAAGTGCGGATACTGTGTCGCGCCGATTGTGTCTTCGGCTTGATGCTATTGACAGTGAGCTTCGAATCCTGATGTCTTCAGCACCCTCAATTGCGCTATCTTTGGATAGTTGGACCAGTCAGAATTTATTGCCCATGCTAGCCATTAATGCTCACTGGATGTCCTCTGCCTTCCAGCAATATCGAGCTTGTATTGAGTTCGTTGAAATTGAAGGCAGCCACTCTGGAGGAAACCTTGCTGATATCGTTGCGACGGTTCTCGAGAGATTTCATATATCTGATAAAGTTATGACAATTTACAGCTGACAACGCATCGAATAACGATACCCTACACCGATCTCTCTACCAAAGGCTATCTCAGCGGTACGATGAGTACCTGGCCGAGACTATCATCCGAGAAGGGACGATGAAGTTTACCCAGAACTCCCGAATCCGCTGCTTTGCTCACATCTTGAACTTGGTTATGAAAACTATATTGCGGTCTCTCCGCGCTAGTTCACATAAGGAGGCCTGTGACCTCCTTGATGATGTTGCTAAGAGGAGCTGGAAGACGGTCGACGCTCCTACTTCGCCTATAGCAAAGCTCCGACTACTTGTCCTTTGGATTGCGCGATCTCCTCAGCGGATACAGAAGTGGGATAATCGACCTGGCTGTACAAAAGCTATCAACTACGATGTTGATACTCGATGGAACTCTACCTTTATTATGATTGTGAGAGCTGAAGAGTGTCGCCGTCAGCTCGAAGATACAGTCAACGATGATCCAGATATCGAAGCCTTACGTCTTACACCCAACGACTGGAGACAGCTCTCGGATATCAAGAAGATCCTGGCTCCCTTCAACGAATACACCGAGTACGTCTCTCGGGATAGCCCCTCAATCCATATGGCGGCGCGTATGTTTGGAGAGCTCCGTTCTATACTCCTCGCTATCAAGGAACGACGAGGCGAGTGGCAGAAGGTCTCGCCAGCAATAACTGTTCCTGTCTCCGATCACTCCTGGAGAAGTACCACGACTGCGTCAAAGTCAACGACATATACTATATCGCAAGCGTTCTGGACCCTCGAATCAAGACCAAGTGGCTCAAAACGCTACCAGATGGGGAGAAGATTATTGACCGAATCCGGGAGTTCCTGAAGAAAGCATATTCCACTACAAAACAGCCTGTATCGACTACTCCAAACACCAATTGGAAGAGCTTCGAATATCGATTTTTGGAAGCCTTTCAGCCTACACAGTATAACGTCGCCGAGTCTGATATCGACAAGTATTTCGATACTCCGACAATCAGCACTGGTTTTGATATAAGCCAGAGCCAGTCCGAGTTTATACGAAACTGGTGGAAGGCCAACATGATTGAATTTAGTTGTATGGCAAAGGTAGCACAAGATCACCTTGCTATACCGGCAGCAGAGGTAGATATCGAAAGATTGTTCAATGGTGGGAGAGATGTGCTGGGGATTCGACGTTTTTCCATGAAAGGCAAGACCCTTGGGACCTTATTAAGGCTGAAAGATGCTGCACGCTGGAAGTCTTCATAGTTATACAGTAACAGCTTTTTTGGGCATACAGGTGCTTGATATTCTAGATCTTATTGGCAGAAGTAGTCTTGTAGGGGCCGAGCATTTCGAAAACTCGTTCTACAAACCCTTTTCCCTAAAAAGGTTAGATGTTAGTTCGCGAACCTGTTCGAAGTTCACGAATTTTGACAAATCGAATCGGCCATAGATTCGAAGCACCGAAACCATGGTTCGAAATCGATTCGATTCGCCGAAATTCGCGAACTTCGAACAGTTCGAAAATTCGTGCGGAGCGGTACAATCTACCATGCGCACCTGATATTAGCCCACTCTCCTTTACCTAGCGCATGCTGGATGATCTAAAGCGACGAGGTTGGAGCCAATATGGAGGCCGTTACTTGTACCAGGCACTCAAAGGGTGCTATACCGTCAGATCCTCTAGTGCGATATCAATGATTCACTGTCATTTATAAGCTTATAAATAGAGTGGTATTTCTTTACTCACATTTTCTAGTAGTCAAAACCATAGATGGCGGGACGATAAAGAACTATATTCTCTATACTCGTGCATATGTTTGAATATACTTAGTTCTATTCAAATTACATCGTCCTCAGGATTAGTAAGATAGGTCAGACTAAGATTCGTAAACCTACGACACTTTATAGTTGAGGTTTTGCGAGGCCACAAGACCATTGTTTCTTTCTGACAGAGGTCATTAGGCTAGTCTCCTGTACTAGACATTTGCATGTTAAAGCCCTCTTATCAGATATTTTGGCCCAGTTAGCTAGTGAAGGGGGAGCGACGATTTAATTGGTAGCTGGCTGTGGATAGTTAAGTCAGTAGTGTCTTGGGGTCTAGGTTGGGAACCAAAGTATCTTTTGCGGTGAACAAGTTGAAAGGAACGCGAGAGGGACTAGACCTTGCCAACTCCCACATTTACTCCCGTGGGAGTAGTCCTATGGGACCATATAGGACTCCTATATAGTCCCATAGGGGTGCCAAGCGGCGGGACCAAGTTGCTAGTCCTGTCCTATAGGAGCTTAGCGGGACTCTTATAGGACTATAAACAGTGCAAATATATAGAAAAACGTGACTTATATAAGTTATATAGAAATACCTTATATTATTAGGTATTCTACTTATAGTCAGAGAATTATCTTAGAATGATATTTAGCTAAAAATAGTATATTATATTATTCTGTAATTAAACTATCTATACTTTATAGTATATTTGTATTTATCTTTATCTCTACGCTGCTTATACTGTCTTTAAGGGTATATTTAGCTAGTACTTTTAATTATAGGTAATAGGTATTATATCTAGACTTCGGCACGACCCACTATAACCCGAACCCAACCCAACCCAACCCAACCCAAAATGGGTTTTGGGTCTATTGCTTTGACCCAACGATGGGTTTTGGGTTATACCTAATAACCCAAAACCCATTGGGTAACCCATTGGGGCCCCAATATAGTGCAAACAAAACAAACAAAAATTTTATGTGGTTAAAATTCAAAGATTTGAATATATATATATCTAGTATAATAACTCAATTACAAAACAAAAACAAATTTATATAAAAAGCATTTAATACTACTAAAAAAGTATATTTAAAAATGCCAAGACTTGGATTTTATGAATTTTATGAACTTTTATGCAAAAATGGGTTCAAATGGGTTATTATTGGGTTATTGGGTTTAACCCATTGGGTTTTGGGTTGGGTTGGTTTATGGAAGGCGGAACCCAAAACCCAATGGGTTGGGTTTTGGGTCGGAGTCTTCGACCCAAAATGGGTTCTGCCGAAGTCTAATTATATCAAATTATTATCCTCCGACTCTTTCTTAATAGCTTTATTATTGATATCAATTTTATCTGCTTCTTCTAAATTGTTACTATCTTTACTATTACTAATTGGCTCTAGTATATACTTAGGAAGTACTACCTCTCTTCTCTTATTAGTCTTAGTTCTTTTGTCTAGATTAAGGATAGACTCTTATAGGGATTCCTTTCTAGTTTTCTTACTTTTAATATTAAACTTTAATAAATAATAAAGTATTATTAAATCTTAAATAGTTGCTTTATTTAGTAAGCCTTATTAATAATAGTAGATATTACGAGTAGTGCTAAAGAGATACTTAATACCTATTTCTATAGCTAGGATAGAAAAGATATCCTATATAATAGCTATAAGTATAGGAAATTTATCCTTATTCTTCTTCTAGAAGTAATATAGATTAATTACAACTTATTTTATAGATTATTAGTATAGTTAAATATAAATTAGGATTCTCTATATATACCGAGATTAAGATATCTCTTAAGTTCTTCTTACTAGCTAGTTTTTAGTTATAGTGATTACTCTAGCTAATCCTTCTTAAAAAGACTTATTATTATATCTATATTATATAATAAGAGATTTGTCTTTTTAAGTACTTACTTTTCTAGATTATATTTTAAATAATCCTTAAGATAACTATAGAGAGAGCTTTTATATATATTATACTAGGAAGAAGTAGAATTATCGATTTCTTCTTCCTACTTTAGTCCTTTAAAAAATTTAAGCTTATACTATAATATAAGAATTATACTGATTATATATATACTATTATATACTTACTTAGTTATCTTATAATATACCGAAAGCTTCTTACTTCCTACTTTAAGAGCTTAAAATATAGCCTTCTTCTAGAATACTTTCTTTTACCGGAGTTAGGCCTAAGCCTATTTAAAATAAGTAAATAGCTAGTTATAGACCTAGAATATATTATAGATAGTTATTGTCTTAATTTTTAATAGGCTAACTATCTACTTATAAAAAGGCTTTATAATATAAAGTAAGTACTCGATCTACTATTACTTACTTTTATTAAGTTAGAATTTAGGGCGCTAGTACTCTATATAATATCTTTAGTAGTTAACTAAGAGATAATTAGTATACTAGAGTATAAGATATATTAAATTCTACTAAGTATATATATCCTAGATTAGTATAAGTCGTAATTCCTTACTCTATAGATATAAAAATGTCTCCTACTACTATAAACTAGTATTAATAAAAACTATAAAAGCCTATATCTAGTTATATAGTTAATATTAAATAAGATTAATTGATTATTTAGTTAGCTTATCTTTACTAGGGTATAAATAATATCCTTCTATCTCTTTACTTTTAGAAGAATACTCCTAGTTTCTTCTAACTAAGTTATTACTATTATATTATTTTTTAGATTAACCTTTATTAGGCTAAGAAGATCTTTTAGACTTAGTTAAATTATATAAGTAAGATATAGAATCTATATAATCTTAGTAGAAGAAGAAAGCTCTATCTATTTAATTAAATTATATAGACTATTAACTAGGGTTTTATTATTTAATATATTATCTATAGTAATTATAATTACTCTATTAGTAATCTAATATTCTTTAAGAATCCTAAAAAGAATATCTATAAGATAAGTACTAAAGTACTAGCTATAAATTAGTATAAAACTAAGAAGAATCTTATAATAATCCTATTTATTGTCTATAAAATAGCTAGTAATAGCTATAAAGGCTTATTAGAAGGGTAATATCTAGTAATTAAATATAATTAAAAGCTTTATCCCGGTTAGGAGGAGTAAGAGTAGCTTTTACTACTCTATCTAAATAATTGATTAAAGCTGATATTAGGTAGTCTTTAGTAAGAGTAGGGTTAGCTTTTATTAAGAAAGCTAGGCCTTTATAATTAGATCTTAGAAGTCTTTATACTAGAGGACCTAAAAGAGAAGGTATAAGTTTATAATAAATTTAACTTAGGCTTATTTAAATTGCTATTAGTTAAATATTCTTCGGGTAGATATATAAGTAGACTAGATAAAAATATATATTAGTATTAGGCTAATAAGATATAGATAGATTAAGATATATAATATATTAAAAACTAAAGTAATTACTATATATCCTACTAAGTTAACTCCTTTTATCTAGCAACTTTATATATATAGCTTAATAAATATATAATAAGCGATTTTAACTTATTTAAGATTAAAGATAGGTATAATAGTGTCTTTCTATATCTCTAATAGAGTACTATTAGTTTCTTAGTTTAGAAGTAGGCTACTTAGTTAAAATACTCCTAAGTAGTAGAGATATACTTTACTTTAAAGTTAACTTTATAAGTCGGAGATAGTAGGTAAGTACTTACTATATAGTACTACTACTTAATAAAGTTAGTCTTATTTATTTAAGTCTAAAGAACCTAGAACTTTTAATTTCTTAGGTTAATTAGATAGAGACTAGAAGGAATAGTATTTAGTTATAAATAAAGAGTATTAGATTCTAGGCTATTATTAACTAGCTATTAGCTAATTGAATAATCTAGTATAAAGGGCTTATTAATAATACTAATACTAAAGATAGAAAAAGTTAAAAGATAAATTTAGGATAATATAATCTAAGACAAAGGGCTAATATTAGTATATAGATTATACTAAGATATACTAGAAAAATAGTTTACTAGTAAGGAAGAGGTATAAAAGGAAGATCTCTAATACCTACCTTTATAAGGATAAGAGTCGTATTTAGTACTAGTGAATTGAAATTAAGGGTAGCGTGATTATATATTATAAATAGACTAGTACCTATTTAATAGAGTATTCCTATTAGACTATCGAATAGGAGTCCTATAGGAGTCCTATATTATAAAGAGCTGATTAGATTTAGGGGTATCTACGATCCCCTATAAGTCTAAAATTCAATCTTTATACTAATAGGTATATAGAAGTTAGACCTTATAAAGCCTATAGGTATAATTTCTGACCGAGGTTAGAAATAGTAGTGATATAAAAGAGGTTTAGTATATAAGTAATCTCTGACCGCGGTTAGAAATAGTAATAGTAGAAAGTAGGTTTGAATATATATATTCTACTCTACCACTTCTATATAATTCTAAGTTCAACTATCTCCTTTATCTATAAGCTACCACACTTCTATATCCTAAGTTCTAAGTGGTTCCTTAATATATGATTTTGCAATAAGGACTTGAATAATATATTAACTTCCCTTATACTATATGATGTAAAGAAGCTATATTAATAATAAAAGTGACAACACTGATATATATATAAATAACAGTATTTTATCTAAACAGTCAGCAGTCTTATATAGCCGAAATAGGAAATACTAAGCAGAATTATGCTAGCGTGGGACCATATGGGAGTCCTATCACCCCCGTGGGACTCCCATGGGAGTGACAGGGTAATGGGACCAAAATATCTTTAGTCCCGGCGGGAGTGATGGGACCAGGAAATGGGACCAAAAGATTTTTGGTCCCGTGGGAGTTGGCAAGGTCTAGCTTGAATTACGAGGGCCTTCCTTGTTATAATGATTTTGATATCAAATAGCCCTAATATGATTCAAGTTCTTCCAAATAAACCACTAGATAGGAGCCTCCGATATGGCGAGGGGCGCCAATTACATCCTCTTCCCCAAATTTTACTATGTCCCTCTTAGACCTTGCCAACTCCCACGGGACCAAAAATTTTTTGGTCCCATTTCCTGGTCCTATCACTCCCGCCGGGACTAAAGATATTTTGGTCCCATTACCCTGTCACTCCCATAGGAGTCCCACGGGGGTGATGGGACTCCCATATGGTCCCACTAGACCTGGCTAGGAACCGCGGGTGAACCTCACGAACCTCAAGGAGGTTCACCCACCCGGAGGTTAAGGTTCCATAACCTAGAACCTCTAGGCGGTTCTATCTTGGACCGAACCTCATAGAGGTTATCCGTGGGTGAACCTAAGGTTCAATAAGCATGACAAATAGGTAAAAAACATGACTTAGGGTCAACTACATAAATTATATAGAAATAGGCTATATTCTCTCGTAATTATAAAACAGAAGTTCATTAATGTATGCCCTTATAGGAGGATTTAGTGCATATCATAGATTCAGCTTCGAATTAGGGTTTTAATTTTTAATTATTAATGGTTTATATTATATCTATAGTACAGTGTCTAGTTATAGTTCTGAAGAGTCAAGATTCAAGTAATCAAGCTATATACCCATCTAGTAGTCTCGACTTCTTCCGTATTCTACCAGATATACAATACTACATATTAGGGAAGTCAGGTAAGGATAATGCCCTATTCTTATCTAGTTCCGCAAATTTATCAGCATTAGAGTCTTCCTTATCGTCAGAATTAACTACAGGCCGCTTTCTAGCAGCAACTACTAAGAGTAGCGGTACGTCTGGAGTTACTTATATAATTGATATAGCAGCCAATATATTAAGACATATCTTAATATCCTCCTTATCATCACTAATTGCCTCGAAAGCATATATCTAGATATTAAGTGCTTTAGCCGAAGTAGCTATCTTATAGTCCAAAAGATACTCTTAGAGAATCAGCCGCTACTCCTTCTTAATATCAAATCTTATTATATATATATACCAGCTACCTATAAGCGACCACTGGGGGTGGAGGCGCATACAGGTAATATTTTGCTGAGCGAGGCAGAAGCAAATTCAGCCTATATTTGACTTAGTATGGCCTGCAGCCGGCCTTTAGAGGATATAGCTAGGTTTAATTGTTTGAAATTAGTAGTATATAGTCCTTATTTAACTTTATAATAGGTAATAAATTACTAAATATATTATAGTATATTTTAAAGAAGGCTTAATAAAGAGTCTATAGGTAGGATAGGTAGCTTAAAGTTAGGCTAGCGGCTACGCCGCTATACTGGGGTATAGGGGCTTATGGGGGTAAGAGCGATTCAGCCCTCCCCACCCCCACCCCTGAGGGGTGGGGGTAGGGGTAGGTATTATTTTCATATACTAAAGAGATAGTCCTAAAGGTAAAGGAATAGGTAGATTAGTTAGAAGCTAGTTTAGCAGCTAGTTTAGTATATAGTTTAGCAGCTAGCTTAGTATACAGTTTAGCAGCTGGCCTAGTATATAGTTTAGCAGCTAGCTTAGCAGCTAGCTTAGCAGCTAGCTTAGCAGCTAGCTTAGTAGCTAGCTTAGTAGCTAGCTTAGTATATAGCTTAGTAGCTAGCTTAGTAGCTAGCTTAGTAGCTAGCTTAGTAGCTAGTAGCTAGCTTAGTAGCTAGCTTAGTAGCTAGCTAGTAGCTTAGTAGCTAGCTTAGCTAGCTAGCTTAGTAGCTAGCTTAGTAGCTAGCTTAGTATATAGCTTAGTAGCTAGCTTAGTAGCTAGCTTAGTAGCTAGCTTAGTAGCTAGCTTAGTAGCTAGCTTAGTATATAGCTTAGTAGCTAGCTTAGTAGATAGCTTAGTAGCTAGCTTAGTAGATAGCTTAGCTAGCTTAGTAGATAGCTTAGTATATAGCTTAGTAGCTAGCTTAGTAGATAGGTTAGTAGCTAGCTTAGTAGATAGCTTAGTAGCTAGCTTAGTATATAGCTTAGTATATAGCTTAGTATACAGTTTAGTAGCTAGCTTAGTATATAGCTTAGTATATAGTTTAGTATACAGTTTAGTAGATAGCTTAGTATATAGTTTAGTATACAGTTTAGTATACAGTTTAGTATACAGTTTAGTATACAGTATAGTATAAAGTTTAGTATACAGTTTAGTATACAGTTTAGCAGCTAGTTTAGTATATAGTTTAGCAGCTGGCCTAGTATATAGTTTAGCAGCTAGCTTAGCAGCTAGGTTAGCAGCTAGCTTAGTATATAGCTTAGCAGCTAGCTTAGCAGCTAGCTTAGCAGCTAGCTTAGTAGCTAGCTTAGTAGCTAGCTTAGTATACAGTTTAGCAGCTGGCCTAGTATATAGTTTAGCAGCTAGCTTAGCAGCTAGCTTAGCAGCTAGCTTAGCAGCTAGCTTAGTAGCTAGCTTAGTAGCTAGCTTAGTATATAGCTTAGTAGCTAGCTTAGTAGCTAGCTTAGTAGCTTAGTAGCTAGCTTAGTAGCTAGCTTAGTAGCTAGCTTAGTAGCTAGCTTAGTAGCTAGCTTAGTAGCTAGCTTAGTATATAGCTTAGTAGCTAGCTTAGTAGATAGCTTAGTAGCTAGCTTAGTAGATAGCTTAGCTAGCTTAGTAGATAGCTTAGTATATAGCTTAGTAGCTAGCTTAGTAGATAGGTTAGTAGCTAGCTTAGTAGATAGCTTAGTAGCTAGCTTAGTATATAGCTTAGTATATAGCTTAGTATACAGTTTAGTAGCTAGCTTAGTATATAGCTTAGTATATAGTTTAGTATACAGTTTAGTAGATAGCTTAGTATATAGTTTAGTATACAGTTTAGTATACAGTTTAGTATACAGTTTAGTATACAGTATAGTATAAAGTTTAGTATACAGTTTAGTATACAGTTTAGCAGCTAGTTTAGTATATAGTTTAGCAGCTGGCCTAGTATATAGTTTAGCAGCTAGCTTAGCAGCTAGGTTAGCAGCTAGCTTAGTATATAGCTTAGTATGTAGCTTAGTAGCTAGCTTAGTATATAGCTTAGTAGCTAGCTTAGTAGCTAGCTTAGTATATAGCTTAGTATACAGTTTAGTATACAGTTTAGTATACAGTATAGTATATAGTTTAGTATATAGTTTAGTATACAGTTTAGTAGCTAGATTATCAGCTAGATTAAGATCAGTATATATCATATTAATAGATACCTAAGGCTACCTATACTATACTACTTATATAATCACCGCCTAATTCAGAGCAGATCGGTATATAGCATGAATAGATGCCTAAGGCCATCTACACTATACTACTCACGTAATCACTGCCTAATTCAGAGCAGATCGGTATATAGTATGTAAATAGATGTCTAAGGCTATCTATACTATGCTACTTACGTGATCACTGCCTAATTCGGAGTAGATTAGTGTATAGTACGTGAATAGATGCCTAAGGCTATCTATACTATACTACTTACGTAATCACTGCCTAATTCAGAGCAGATTGGTGTATAGTATGTGAATAGATGCCTAAGGCTATCTATACTATACTACTCATATGATCGCTGCCTAATTCGGAGCAGATCGGTGTATAGTACGTAAATAGATGCCTAAGGCCATCTATACTATACTACTCACGTAATCACTGCCTAATTCGGAGTAGATCGGTATATAGTATGTAAATAGATGCCTAAGGCCATCTATACTATACTACTCACGTGATCACTGCCTAATTCGGAGCAGATCGGTGTATAGTACATAAATAGATGCCTAAGGCCATCTATACTATACTACTCACGTGATCACTGCCTAATTCGGAGTAGATCGGTATATAGTACGTAAATAGATGCCTAAGGCCATCTATACTATACTACTCACGTGATCGCTGCCTAATTCGGAGCAGATCGGTGTATATCACGTGATTAAGTCACGTGACTAACCCTACCCTAGTCACGTTACGAGTGAATTTTTCGACCAATCAGAGGCCCGGATCTGAGATCTGAGATTGCTGGAAGTAGGCCTAGTATATTTGAAAATCAATGTTCTGCTATTTGCTTCGCTTCGCTCAGCAAAATAATATAATATCACGAATAGTCTCTAGATTTAACGACCCCTAGCGGTAGTAGTATATATCCCGGGTAGAGTTAAAAAGACACTTAACTCCGGCACTAGTCGCTAGAATTGATATAATATCACAGGCAATACTTATAAGAATAAGGAATTCCCTCTAATAATCTTTCTAGAAGATCCGAATAAATCCTTTAATAGTATCTAATTAGGTAAGATTAGTTATATAATTTATAAAGTAGGCTTACTTACTTACTACTCTAGAGATATTTAGTAAGCTCGTCGTACTACAGAGCAGTTAATCATTATAAAGAATCGCTATTAAGGGCCTTCTTAAGCTCCGATTTAATTATAAATAACTAGCTATTAGATTGTATCATCTCTAATAGTATATATTAGCTATATCTCTTAAAAAAAGACTGAAGACTCTTACAATATTCCTTTCTATAGTCCTTTCCTATCTTAGGATCTAGGTCCTAATCACTTATTAAAAAGAACTCTATCTTACTCGACAGTACTAGGATCGTCCTAATTGCATAGAGATTACCTTCGATACTATCTATCTTAGCGTAGTATTTCTTTAGTTTCTCTTTCGTAGTATCAAGGGAGGAAAGTATTAACTATTTCTAGGGAACCTTCTTTCGACAAAGCTAACTTATCGATCTTTTAAGATAATCAAAGAGCTTATTATAAATCCTAAAGATAAGATAGATACTCGAGTCTTTAGTACGACAAACTAGTGTAGTAAGTATAAAAAAGGACTAAAGAATACAAAGTAGATAGTCAATCTGTCACTACCCCTCTACACTTAATATAAAATAGTATTAATCATAGTCGGAATAGAACTTATTAAATACAATATAAAGCCTCTTTGCCTATCAGAGTATTAGAAATATCGAATTCTACCATATACAAATATCCTAGATTAGAAGAAACCGTAGTATATTACTAGACTAGGTATTCAGGAAGACTTCCTTATATTAAGGGCTTCTGTTAATATAAACTATAAGACCTCGGACCTATCAGAAATTAGAATAGTTAGTATTATTAAATCATAATTTATGATTTATAAATAGAAGTATACCTTATTTAGAATATCGGCGATCTTATATTTCTACTAGTATACATAAAGTAAATATACATAATCATCAGACTATTCTGTCTCGGTATTATCATTCTTTAGCGAAGCCTTAATTTTACTAAGTAAATCAACTAGACTTAATTGAATAATATACGTAAGGTAGGATACTTAGACAATCATAGATTCCGTCTCTATATATAGCTTCTTAATTAAATCATTTACTGCTACGATAAGTATCTTATTGTTAGACATATTATCAGTTATTACCGCAAGTACTCGGTCAGCGATTTAGTGCTTTTATAGGATCTAGAGAACTACATCCCTAAGATTTATACTAGTATAAGATCTAGAAATTGGCTTAAACCTAAGTAGGACCTTATAATACTCCTATTCCTAGTCTAGGAAGTATCCTATAATAGCTATAAATACATACTTAAATAGGAATATCTAGTAGTCAAGCGCAATCGACATTTTTGCACTAGATAGGAGCTATTATAGTGTCTCTTATTAATACTCTGTAACGAAACCCCAGAGGCGGTCGCGAATTATCTTTCTTAATAGAACACTCGGTAATATAGGTATTAGCTGTACATAGAAAATAAGGTCATAGAATTCTTGGTACTCAACAAAGAGGAAGGGTAAATATAATATAGTAATTAGGTTTAGAATCTTCTGTTCCTATATTTGTTAGGTAAAGAGAGGCGCTAGTCTTCTCTTAGCCTAAAATATAGTAAATTATTATTAGTATTAATATTGAATTTAGGCTATTTCGAATATACCGCGTTACTGAGTAGTTACTAGATATTACCCTTCTTCGTAATTCGCTATTGATATCTTAGCCTATTAAGATGCTTCTATATCGATAAGTTTCTAGTATGATTTATAGCTAGATGCATAAGAACTGTACAGTACCGATTGTATATAATACTAGGCTTTCTATCTTTAGTATATACAACTTGTTAAAACCTAGTCTAGTAGTCTACGCGACGGCTAACCTCCTAGTTTAGCCGCTTTTTCTTACTAAAATCGGTTTAAAGCCACTAGTTAACGAATTCTGCGGATATATCGATAGTAAAGACAATATACTTGTTAATACTATCTAGCTTAATTCACGTAAGGGTATCTAGGGCCTGAGGTCCTACGTAAGATCGGACTTAGTTATCTAGAAGGTCTGGAAGATCTAGAAGGTCTAGAACTAAATCAAACTAGCTTTCACGTTAGGATAGCGTATTGTTAGAGGTAAGGTATTGTAGTACATCTAGAGATAACCCTTCGAAGCTAGATAATACATAGCCGTAGCCGTCAGTAATCTAAGATATAATAACTTTAGTAAACTAGTATAACTTAGCAAAGATAATAAGGAACTTACTAGTTATTCTATAGAAGTTACGGGGTCTTCTTAGGGTATCTATTTATCCCTATTCTATAATACTCAAATTGATATATTAACTTTTGTAAGCCCTATCTATATCTGATTCGCTAGTATAGTGGATTACTATAGAAACGAACCTTAATAAACCTTAACTAACCTTAACAAACCTTAATAGACCTTATCAAATCTTAACGAATCTTAACGAACCTTAACGAGAACCTCAATATAGGAAAAATAGAATGTCTAAATCTAACAATTAGGACATTTAAACCGGATTCACGGTATATCTAGATTAATTAATCTTAATTCTAAAAGACAAAATAATAGAAGAGGATATAACAGTTTAAATAATATTAAAATAAAGGGAATTGAACTGTATCTTTATAGTTTTCTTAAAGAACAGTAGTTCTACTAATAAAGATATATATACTTTACAATATCTATAATATATATATCCACAACTTTACATACTATTTTATCGATAACCTCTATTAACAACCCACCATATCAATATCATCGAATATTACCTATAATTTATAGGTGACTATGCCTCCTATTTACTTTTTAATGAATATATCTTTATAATTCATTATATTAATAAAGTATTTAGTAGAAAGTCTATTAATTAACGAAACAGCTATAAAAAACAGAGATAAATTATCAATTTTATCTAGCTAAAAGAGGAAAGGCATCAAGAAATTATATATATACAGGTTTATACGGGTTGATAGAGGTTAAACCTCAAAGAACCTCTAGAGGTTAATAGGCGGTTAGAGGTTAGTAAGGTTAGAACCTCACCTCAAGAGGTGAGATTCGAGGTTCCGGGATAGGGACCCATGCAGAGGTTCAAAGCCAGGTCTAGGTCCTACGCTAGCATAATTCTGCTTAGTATTTCCTATTTCGGCTACATAAGACTGCTGACTGTTTAGATAAAATACTATTATTTATGTATATATCAGTATCATCACTTTTATTATTAATATAGCTTCTTTATATCATATAGTATAAGGGAAGTTAATATATTATTCAAGTCCTTATTGCAAAATCATATATTAAGGAATCACTTAGAACTTAGGATATAGAAGTATAATAGCTTATAGATAAAGGAGATAGTTAAACTTAGAATCATATAGAAGTAGTAGAGTAGAATATATATATTTAAACCTACTTTCTACTATTACTATTTCTGACCGCAGTCAGAGATTACTTATATACTAAATCTCTTTTATACTATTACTATTTCTAACCTTAGTTAGAAATTATACCTATAGGCTTTATAAGGTCTAACTCCTATATACCTATTAGTATAAAGATTGAATTTTAGACTTATAGGAGATCGTAGATACCCCTAAATCTAATCAGCTCTTTATAATATAGGACTCTTATAGGACTCCTATAGGACTCCTATAGGACTTCTATTCGATAGTCTAATAGGAATACTTTATTAAGTAGGTACTAGCCTATTTATAATATATAATTATACTACTCTTAATTTTAATTTACTAGTATTAAATATAACTCTTATTCTTATAAAGATAGGTATTAGAGATCTTCTTTTTATATCTCTTTCTTACTAGTAAACTATTTTTCTAGTATATCTTAGTATAATCTATATACTAATACTAGTCTTTTACTTTAGATTATATTATCCTAAATTTATCCTTTATCTTCTTCTATCTTTAGTATTAGTATTATTAATAAGCCTCTTATACTAAATTATTTAATTAGCTAATAGCTAGTTAATAATAGTCTAGAATCCGATATTCTTTATCTATAACTAAATACTATTCCTTCTAGTCTCTATCTAATTAGCCTAAGAAATCAAAAGTTCTAGATTCTTTAGACTTAAATAAATAAGACTAACTTTATTGAGTAGTAATACTATATAGTAGGTACTTACCTACTATCTCTAACTTATAAAGTTAACTTTAAAGTAAAGTATACCTCTGCTACTTAAGAGTACTTTGACTAAGTAGCCTACTTCTAAACTAGGAAACTAATAGTACTCTATTAGAGATATAGAAAGGCACTATTATATCTATCTTTAACCTTAAATAAGTCAAAATCGCTTACTATATATTTATTAAGCTATATATATAGAGTTACTAGATAAAAGGAGTTAATCTAGTAGGATATATAATAATTATTTTAGCTTTTAATATATTATATATCTTAATCTATCTATATCTTATTAGCCTAATACTAATATATATCTTTATCTAGTCTACTTATATACCTACCTAAAGAATATTTAACTAATAGCAATTTAAATAAGCCTAAGTTAAATTTATTATAAACTTATACCTTCTCTTTTAGATCCTTTAGTATAAAGACTTCTAAGATCTAATTATAAAAGCCTAGCTTTTTTAATAAAAGCTAACCCTACTCTTACTAAAGACTATCTAGTACCGGCTCTAATCGATTATTTAGATAAAGTAGTAAAAGCTACTTTTACTCTTTCTAACTAGGATAAAGCTCTTAATTATACTTAATTGCTAGATATTACTCTTCTAATAAGTCTTTATAGCTATTACTAGCTATTTTATAGATAATAAATAGGATTACTATAAGATTCTCTTTAGTTTTATACTAATTTATAGCTAGTACTTTAATACTTATTTTATAGATATTCTTCTTAAGATTCTTAAAGAATATTAGATTACTAATAGAGTAATTATAATTACTATAAATAATATATTAAATAATAAAATCCTAATTAATAGTTTATATAATTTGATTAAATAGATAGAGCTTTCTTCTTCTACTAAGATTATATAGATTCTATATCTTACTTATATAATTTAACTAAGTCTAAAAGATCTCTTTAGCCTAATAAAGGCTAATCTAAAAAATAATATAATAGTAATAACTTAGTTAGAAAAAACTAGGAGTATTCTTCTAAAAGCAAAGAGATAGAAGGATATTATTTATATCTTAATAAAGATAAGCTAATTAAATAATTAATTAATCTTATCTAATATTAACTATATAACTAGATATAAGCTTTTATAATTTTTATTAATACTAGCTTATAGTAATAAGAGACATTTTTATATCTATAGAGTAAGGAACTATAGCTTATACTAATCTAAGATATATATATTTAGTAGAATTTAATATATCTTATACTCTAGTATACTAATTGTCTCTCAATTAGCTACTAAAGATATTATATAGAGTACTAGTACCCTAAATTCTAACTTAGTAAAAGTAAATAGTAGTAGATTAAGTATCTACTCTATATTATAAAGTCTTTCTATAAATAGATAGTTAGCCTATTAAAGATTAAGATAATAACTATCTATAATATATTCTAGATCTATAACTAGCTATTTACCTATTTTAAGTAGACTTAGGCCTAACTCTAGCGAAAGAAAGTGCCCTAGAAGAAGGCTATACTTTAAGCTCTTAAAGTAGGAAGTAAGAAGCTTTTAATATACTATAAAGTAACCGAGTAAGTATATAATAGTATATATATAATTAGTATAATTCTTATACTATAGTATAAGCTTAAATTTTTTAAGAGACTAGAGTAGGAAGAAGAAATTGATAATTCTACTTCTTTCTAGTATAATATATATAAGAGCTCTCTCTATAGTTATCTTAAGGATTATTTAAAATATAATCTAGAAAAGTAAGTACTTAAAAAGATAAATCTCTTATTATATAATATAGATATAATAATAAGTCTTTTTAAAAAGGATTAGCTAGAGTAATTACTATAGCTAAAGACTAGCTAGTAAGAAGAACTTAAGGAATATCTTAATCTTAATATATATAGAGAATCCTAATTTATATTTAATTATACTAATAATCTATAGAGCGAGTTATAATTAATCTATACTACTTCTAGAAGAAGAATAAGGATAAATTTCCTATACTTATAGCTATTATATAGGATATCTTTTCTATCCTAGTTATAGAGATAGGTATTAAGCGTCTCTTTAGTATTACTTATAATATCTACTATTATTAATAAAGCTTACTAAATAAAGTAACTATTTAAGATTTAATAATACTTTATTGTTTATTAAAGTTTAATATTGAAAGTAAGGAAACTAAAGAGGAATCCTTATAAGAGTCTACTCTTAATCTAGATAAAAAGACTAAGACTAATAAGAGAAGGAAGGTAGTACTTCCTAAGTATATACTAGAGCTAATTAGTAATAGTAAAGATAGTAACAATTTAGAAAAAGCGGATAAAATTGATATTAATAATAAAGCTATTAAGGAGGAGTCGGAGGATAATAATTCGGTATAATACCTATTACCTATAATTGAAAGTACTAGCTAAATATGCCCCTAAAGATAGCGTAAGTGGTATAGAGATAAAGATAAATATAAGTATACTAT
Organism: Penicillium polonicum; assembly: GCA_034423695.1. Lineage (NCBI taxonomy): Eukaryota > Fungi > Ascomycota > Eurotiomycetes > Eurotiales > Aspergillaceae > Penicillium > Penicillium polonicum. The sequence continues at coordinate 8,482,664 of CP139884.1, read as the reverse complement.
AAAGTATAGATAGTTTAATTGCAGAATAATATAATATACTATTTTTAGCCGAACGTCGTTCTAAGATAATTCTCTAACTATAAGTAGAATACCTAATAATATAAGGTATTTCTATATAACTTATATAAGTTACGTTTTTCTATATATTTGCACTGTTTATAGTCCTATAGGAGTCCTGCTAAGCTCCTATAGGATAGGACTAGCAACTTAGTCCTGTTGCTTAGCACCCCTGTAGGACTATATAGGAGTCCTATATAGTCCTATGGGACTACTCTCATGGGAGTAAATGTGGGAGTTGGCAAGGTCTAATAGTAAATACCTACTATGGCGGTGGTTATACTTATTAGCTTGGAAACTGAATCTAAATATTTTAGTTATTTGTCCTGTTATATAATAAAAGATCTAGGGGATAAGCTTGAAAATTATAGGCTACCTAGTATATAAAACTCTAATATATAAGTGGCATTGAGATAGCTGTATCTATTTTATAGTATATTTTATTGGCTATAATGGTCTATAAATAATAGACTTCGGCACGACCCACTATAACCCGGACCTAACCTAACCTAACCTAACCTAAAATGGGTTTTGGGTCTATTGCCTCGACCTAATGATGGGTTTTGGGTTATAGGTAATAACCCAAAACCTATTGGGTAACCTATTAGGGCCCTAATATAGAGCAAACTAGCTAAACAGTCTTCTAGAGTGGAGCTGTATAATTAATACACTTTTTGCTTATAATATTGAGTATTTTGTTTATAGATAGGTCTTCTAGAATAAATTAGAATAAATTGGATGATTGTATTAGGATGTATTTCTCTAATATTTCTTAAAATCATTATCTGCTTTACTCTTATATTTTCTCTCTAAGGCCTATATCTGAGTTGTAGACTCTAGTAACTGTGGCTTTGTTATCTCTATATCTATATCTATTAGATAAGAAGATGTCTTTTGTAGTCTACTGTCTACTTCCTCCTCCTTCTTCTTTTTATTGTTACTAATTAAGTTAAACTTAGTATCCTCTGTATAATTATTAAGTTCTTTCTTTGATAACTCGAGCTTAGCTAATAAAAAGAACTGCTAGAGCTACTTTGTCTTAGCTTTCTTAAGATTAAATCTTATTATATATAGAAATAATATAAGCTCTTTGATTGTTTCGGATCTTAGACAATTATAGCGGTAGTAATAAATATCCCGAGTAGTATTGAAGAGCTGTTTGATACTAGTACTAGTTATTGGGATAGAGAGAATATCGCGAGTAAGTAATACAATTGTAGGGAAATAGGATTAGTTCTTCTGTTAGAATTAAAGAGGTTTAATCTTAATTGGATCTAGTAGTATAAATGATTAGTATTATTCTCTATAGAGAAGAAATAGATTATTAATATACTACTATTAAGATATTATATTATTTTATTACTAGCTAGCTTTATAGATATCTTGTTACTCTTTAGTATCTTGTTTAGCTTAGAACTAGAAGCTATTGTTGGAGTATTAGTCAATCTATAACTTATTGTAAGATACTCTTGATATAGAATTAATAACTCTTAGAATGATTTCCGGTAGGTATTATGCTAGTAAAGCTCCTAATTATTAGATAAGAAGAATTGAAATCTACTATTAGGTGCTAGCATTGTCCTAACTATATAGATATATCCTTTAAGATTATTAGTTTAAGAGTAGTACTTATTAAGCTTTAAGCGACCGGCTATAAGTGCTTTAAGTATATCTGACTTTTATAGAATATACTTGTATTTAAGTAGTACCTCTGCTTCGAAAAAGTGATTAAAAAGGGTATTATAAAGCTTAAAGATAAGATATATTATAACCTTCTTTATCTTTAAGAGTTCTGTTATATAGTTAAAGAATAGCCGAGTGATTTATAGAAGATAGTTAATTTAATACTATTCTTAATTATTAAGTAATATCTTTTTATAGTTATACTCTTTATAGAAGGGCTAGAAGAAACTATATAGTCTCTTTATATAATAAAGTATTAGGAATATAGAATTCTACCGAGTCCTTATATTCTAGATTAGAATAAGTTAGGGTCTCTTTTCTTAAAGTCAAAGAAAGGCTATCTAGTATTAGAGACTTGTATAGATATATATAGTAAGATAGTAGACCTTATTTAAGATATATAAGATCCTTTATATCTAATACTAAGTATTTGTTTTTGCTATAGATAACTTCTAGTTAGTCTACTTCGTTTCTATATTCTTATTTAGAGGAATAGTCTTTAGATGATTAAGGAGTTAGTTTAAATATAGCTAGATAATATAAGTAAGATAGGGTATTCGGATTACTATTATATTACTAGAGAGTACTTCTTATATAGTATTAACTATTATCTTATTATTAGTAGTATTATTAGTTGTGACTCTAAATACCTGATCCTAGATATAATGCTTAACTAGAGTTTTAAAGACTATACTATTTAGATTTAAACTAGTATAAGAGCTATAAAGTGGTTTAAATCTAAGTAGAATCTTTTGGTATACCTAATTGCTATTAATAAAATAGCTAGTAATAGCTATAAATGCCTGGTTATATAGAGAAGTCTAGTAATCTAATATAATTAAGATTTTTGTATTATTAGGTAGTATTTAGAGGATAGACTTCTGTTATTCTATAATAATATTATAGAGGTAATAGTATATTATAGTAGCAGAGGGTATTAGGAGGATAGATAGTATAAAATAGGCTAATTAGAATAGCTTATAAAATATTGGATATTTAATAAGGTAGAATAGAAGTTGATTAAGGGTAAGAAATTAAAGAAGATACTCTTCCTAAACTAATTATAAAAAAGAAGCTTCTGATTAGCTATTATTTTATATATCTAAGAGTATTAGTAAAACCTAATAACTAAATAAAATATAAAGATTTACTATTTTTTAAAGGAACTTGGTAATTTCTTCTTTTCTTTCCTACTAAGCTTTGTGATAGCCTACTGTCTTTAAATACTTTAATATTGTTAATATACTATAATAGCCTTTATTACTAGGTAATAAAAAATAAGGATACTCTAGGATCTTTAAGTAGTGCTTATATATTATCTTTAGTATACTATCTTTAGTATAGATAACTTAGTCGAAGTTACTTTATATATTTAAATTGTGATTTAAGTCTTAAGAAAGCTTACTTTTCTGCCTATAGTTAGTTTATAGCTATTAGTCAATCTATTCTTTATATATTATATTATTATAAAGTATATATACCTTTCTCTAATCAGGGCTAATACGGGTAAAAGAAGGTAGGATTAATAGAAGATTAGAGGGCTAAAGAAAGTCGGTATTAATAGTATTAAAAGACTTGATTGTAAGTTAGCTACTAGGTAGGGTTAGAGCCTAAGAAGAGAGAATAAGATAGCTAAGATTATCTATATCCCTATTAAAAAGAGTAGGTAGGAAGTTAGAATACTAGCTTTAAGATATAATTATTATAAAGATAAATACTATAGGAGATATAAAAGGGATAATCAGAGGGAGTATATACTTATAAAAAGGGGGTTTTAGATAATAAATATATAAATAGGTTAAGTAAAGTAGATATATTAAATAATATAAGATATAAGATCAATTGATTAGCTATATAAGCTATATTTAAATAGATCTGACCTAATAGAATCTAATAGAACTTATTTATAACCTATTATAACCTATTATAACCTATTATAACCTATTATAATCTATTATAACCTATTATAACCTATTATAACCTATTATAACCTATTATAATCTATTATAACCTATTAATAACCTATTTATAATCTATTAAAACCTAAGAGAACCTATTTATAACCTATTCCCCCCGAAGATTACTAAGAAATATTTTATCTAGAGTATATATAAGAGTATAGAGATTATTTATAAACTACCTTAATTCCTATAGTATATTAATTACTAGATATATTAATTAAGAATATAAGAAAAGAGATATTTGGCTTTAAAATAATATTAATTATATAGAAAATAAACTAAGATTAAGAAATTTCTAACCCTAAGCTATATTTATATTCAAATATATATAGACTTACCTCTGCTACAAATATATATTTCTAACAGTCTATATTCAATAAATGTATAAATTGATAGAATACCACTATATTATAATTAATCTCAATTTTTATTAGTAATTAATATAATATAAAGTAAATTAGCTTTAAATTCAAAGTAATTATATAAAATTTCTAACTTATTACTGTGATAATGTAGCAATGTTTGATAGACAAACCGGAACGGTTATAAAAAACAGTAATTTTGTTTGATGACTTAGCATTGTTATGAACGCTAAGACCTATATTTTATGCCAAAATGGGTTTAAATGGGTTATTATTGGGTTATTGGGTTTAACCTATTGGGTTTTGGGTTGGGTTGGGTTATGGAAAGCGGAACCCAAAACCTAATGGGTTGGGTTTTGGGTCGGAGTCTTCGACCCAAAATGGGTTCTGCCGAAGTCTAATAAATAATCAGTATCAATTTCTACTTTTAAACATAGGTTGTTAACTTACAAAGCTTTTAAAATTAACTTCCATCTTTGATGTCGTATTGTTAAATTTTATATCTAGCTTAGTAACTGTGCGAGTATTCCTTATAATTTTGATCTATTTTTTTAAGCTATAAGAATTGACAGATTTATTCTTTATGTTAGCTTTAGAAATAAATATCATACTATTTAATAATAAAAGAAGCTAGAGTATGGTTAGTTTAGGAGATTCTAAGGATAAGAGATCCCTAGGATAAAACGAGGATTATATGAACTTATTGTAAACATCGGTTGCGCAATAATTGGCTAGATGGTAGAGATTCTATATTATAGTTAATAACCTTGTAAATAAAGAAGTAAAGAGGAATAAAGAATGGCCCTTATGATATATTTAGATCACCTTATAGAAATGGTTAGTACTTGATATATATCGTTTAAAGATATAGGATAAGATATCATTTGAGTAAAAATAATAAAGCTCTTCTTAAAAACTTGAAATAGCTTGATACTAAAGGTTATAGATTCCTAAATCACTAAATCGACTAATTTTCTAACCTTAATACTACTAATTACGTAGCTAATACCCTATATTAAGACTAAGTTGATAATATATTTACTAATATATTGCTTAATTTAGTAATTATCTATCTTTATATCTTGATCTTCTAATAATAGACCGCGCTCTTATTTATTTTTATAAGCTAGATTCTAAGTATAAAAAATAATCTCTCTATATTATCCTATTATCTAAGAGTTAGATAATATTATATTAATAACGTTAATATTATAAAGGATATCTTTTATAATAATAGTTTCTATCTAGATATAGCTATTCACAAAAAAGATATCTTTAAGGATATTCTTTAATAGATAGTAATAAGATATAACTATATCGAGATACTTGTTAACTATATTATAAATATATAGCTTTATTAAATTAGTATTACTAGAAAAGATATTAATATATTATATAAGAGAAATTATATTAGGTATATATCTACTACTAGCTTCTTCGATATGATATATATATACTATCCTTTCTTTAAATATAGCTATTATGCGCTTAACAAATCTAGACTTATTTAATAAGTTACTATAGATTTAATATTAAATATTATAGTCTTAGTAAATACTATAATAATAATTAGTATTTATAATGATCGAGTAAATAGATTTCTATTATCTTAAACAAAAATTTATAGCTAAAGGAGTGTATCTCTAATCTTTGTATAACTTAAGACTTATAATATCTATATTGTATTAATTATAAATATCTAATTTACTAGTATCACTATTCTTATTAATAATTCTAAAATTAACTAATAGGATATCTAAAGATTATATTATTTATTAAATATAGGTTTTACTTAAGATATAATTAACAATAACTAAGGCTATATTAAGATAGAAGATTAGACCTAGTTATTATAAGATTAATATTATAGTCTTACCTCGAACTAGTATCTTCTTCAAATATAGTTGTAATATCCAATAAGATAGACTTTTTAACTTACTATAGATAGATATAATAAACGTGGATATCAATACCATCAATAATAATAATTTTGCTTTTTGTGATAATAATATCTATATTAAAGCTAATTACTAGAACAAGGTTTATATTATCTATTATATTAAGATTATTAGCCTTTCTAATATTTACAATTACTTTGTCTTTCACTCTAATATCGGCTTTAAAAATTCTATTCTAGTTAATAACTAATATATTAACTAAAACTAGATTGATATACTTATTGTTTATATACCTAATAGTTTATCCAATTTTATTACGTAGAGTCTTATTATCTCTAAATATATATTTATCTTTATATACTATATAGTCCTTTTTAATCGTTATCTAAAGATTTATAGAGCCTAGACGGACCAAGTTATTAACAATTAGACTATATATTAAGGTATATAAAAGTCAATCTATTATAAAGAGCTCTATCTTTTATATATTAATTAGTATCTCTTTTAGGCTTCTGTAAAGCCTAACTTTGGGCCCGGATCCCGGGCCTAAAGCCCAACCTATAGTGGGCCGGGGGTCGAATCTTTGGGCCTAAAGCCTAACCCCCGGCCTATTGTAGGCCTCTATTGGGCCCTTACGAAAGCCTATGATTGTATAAAATATGGGTCTTGGTGTTTATAACGGTGCTAAGTTATTGAAATAAATAACTGTTTTTTACAGCTGTTCTGGTTTGTTCGTTGAATATTGCTATATTATCACGATAATAAGTTGGAAATTTTATGTAATTACTCCGAATTTGAAGCTAATGGGCTTTATATTATATTGATTACTAGTAAAAATTGATATTAATTATGATATGGTAGTGTTCTATTAATTTAAGTATTTGTTGACTGTGGACTGTTAGAAATATATATTTGTGGCAGAGGGGAGTGTATATGTATTCGGGGTAACTATAAATGTAAATAGAAATATCTTATTTATACTTTATTTTCTATATAACTAATATTATATTTAAGCTATATTTCTCTTTTTATATTATCTTATTTAATATATATAGTTATTTATATGGTGCGCGAATTGCGAAGGTTTATAAACTATCTCTATATTCTTATACGTGCTCTGATATGGATATTCTAACCGCGGTTGGAAAATTACTTCTAGGAGAGTTAGTATATCTACTATTATTTCTGACTGCGGTTAGAAATTTCTTCTTAGAAGGTGGTTCTTACTAATACTTATGACCGCGGTTAGAAAAGCTCTTTTAGGGGATAGTAAATATTAAAGCCTATTATAGATATCTCTCTTCTGACTAGATAAAATATTTTGTAGAAATTCGCTATACAATAGGCTGGGAATAGGCTAGGAATAGGCTATTAGTGGGCTATTGGTAGGCTATTAGTGGGCTTTATAGGCTTTTAATGGGCTTTATAGGCTTTTAATAGGCTATATCCACTTAATCTATACTATTTATCTAATAAGAACCTAGTAAGTATTTTCGTTTGATATATAGATTTATTGTCTACCCATTATATTGTTATAATAAGCTTTAACACTTTGTAATATATCCCCTCTTTATCCTTCTATTCCTACCTCTTACTGCTGTGCTTTTTACTCATATTACAATATCCTAAAGTTAGTAATCCGAGTTTGTATTATCTTTATATAATATAAAATTCGATAATTTAGTATATCTTACCCCGAATAACTACCCTACTACCCGTTCTGGTAGCCAATAGACCTTTAACGTACTTAAAAACTCCTTCCTCTGACCGGCTATTCCTTTTATAGCCCCTTCGACGTTTGAATATATTAGACCTAATAGGAGAAGGCTATATATACTTTATAATAGAATAAGTTATAGTGACTAGGTAGAATAGTGGTTACAAACCGACTATAGATCTAAGAGTAAGATCAGTTAGGACTCAAACCACCTTTTGGATATTTAGAAGCACTATATCTAGGTTGTATATAGTATAGATAGTGCTGCGAAAGTTATGTGTAAGTGTTGTTCTACAATCCTTAAACATCCTTATACTATTAAGAAGGATATAAATAGGAAGGATGGGCGTTATAGCATAACAACTATAATAAGATATCTTAAGACTTCTTCTTATATAAGGGCAGCAGGCGTAAACTAATAGAAAGGGGCGATATCACAATTTATTTAAAAAACAGTATATTTATTTAGGTTTAATACTTAACTTCGAATTACTAACCTTTACTAATTAAGGATATACCAAGCAATATAGTCTTCACCCAAGAAGACTAGGAGTATGAAATTCTCCAGTTTATCACTCTTAACCGGCTTCCATTCCACTTAGTTAAGCATCACACCTTTCAACGCTTAATCTCAAAAGCCCGATCAGCCTCAAGCAAACCAAAACTCCCATCAGCCGATACCATTCGTCGTCGACTATCCGCTTAGGTTAAAAAGTAATAACAATTCACGCTTAAAATGCTTCCAGTAGACTCGAAGATATCAATCGCCTTAGACTGTTAGATATCTCTATTTAGGCAGGTATTTATAGCTATCACTAGCTATTTCATTAATATAAATTAGATATACCGTAAGGTTCTTCTTAGGTTCAAACCCCTCTATAGCGCTCATACAGGTGCAAATATAAGCAGTATTATCCTAGAGACCCTTATCGATCACAATATCCAAGACCAAATCTTCGGATTAACTACAGACAATACATAAAATAATAAGACACTAGTTGATTCGCTACAACAAGCATTACCTCCGGAGATAAATATCATCCGAACCCCCTATCTTACACATATTATTCAGCTCAGCTTAAACCGGCTTCTTAATCGCCTTAAAGCAGTTCCACTCAATGATACTACAAAGACCAAATAGACAAACTGTCAATCAGCCTTAGCAAAGGCTAATACACAGACTCAGAACCGGGAAATTTCTTATACCTTAAATAAAGTCCGGTATCTAGCAGTATATATCCGGGCAAGCCCCCAACGTCGTGACACATTCACAAAACTCCAACCACTAGAGCAGGGACTTATACCGATCCAGGACGTACAGACTCGGTAGAACTCAACATTCTTGATACTTCGGCGGGCAAAAAGACTCTATGATTTCTTTAGGGCGTTCTATACAGATTATAACTATAAGGAAATAGCACTAGATACTAAAGAATAGCGCCAGATTGACTATCTCCTTTATATCACTAAGCCATTCTTCGACTATACACTCGCGCTTTCAAAGACTCGAGATATCACAGCACATCTTATATTCCGGATCTACAATATACTTTTCGAGCATTTAGAGAAGTCAATAACCCAGCTGAAGCGGAAGCGTGTGCTATAGAAACAGCAAATACTTACATCTCTTAAAGCTAGCCGAGAGAAGCTTAATAAGTACTATACGCAAATAGATAAAGTCCGCGGACATATCTATACAATTAGTACTATATTAGCCCCCGATAGCAGATTCCAATTCTTTCTTTCAGATGACTAGGATAGACACTAGCGCAATACATATCATATATCTTTCCGAGAGGCACTAGTTCCTTACCAAGAGCATATCGCTAGCTCTCAAGGTCCTAAAGGCTCCTCTATCAAAGTAAGACAGAGCTCATCACTACATAACCTACTAAGTAGCCATAAACCTAGAGCTAAGCTAGCAGGAGATAAAATAACTCAATATCTTGATAGTAGTATATTAAACCTCTATTTATCTAGATCAAATACTAACTTGCTAGTAGATATTACCGATTCCGAGCCACTTGCTTTCTAGAGAGATTAGTAAGACCGTTTCCTAGCGATTACTTTACTTACACAGGATATTCTCTCAATCCTAGCAACAGGTACTAGCATAGAAAGGCTTTTTAATACCGCCCGCAATATCTGTCATTATCACCACAGTCAAATAAAGTCTAAGACTATTCCGGAACTAATAATATATCTTTATACATCAAAATTTAAGCTAGAGGTACAAGAAGCAAAGGAGCTTAAAAAGTTTTTCTCTTTAGGTAAGATTAAAGTATTAAGGAAAGAGAAGGATAAGAAGCTTAAGGATATTAAAATAGATAGTATTAGCAACACAAAAGAGTATACCGGGATTTCTAAGGATCTTATCAATATTAATACTAATACTAATAAGGAAACTAATACTAGTCCTATTACACCACAGCTGCCAGAGACCACTCCTATACTATATATATCAGGAAGGAAGAGGAAGATTATAGTAGATAATAAATTCGAGAGCTACTAGTATATAATTAAGTCAAAAATTAAACACATTTTATTAATACCACTTTATTCACTTTAAGTCAAAAGCTGTAAGAGAATTACTAAAAATTACATACAAAAAATGCATTAATTATAAAGTTACAGGGAACTGGTATATTTGCACTGTTTATCAAGGAATAGGCCCCTAATAGGCCCCCACGATAGGCCGTGGGCCCAAAAAAAAAGCCCAAAGCCTATCGTGGGCCCAAGAACCGGGCCCAAAGCCCAGCCCATTCGTGGGTTAGGCTGGGTTAGGCTTTGGGCTTTGTGGGTTCTGCGGAAGCCTAATCTCTTTAGAGATATACTAAAAGCCTTTCTTATAGATTCTTTATAATACTATATTAATATAGGATAGATTAATAGTTCTAGTTATAATACTACTTCCACTCTTAATAGTTTTAAAACTATTAATCTAGATTAAATTTATTATTTTAATATTATTAGACTTAAAGTAAGTTAACGTTCTAATAAGGATATTAAAATGATAGCTATAAACTTAGATCTAGTTGGAATCTAACTTAGAGTTTAATTTAATAAAATAGAAATACAAACTAATTTAAATTAGTTAGTCATCTTTATTTGTAATCCTTAGTTAAGTTCGTTTTTTACTAGAGTTAAGTTCAATCCATCCTTTACTAGATAAGATAGCTCCAGACATCTTTAAAAGCTCATACTTAGATTCTAGATACAACAGGAATAAACTATTATCTAAAATAAATAAAAAACTACTATACATCACTAACTCGATATTGCTATTTTTACTACTAATAAATTAATTAATAATAATTAAATATATTCTTGTTATAAAGATTCTTTTAATCTATAATACTATAAGAGTGTTAAGATACTCTACAAGTCAGGGTAGGTGCCTATCAATCAGGTAGGAGAAGGTGACAAGATGGTTCAAAAGTCAAAGACTGTTTCTTAAGGCCCTATCGGGCTTCCTCTACATAATCCTATTTATATACAGTCTTATATAGGTAGGGGATATAATACGTAGAGCGGGGCATTGTTTCTATAACAGGGGTTCCCGAGATAATAGGGAAATATAGGCGATTCCGTACCGAGAGTGCTAGGCCGCCCTAGGTATCTATTCTATCTATACGCCTAAGGCATTATTCTAGGAATAGCCTTATATCTGATTATATTATAATAAATCATCCCCTTTTTATAAATCGCGGGTCTTTATATAGAGTAATAGATACTAGAGGAGAGTATATAATAGGGTAAATAGGATAAAATAGGTAGGGATATAAGTAGATAAATAAAGAAATCTTACTTCTAAGATTAGGAATATATTTCTTTGTTTTAATCCTATAGCCTCTCTCTCTTTTACTTTCTCTCTTTATATCTTTATATCTCTTCTTTTCTTATATAGAAGCTACTGCTTTATTTATCTTTCCCGAGTTTCTAGATATTAAGACTATTATAATACTTTACTAAAACCCTATCTATAATAATATCTAGTATCCTCTTTTATAGGCCCTAGTCCGCCTAAAGACCCTTTAATATATATATTATTTATAAACTACGATTAGGGAGTTCTAGGAGAACTAGATTTACCCCTTTATAGTTAACTATATAATAGATACTAAGGCTTTAGTTATATACTAATAGTATTCTAGCTATACTTTAATATATATTCCTATAGGTTTTACTAAGCCTTATCCCTAGATATAGCTACTAACCGTTTTAGGTCTTAACTACTATACTTAGTAACTACTAGGACCTTAGTAACCTACTTATCTAGATTTATAAGATATTCTAGCTAGACTATATTAATAATAATAATAGGGGTATTAGCTAGTATAACTAGCTATATTCTTATAAGACTTACTAAGTTATTACTAAGAAGATAGTAGAACTATACTAGTCCTTTAATACTTCTAAATAGGTTTACTATAAGAAGTATAAGTTAATTAGCAATAAAAGTTAAGTTAAGATAAGTATTAGGATAGTTACGAGTATATATTTTAGTATTTTCTAATTATAGATTCGGTAATAAATCTATATTAATTATAATACTTTTCTTATAGGTTATTAGGCTATATTTCCTCCGATTACTACTCCTAACTTTTTCTATACTTATAAAGAGTAAGCTATTTATTTCTTAAAATTATTTATATACCTATTGTCTAAGAACGAAGGATATATCCCTTAGACTCTAGTAAAATAAGTATTCTTTAAAAGTATTTTGGTAGAGGTTCGTAATATCTAGGATACTCTTAACTCGGATAATAATAATAATATCTCTATTAGTAATAATAAAATAGAGAAGTATATAATAATAGATTTTCCTATTCTACTAGAAGAAATTTAGGGAGATTAAATAGTTTTTTATATATTTTTATAGTACTAATATTTTAGTATCTTTTTCTATATTTATTAGCCGGTTTTCCTTTATCTTTTAGGATAGTTTTACTATCTTTTTATAGTAACTAAGGGTTTTTTCTTCTTTTTCTATTTCTAGTAAAAGTATATTACTTTAGTTATATTTTCTATATCTTTCTAGGAAATCTATTAATTATATTCTAATAGCTATTCTTTCTATTTAATAAGAAAGTATTTTATATTCTTAATTTATTTTTTATTATATACTTCTTTAATCTTATATTCCTCTTTATCTTCTAGATTAGATATTAGTAAGGATTTACTATCCTTTCTAGATAGTTTCTTTTATAGTTTAAAAAGAGTTATATAAAAAATATTATAAATTTAGTTATATTACTAAGATAAGCTTAAATAATAAGCTTATTTTCTAATAGTCTATAAAATATAGAAAGGACTAATAAAGTAGGATATTAATTTCCTACTCTCTTTTAATCTAAGATTTTTTATTAATAGACTAACTAGGTCTTCTTTCTTAAATTATATTAGAATATAGTCCTTATTATAATATTTTATTATTATTTTATTTATCTTTTACTAGTACTTCTATAGCCTTTAATAGAGATTTTCTAGTTTTTTAACTTATATAGATACTACTAGGATCTCTCTATAGGGAGTTTCGCCCTTAAAATATTATTAAAAGTTAGGAGAGTATCTAAGTAAAACTTAGAATAAAAAAATACTAGTTATTAAATTAATAATATTATTATATATAAATTCGGTAGATCTTAGTAGGAATACCTATAAGACTTATTTATTATCTATAAAGTACTAGAGATAATATTTAAGGGTTTAGTTTATATATTCTATTTATCTATTAGTTTATAGATAGAATACTATTAAAAGTCTAAGATATATTTATAATAGATAGTATAGTTTCGACTAGAACTTACTTATAAATAAAGATTCTTAGTTAGATATAATACCTTTAGAGGGTCTAAAGTATAGTTCTATATAGTTATAGAATAATTTAATAAGATCTCTGGCTATAATTATTAATAAAATAAGAAAGAATAGTAACTATTTTATAAATCTATCTATAATAATAAGAATTATATTAATAGATATAAACTCGAATATTACTAGTAATAAACCTATTATAAAATCTATTAAGATCTCTATAAAGAGCTATAAAGAGATTAGTAATAGTTATAGCTCTTTATATAGCTTATATCTTCTTACTATAATATCTTAGTAGATCTAGTAATCTTTTATATATTTAGTAATATCTAGGTAGAGATTCGGCTAGTAATATTTTCTTTTTATTAGCTTAAATATTCTTAAATACCTAAAATAGCTAGCTAAAGGATTATTATAATAAATACTTAATAGTTTAGTTTTTAAATTGCTTCTTATAGGGATATAAATATATTATTTAAATTATAAAAGATCCTTAGATCCTATACTCTAGTCCTTAGGCCCTAAAGTTAATAACTTTATAATAGTCTTTTAATATTAAGTCTCTAGGTCTCTGTCCTAGAGTTATCTAATAAGCTTCTTAAGATCTATATCTATCTTAGTAAGATATACCTACTTAGAGATATAAGTAAATCTTACTTATATATTAAGAAGATAGTATATATATCCGAGCTCTCTCTAATCAATTATATTAATTAATTTATCTCTATCTTTATTCTCTTCGAAATATAGGATATTTAAGATAAATATACTTATAGTTAGTAACTAGACTATAATAGAATAGTGATTAGTTATCTATAATTTACTAGCTATTTAGTAGCTTAATAGCGAAATTAGATTAATCCTATAATTACTTAGTAGCTAGTACTAAAAGAGTCTATCTATAGGATTACTCTTTCTAGTATAATATTTAATTATAAAATTAAATAGAGTAAGGGCTAAATATTACTATACTTACCTACTATTAAGCTTTAGTTACTTTATAAAAGCCTAAAGATTAGAATAATCTAAAAATACTTTAATTAAATAAGTACTTCTTTTAAGATAGTATTACTAGTATTTAAATAAATATATAATAATAAATAGCTCCTAATCTAGTATTTTATAGAGGGTCTCTATCTTACTAAACTTCTATAACTAGAAAGCTACTAAATACTATATCCTACTCTTATTAGGTTAGAAGAGAATCCTAGCTATAGTACTATCTAATATATTAGTCTTTAGTTAAATTAGTCTTAATAGGTCAAAGTATTAGAAAAGAGGTATAGACTAAAAAATAGTGATTAGGCAGTAAAAAGCTATCTTTTTACTAAGTATTAGATTAATCTAACTAGACTTATATCTATTTTTGCTATCTTTTAGTAAGACTATAAATAGTAATATAATTTAGGAGTAGTTCCTAATAAATCTATAATAGAAGTTATAAAATCCTAAGAATATCTAGATATCCTAGTAGGACTTTAGAATCTCTTATAAAGTAATATTAGTAATCCGGCTAGGATCTATTAAAATATCCTTTTAGGATATAATAAATCCTAGGAAGTTAACTTAGTCTTAGTAGAAGATATATTTACTAAATTTTATATATAGGCCTACTTTTTAAAGTTATTTAATTATCTAGTAAAGATAATTTATATAATATTCCTAGTCTAGGAAGAAGATAAGGATATTATCGAGATATATAACCGAAAAGATATTAAGAATATTATAAAGTACTATATAAATATAATTTTAAAAGATTACTAGAGTATTTATAAGACTAAAAGGTATAATTATATATTTATAATATCTATAATAGGTTTAGAATATAGTTTTCTATTTATTACTCTTTTTAATATATATTTAGTAGTATATATCTTAGATATTAATCTTACTAAAGATCCTAAAGCCGGAGAGCTAGTCTAGAATCTCCGAAATAAAAGATAAGAGATACTAATTCTTTACTAAGATCTTATTAAGTCCCTAATAGTTAATATAGAGTTATAAGCTTCTATTAGATTTAGGTATAAATAAGATAGAGGCTCTAGTAGGGCTTTTAGATTCTCGGATTTATCTATTTCGAAGATTCTTATTAAAGTATTTCTATAATTCTATAAGTTCCTTTTATAATAGAGAGTATATAAGACCGAATAGGACTTTTGCTTTTAGGATAAGATTAATAGTATAGTTATACTTATTAGAGAAAGGTAAGATTTTTAAGTTTTAGGATAAGAAGAAGTCTCGGAACTATATTAGTTTGCTAGGTATTTAGTAGTATTCCAGGAATATCTTAGTAGTATTCCGGTTAATAGATAACTATACTTCCTTAGATAGTTTAACTATAGTAAAGATATATATAAGGTTTCGGGCCTTCTTAGTAAAATAGGCTAAGAGTAGAATTTCTATAGAAGATATCCTAAACTACTAGAGACTACTTTATCCTATAATATAAATATTAAGATTGTAGATTATTATTATAAAGAGAAGGATAGGGCTTCCGGAGAGATAAGGGTTTTAGTTAATTACTATATAGAAGCGGGTAAATTAGTAGGTAGTACCCCTTAAATTAGTAGCTTTTATTAAGATACTCTATATTCTATAAGTTAGTATTATCTTTCGATTAATAATATAAAGGAGAGGTATAGTAAGCTTTGCTTAATTAAGCTTATACTTCTTAATAAATTTAAAGCTTATAAGATTAGCTTTAGTCCTAATATTAAGATCTATATAGGTTTCGAGATTATTTTAGGTAGTAATTAGAATATAAAGCTAGGTTCTAGTTCTTATAGTTAGGAGAGATAAAGATATAAGAGTTACTTTATCTTACTATTATTTCCTTATAAAACTAACTATACTATTATTATCTTTTAGTCCTTTAGAGGGTTTAGATATTTATTAGAGTAGTATTTCTCGCTCTTATAGTTAAAGTATTAGTTATATTTACTATTATCCCTAATAGGATTTAGATATTCTTCTGATAGTATATCTTTATTACCTTTAGATTTTAATCTCTCTATTAATTAAGGCTTCTAAGATTTTTAGTTAGAGTTCTTTTTCTATAAGATATTTTTAGTACTTTTAGTATATTTTTGCTTATAATTTATCTCTAACTTCTTTAGGTCCTAGAAGTAATATATAATATTAATTATATCCTCCTAGGTTTTAGAAAGTTTTATAATATAATAATAGATTTTATCTTAGAGATTATATAAAAGCTTTATAAAGAAGAAGAGAGTCCTTTCTTTCTCTACTATTCTCGGAAAATACTATTCTAAGATATTAAGGTATATATAGAATTCTCGAGGGTCTTTATCTTTTATCTAATATACTCTCTCGAGTTAGCCTATTACCTTAGATTCTAAAATAGCTATATTCTTAATAAGAGTTAAAGTCTAGTTCTTAAAGTAAGGCTAGTCTTCTTTAGGATTCTATAGTAGAATTAGTATCTTTTTATTAATATATTAGTACTATCTCTACTAGTAGGTTATATCTATATAGCTAAGTACTCTAAGAATCTAGATTCGATTATTATAATAGTGTTTTAGTACTCCTTCGAATTATTATTATAGGTCTAGGAGCTATTCTTAGTATTATTATAAGATAAAATTAAGGATAAATATAGATATACTCTTAAATTTAATTTCCTAGTCTTATCTAGAAGTCTTATAGGTCTCTTAATAAGGACTTATTAGGGCTTTATTAGATATTCGGCCTATAAGCTAAGATTTAAGAGTCTTAATCTAGTCCTAAAGGTCCTTAAGCCTCTATAGCTTCTTTATAGTGACTTAGATTACTATAAAGTTTGTATTAAGGTTAGTGATTAGTTAGGCTAGATTAGTCTAAGCAATGTTTTCTATAGGAGGTATTTCTCTAGTTATTTAGGAAGGATTCGGGATCTTCTCGGTAGTAAGAGTAAAGCAAGTTCTTAGTGCTATTCTCCTAGGTAATTAAAGAAGAAGAAATAGAATTATTAAGATACTCTATAAGTTAGGATAGATACCTATCAATCAGGTAGGAGAAGATAATAAGATAGTTTAAAAGTTAAAGACTATTTCTTAAGACCCTATCAGGCTTTCTCTATATAGTCCTATTTATATATAGTCTTATATAGGTAGGGGATATAATACGTAGAGTAGGGCATTGTTTCTATGATAGGGGTTCCCGAGATGATAGGGAAACACGGGCGATTCCGTACCGAGAGTGCTAGGCCGCCCTAGGTATCCGTTCTGCCTATACGCCTGAGGCATTATTCTAGGAATAGCCTTATGTCCGATTATATCATAACAAAGAGTTCTAATTATACCTAGAAGAATATTTCGACGTCCAAGGATATATTTACCAATAGATATAAGTTCTACTATAGTATATTTGTTATTATATATTATCTAGAGATAGTTAGAGCTAGATATTTTACTATCTTTAAAACTGATATATATCTCTTATAGTATATTGACAATTAATATCTACTCTATTATTAGTCAATATCACTTTCTAAGCTTCTAATTCTCTTTTAAAGGCTAGATTAAAAAAAGTAAGTACTATAGCTTTAGAATAATTTAATTTCATCTCTCTCACTAATCATTATTAGACTAAAAGCCTGGTCTAGATAATAACTAATTTATCTAACTAGATAGTTTATAAGTTATTAGAATAAATGACCAAATTATTCATCTATTATACCTCATACGCTATCAACTATATTATGATTTACAATTTGAAATCAACTCAGCTTTATAAAGACAATATAACCTAATGTTAATATATATACTTTTAGTGCCTACTTATAGTAAATTAGAATATAAGTTTGCTAATAATTAGAACAAATAATTTAGTCTCAAGAATTTATATATAAACTTGATTAGCCCAGTATATAACTTTATATATAACATAAGCGCATGGTCTTTTAAATATAGTAATAAATAGTGGCATTAGCTATTACCAAGTTTTACCACCACCTAGGTAACAAAAGCTGTGAGAGGCTTCATATTACAGCCTATTAGCTATCATTATCTACAAGCAGCTATAATATTGATGATATCTTTTATGATTTAGATATATTCTAAAAATTCAACTAAAGGTTAAACCCAAATAGAAATCCTTAATAATATAACATATATACTTCGTAAGTAAAAATATATCAAGTCCTCTTCACTAAGAGATCAATCTTATAATTCCACTATCTATATCAAAATTATTTACAATCTAAACCCAGACTTATTTTCAACATTTTATCTTATTGATACTAGCTAGATAAAGACTTTAATATAATTATACCATTTAAGTCTCTAGAATTTATAAAAAAAAATAATGATCATAATACCTCAAAAACCCTAGCTAGATATTAACAAATTTAAAATTAACGTCTTTTACAACTTTTCTTTTATTATCACGCTTTCATATATATACTTTCTAAAACTTATATCGCCACTATCTTAACTAACTAATCATACTATTCTCGTCTTTATAATAAGTTATAGTGATAGACTAGTCATTAACGATTATATAGACTTAAATATCAGAGTTTAACTAAAATTACAATTAACTTTTTTTATACAAAGAAGCACAAAAGTCTATAAGATATTATTTAAATCAATCTATTTATACTAAATTCTCACTATTATAATAAAAATAGAAGCAACGCTCTTATTACTACTAGACATAATATAGCTATTCAAAAATAGTTTATATAAATAATATCAAATATTCTATATCTACTATTCTTTAACTAATATACTAGTCCTAGACTAGATTTCTAAAAGATAAATTACAAAAGATAAGACCTAGGAATTTTTTAGATAGAAAGGTCAAAATAAGATTTAGTTACTTTCTAATCTAGAAATAAGAATTAGAAAGAAGCTATTACTCTAAGATATCATAGTCCTAAATAAAATATCCTCTACAAAGCTAAACTATAGTAATAAAATAAACGATCTCGAGGTTTTTAGCATTCTCATTATTTAAGACTTATTTTTTTATACTTTTAGTAACTTCTTTTTTATTAAGTTCTTTTGTCTCCCCTATATTCAAGTAAATAGGAAAAATTATAAATAAATTAATTTAAAACAAAGTAAATTTATCAAGATATAGATTGCTGTTTCTATATAAAGCTCTATTATTATTAAATTTGGCTTCTAGGATATAGATATTACAAAACGATAATTAAGAGATATATTGTTACAAGATGGAATAGTGGGAAAGGAGTTTAGAAAACGCTCTTTATTGTATCTACAATAAGTGATTTAGATCATGATATTGTGTAATTAGGAATTTATATTAGAACCAAGATATATGGACTAATTAGACATATTCAATAACTCTATGTTTTTATCCCCTAGTTCTAGCTATTTATCAGGGGTATATTATTAGATTAAAGGTCTTATGATAGTAGCTTGCTCAACTTTTATAGCATCCACTTACTAACTAAAATAAGTCACTTTTAGAGACATCTATATACTTGATAAAGCTATAATAGATTAATAACTCTTAGCATTAGACCTTTAAGTTAAAGAATCTCATTATATAATATAAAATCTCAGTTCACCAATCACTACAATATATTTTAGCAGAATATAAATATAAATATTAACGAAAAAGGTGGCTATCTAAGAATCAGAAATAAAATTCAATAGAATCGATGAATTAGTGGTTTATAACTATGGTCTTAGTTTTTATTAAAATTTATTATATAAAATTATAAATATATTTAAAATTATATTAAAATATTAAAATTACTAGAAATTCTATAGTTTTTTAACTTAATTACCATTAGATAATACTTATAAAGCTAACAAAACACTATTTTATATCTAAGTCTTTATATTTTTAATTATAACAATACTCATCCTCTATTTACTTCATATCTTCTAGAAAATAATAAGAAACAGTATCATATTCATAAATAAATATCTTTATCTCTTATATAAAAACTGATTTTAAATATATAGTAAGCAAGTTATATTCACCTACAATTCTATTAAGATATAAACCTAATACTATAAGCAATATTACTTTTTAGTCGAATAATTAAAAACCTATATAAAGCGACTTTTTAATTATACTTGTAATATCTATCACTATCGCCGGAGGCATCTTAAACCAAAAACAATCAGATCTCTAATACTTTTTTTGTTTATATTGAAATTTAAGCTTTTACAAACTAAACTTAAGATAATCAAAAAGTATCTCTTTAGTAAAAAAACAGCTATACTTGATCAAATATAGAAGCTAACTCCGTCGTTTAACAATATCAAGCTAGTTAGTAAAAACGAAGAAGATATAAAAATACTACGTTATTAAATCTATCGAGAAAATCCAATTTAAGAAGAAGTAATAATAGCTTCAAGAGTCAAATAAATGGCTAATAAGCGACAACAACATCCTTCTACAGCTCTACATTAAGCATACATTAATACTATAGGATCAAAAGCGAGCAGCTCAAGCCCTTTATAATAGCGTGGTTTTATCATTGCAAGCAAGCGAGACTCAAGCCTGCTATGCTGATAGATATTGAGTAAGTCTCATTATTATTCAGCGCTCATAGGCGACAATAACACCTAAATAACACATTCATCTATTTACCTTCAGTCCTAAATATTATCCCTCTTTTAGAAGACCATTACACAGCCAGTGAAATTTCATTAGGTTTGGTGACGGGGTGTCAACGTTTCACAGCTGTTGAAACATCAACCATTACAGCTTCAAGAACTTAGCATCTAGCTAGAAATCATCCCTAGCCTGCTATGAACTAGCATTAAAGGACAGATCAAATCCCTGCTTACCCTGTGGCATTATGTCCCTCCCAACTCTCGTCAAATTGGTACTTTCTTCACTTCTATATTTCACCACCAGCCTTCACCATCAAGTTTTGAACAAAATATACAAATCAAACAAGAATGGTCTATACCCATTATTTCAATAATTACCTTGTTTCAAAATTAATAAACTATGATTTAGATTTCAATCTTCACACTATCTAGCAAGACTCCTCTAGCATACTAATACCGCCCCCCTATCTCACCATCAACCACGATAAGGCTCGATAGATTTCTCAGATAAAAATAAGCCTACAAGATATAAGACTTTAATATCTTCCTTAATCAAATTCTTTTTTCATCTCACTTATAAAAAGCTATCAGCCTTCAAGTAAACTAGTTTAGACCCTCTATCTATATCTACTTAAGCTAACAACTTATTCCTCTACATATCAGCTTTCACTTTCCCTAAAGAAATACACTAAATAGAATTCCAACTAGTCCACTTCAACCAGAAATCTAGCAAAAATACAAGACAACATCTCTTCTTTCTAACCCAAACTAAAACAACCAAGTAAAATCTCTATTAGATACACAAACAATTGCTAGATACGATCTCATAATATAGTATTAGTACAAAGGGCACTAGGTTCCATCTATCCTTTTAGTCTCACATAGAACCCACACCACATCCCACTCACTTAACACTTCCTTCACTAGTTGTACTACCCACAAAGGTATCCCTTAAACCAAGGTTTTTTGTATATAACATACTAGGCAACTACAAGTGGGATTAGCCCAAAATTGCATTGTTATTCAACATTTTATAGTGACCATGATTTTAGAGAGGGGCTATTCTATATATTAAATTTTGTAAATACTTCGAAATAGAAGATGCTTTCTAAGTAGTAATTTACTTGATTCAAAAGGTCAACTATAATTCTTCTATACTGAAATAGGGCACCTCGCCTCAAATAGATAGCTTTTTACCCTTCTCTTCTATTATCTAAGGATCCTATAAGATTGAGGCTATAATAGTAGCTCCAGTTATCAAGTACACTGAACAGTCATTCCCAAGATGATTCTAATATCTACTTAAAAAAGTGTAGCCTAGATGGCTCTTTATCATAGTGAACCTAGAGACCATCTCTCTCTTTTCTTAGATATGTACCAGCCTCCTTCAAAACAAGGTCATCCTACTCCAGCTTCTTGCCATTAATATACTTAGACATACACAACTCCTATACACATTAATAGAGTCCAACAAATCGAGTTACTAGAAAGACAAACTTAGACTCGTCATACTTGAAATCTACTAGAACCTTTAAGATCAATTAAAATAACTTAATCGCTAGGGTGTGTCTTGTTATAGCTTCTTACAATAAAGTAAAAGGCTACGATAATTAGTAAAAGCGTTTAAAGCTAAATTATTTCATTTACCAATAGCACATGATCAGAATTTTCCTATAGTTTTTCTTTCTCACCAAAGATGGACAATTTACTAGATAGCTAATCTCCTTCTTTTTCCTGATATGACACACTGTTCAAGATATCCATTTTGTCCACAAGAGAAAGTCAATAGTCTAGTCAATACAATTTTCATCGATCTTCAGTCTCTTATAAACTATGTAGATATACGTGTATAAATCATGGGCTGGATTTTACAATCACCACAACAGTCAATCGAAGCAGTCAAATTCTCATTGGAGTCAGTCTACTTTTCAGTAGGTTCCTAGCAGTGTATTCAGCATTAGGGATATTAGTCAGGGAACTGATCAAGCCTCACAATATTAAGGGCCAGAGATCAACGCTTGTTAAAGATATACATTTCAATCAAACACCTCTTTCCCTTTTATTGAACGCCTTAGAAAATTTGACAAATAGAACATTATAGAATTTATCATCATCTAACAAAGAAGTTCAGAAAAGAAATCAATTGTTTTTTTTAACAATATATTTAATAGCCACAAGTTCAAAGATTGAGTATTGACAATGTTAAACTAAGCTTCAACAGGTTAACAAGTCAAACATATCCTACTGTGACCTCACTTTCCGCAATCTCGTCAGACAGACCTACAGCTCAACACAGCCAATACTACACTAAAGTCAGGCCAGGGAAAAATTGCATGACCTCTCAAAATAAAATTATAGGCGCTTTTCAATAATTCAATATTCAATTGCTTACATATAAAGTATCAGAACAAGAAATCCAAGCCTATCATTATATATTGAATATACTCAGTGCCTCAATTTATAAGGGCAGTAAGGGATTTAATAGTTAGCCAATACTTATTGACCAACTTAATATGCTATTGCTCAACACAACTCTTATTTGTCTCTCTCGCTAGGTATCTAATACTTGAAAGATGTCCCTGTAAATAGTTGCAACTAAAAGAAGACCTGGGTTTCAACAGGGCTTAATTAGGACAGGTGTTCTTCAATGCTGCCTGCCTAGCTTCTAATTAATAGAAGCCAAGAAGTCTATAAAGACTTCCTCTACTCCTAGCAACCTAATTTATCCCCTTGGCTCTGCAAAATCGAGCAGGCTTGTGTCTGAGTCACTTGATAAGTTCTCCCCCTTGACCTGGTACTGAAATTTCCACTGTCCTGACATTTATAGAATACATTGTGGACCAGTTACTCAGATAGTGTCCGTGATAGATATGATTCCCACTAGATACACTGCCATTCACCCTAGCCAATCAAAGATACAAGTTTTGAGTTAGCTGGTCTAATTGTCCGTGCGACGAGCTCTCCGCCATAGCAGCCGACTGAGCTTATCTATTGTACAGCCCATGTGTGTATTTCCAAGAAAAAGCTTGAATACCCACGTCACACATATGTAAACCTTAGCTTGACCTGTCTGAATTCTACTGATCCTGAAAAAGATGCGATTCCTATAGAATCGAGGACATTCGACAACAATGTACGAGCGCAAGAGTCACAGCTCTTTGCTGTCTCTTCGTCCCTAGTTTTGGCCACTAAAACATGCGAGTCATGGATTATCCCGTCGATCTACAAGCTAGTGAATGATAGTGAACTATTGACATCGCACCAGGGCCGAAAAATATAGAATCCTGTTAGCACTCTACACAAAGCCATGGCTTAAACACCATTCCCGGCCCCGTCGCTTCAAACCACGCAACCTACCCCAGGTGAACAATATAAACCAGAGGAGCGGGCCAGTAACGGATGTGAGAATCTGATTGAGCTTCGCTGCATAAAAGGCTGAGACGTCCATTCTTCGTGGTAATGTGAGTGATTTATCGTGCCCTCTGCTGCGCTATATCAGTTGTTTGCGATGTTTTGTGCTTCAAATCTTGAATACCATTACTAAATCTTATGTCAGGAGTAGCCATCGCCACTGTGCAACATACCTGTTGGGAGCCCTATCGCTGGATCGGAGATAAGACCATGGTGGCACTACAACACGTGCCCATCGCATCTTGCACCTCGACCTCACCGCCTCCCCACTACAAACAGCGGAGTGTATGAACCTCTCGCTGTCCTCCTCACTAGATCTTATCCCATTATGACTATATATTTTCCTATCACAGGTGGCTCATCACATGCCTTCAGAAGTTGCCTAGTGTACCCAGCGCGGCTTATTCGAAGCAACAGCCAGAGAATACAAGAAACTGGATACAATATCATGTCAACATGGTATAAATAGTGATTGCATTGATGAAGATAAATGTAAGTGATCTCGTCAGTACAATATGACCACAAAGCTAATTAGTCATTTCATCTCAAGCGAACATTCTGCGAACTTAATGAATAGGCAAGTTATAAAACTATCGTCCCACTGGTAAGCCTTGCTAACTCAGATCATACAATAGTGCCCCTCATATTCTCGTTAGTCGAGTCGAATACAAAGCAAGGGATCTTATCTTTACAAGCCTCCCTAAATCAATGTGATCACAAGCTAGCTAGCCCTTCCTTATGATCATTGATGATATAGATAAGGAATGACTGGAATGTTTATATTGTCTCGGCCCTTCTTTTAGTTGACAGTATGCATCAGTAATGTGCTGATATGTCTATCAATATAAAGTCTAAGGTATGATAGGCTATACTATTGTTAATCTCAGTATTTGAATATCGCAGAAGAATAGGTTCCTTGTGGATCAAATTCCTGGTGTCCAATGGGTGATATTCATTGTCCTCAGTTGACCTCTCACATCTTTTCAATCCTAGAACTCAAAAAGGCCAAGGAATACTATGGTTTTGTCCACAGCCCAGCATTTCAGAAGCAACAGCCAGAGAGCGCGGTGACCCAGAACACAACACAGCGTGAATGGTGCTGCATTGCCTTGCCAAAGAGGATTGTAAGTGATCTAGTTGGTAAGTTCATATGACCACGCAGTTTACTAATCGTTTCATCTCAAGCATACAAAGCGTGCCCTCTGCAAACTCTATGGAAGGTAAGTCATAACAACTCATCCAAGTGGTAAGCCTTGCTGGCCCTTATCGTACAACAGGACGCCCTCGTGTTGCCGTCATTCGAATCAAATGCGAAGCGAGCGAATGTCTTGTCTGCTTGGACTCCTCTATACCGATGCGATTATATGCTGTCTTTCCGTTCCATATGACTACTCGCATTGACAATGAGTCAGTATAAGCTCCATATCGTCTACCACGGCCCTTCTCTTAGTGGATTCTGTGCAGCAGTGTTCTGATGCGTGTCGGTATTCGAACATCGTGAAACAAAGGCCTCCTTGTGGATTGATTCCTGGCGTGCAATGGGTGACAATCAATGTCCTTGGTTAGTATCTCGCGTCTTTTCCGTCTCGGAACCCCAAAAGACCGAGGATGCTGGAGGTTTTGTCTAGGTGAGCCATACCTTTGCAGACGGCCAGATTGTTAGTACAAGTCTGTGTGCAAGGAGAAAATGAGGCAAAGGTCCCGTCATATCGGGCCCACAGATTAACATTGCCATACCAGCTACAACGCAAGAAAGGAAACGGTCTGGTCACGAGTCACAGCCGAACCAACCAAAGAGCCTCGAGCTAAGAATCACCAACTGACACTGTTTTACCTGATCGTACTCTGCCTTGCTGAGCTGTTAAACGTATTCAAGCGGGTGGAACTAGCAAACGGAAACGAACGAGCGAAATGAACCAACCGGGCATACACAACGCTGCATCGAGAGCACCGCTGGGACTGATGTGTCTTTGGATTTCATTGCATCTGCAGGTTAGTCGAGCCGAGCGCGTGTATATCTCACTAAAATCGTCTGTTGGCATATCGCGTGCATGTGGTTCTCTCAGGGAATGGCTGAGCTCTCTATGTCCCCTACATCGCCTGTTGTTGGGCATCAAATGTAGGTTGTCAACCCTCACCACGCCCTAGAAGACATTTGGTATATCACTGTTCAGACAGAGCCTTTATAAAGGTAAGTTAGATATCTACACAACTTTACTCTGAGCCATTATGTGCAACCTCTCTAACTATCCATGACAGCCTATGCTCAAATTCCCATTCCTGAACAACATCATATATTTACTTTCGATGACACTGGTTACACACATGTCTACTGCAATACCAATCCAAGTAGATCGCATCACCAAAATCCATCATAAATGCTGGCGGAATCATCTTTACCAGATCTGGTCCAGATGGCAATTGCCAGGCCTGATCAAGCTACAACCATATTCTCTACACAGCAAAGTACATTTAATCACATGGACTCGGACACCACGCCCAAAAAGCAATGGTCACCAATTCAAGTCTAATATGATTACTACATATAAGATAGGCTCACAATATAAATCATAATTACTATAACTGACCAAGGTACAACAGCTCCTAAGTAGAAACAGCCAATCGGAAATTTTTAAGCCAAGCCCCTCAATTTCTTCGCTCTCTTTATTAGACATCAACTTGGCTCACAACCATTATATATATAGACATTCTACAGCAAAGTAGGAGTAAGTGACTTACAAGCCGCCTAAAGCAGCAAATTTGACAACGCGAGGAACAGTCTATCGCATCACCATAATTATCTAAGCAACATAGTGTATTTTGAGCGCTCCTCATTCAATGCTTTATCTATACCTGCTAGGTCTGATTGTGGGTGTTTTGCCTAATTATAGCTTCATCAAGGGGTATTGGTATTTACATTGGACCAGCTCAATCGAACTAGAGGCAGTGTGCGAACTTAACTGGGTAAACGCCAGGGGGACCATCATAGCAAGTGATGCCAGATGGTACAGAATGAAATGATGATGTCTGTCATATGTAGACTTCCAGACTGGCCCAAAAGCCCAAGGTCTAACTCGACCTGACCCCAACCTGCAGATGGGCTATGGGCCAAAAACAATACAGACATGCCAATTCTTTGCATTTGCATAAAAAATGCAAATTTTCCCAGTATCAATTATCTATGGAAACGACCACTCATTGTGGGAAATTAGCTAGCTTTCAGCATGAACTTGATCCTACAAGCCTACAGATAAAGAGTTCCATTGATGACAGTGCCAAATTTCGATAGGAAGATACAGAAGATACACTTGCTTCTTACATGACATATATATATATTCATTTGGTGACGTTCACAAATACTCTAAGTGCCAAAATAGTACAAACTGCTAGACAAATTTAACTTTTCTTGATAACTTCTATGCAATCGGGTTTATAGCATAGTTATTGTTTTCCATAACTTTTAGCGCCAGGTTGTTGCCATTGAATATTGATATCTTGCTTTTTGGAGTAGTTAAACCCCCAGATTGAGCCCAGGAGAATGTCAGGCCATGATCTGGGCTGATAGACTAGAATATGCATTAAAACCAGACATTAATCAGCAGGGTGATGAGTGTCATTACCATTGCTGTGTACATAGATATGTGCTTGGTTGGGTTTAAGCAACCACTCAACTTCACCGTCTGGCCATATACCACAATACACACATCAACATCCTCGTCCATACTATAGTCAACATTCACCAACAACCATCAACATTCACCAACAACCATCAACGACCATCAACGACCATCAACGACCATCAACGACCATCAACGACCATCAACGACCATCAACAACCATCAACGACCATCAACAACCATCAACAACCATCAACGACCATCAACGACCATCAACGACCATCAACAACCATCAACGACTATCAACAACCATCAACGACCATCAACAACCATCAACGACCATCAACGACCATCATCATCGCCCAGTCAGCACATCCACAACACACCAAAATACTCACCATTTTATTCACTCCACACCCTGATGGCAAATACATTCTATTGCAACGGGAAGACTAGCCAACCGCAAACCATGAAGACAGGAGTGATAGGAATACAGCAATTGATGACATTTGAATCTTGAATTTACAATTCTGGCAATTGATTTGGATCTATCTACAGCTCATTATATCTCTCCAATGATGCTTCAGAATACAAAAAAGATGAAGATGTTGCGCAGGTCTTTGCTTCTTCAAGTACTCTTGTATACTTAAATACTGGTCCCTAGCACCACAAAGAGGTGCCTACACAAGCTAGAGGGGCTTTTTTATCGCAGATGTCCCTACAAAGACTCTTAGTTTCGCAAATATCCCTACAAGGCGCTTTGTTAACGCAAGACCTAGTCTACAAAGAACTTAGCAATACAGCGATCTCCTACAGAGAACTTGTTAACACAGCAGTCTCCTGCAAATCTCAATTGTCATCACAACGTCCCCCTACAAAGTTCACTTAGTAACGCAGCGCCCCCCTACAAGGATTGTTGTTAACACAGACCTATCCTACAAAGCACACTTGATAACGCAGAGCCCATCCTACGAGGCACACTTGATAACACAGAGCCCATCCTGCGAAGCACACTTGATAACACAGACCTATCCTGCGAGACACAGTTGATAACACAGAGCCTATCCTGCAAAGCACCTTTTTACACTCACAGGGCTCAAGGCAGCGAGGGAGCACATGTCTTACATCGCTAGGCTCAGAGCAGCAACAGCCATGGCCACAGAGACACTCAAGCCTATAAGCAAGAGAGACACCATGACGCATCAGAGTATGATTTTTTTAGGCTGGAAATCTGGCCCCTTTTATATCTTTTCGGCTACGTCTCAACCAAGGAACCAGTTGTGCAGTTGGTAGCGAGAATCACTATCTTGTTATTATCATTAAAGACATTTGAACAACGTTAAAATAGTACTAGGAGACTTTGTGACTTACAGACTCAAGTTTCAACCTAGATTCATTACATTCCACACCTACATTAAATATAATACACCACTTTCATCAACTATTAAAAAGACACTAACACCACAAGAATATGATTCTCACATAACATTAAAATCGCAATCAAATCGCTCAACGCAATAGCAGACTACTTTACCCATTTTGACCATAATCACTAGTCACGGTCGCCATCTCTTTCATCAAGATTAAAGTACTTCAACAGATACCACAATAATAGGCTTATCACTATAACAGACAGTGCCATTCGATTGTACCAGCTATCGGCCATAAGACCTGCCTCCAATTAATCCCTCTACAAACCTCTTTACCTATTCCAACCTCGCGCTACTCAAAAAGTACTTTTCCATATTACTCATTAAATAACTAATGCTACCTCTACTAATACTTCTACTACCTGTCGATACAGACACTATAAACATACCCCCAAATCCATAATATTAGTTTTCTATTTTTAACGGAAATCAAAAAGTCTAGCCCTTATTAAAAACCTAAAGTAAACCCAAATCCACTTCCCAGAACAATAAAGTGAGTTATTTCAACTACCATAAGTCACGAATTAGGTTCTCATAATCGCCACCCCCTCATAAAAATTACACCACTACTATCACATCAATGACACCCTAGATACAAATAGCACCCAACAGACCTATCAAACACCACGCCTAAATTTAAACAGACGCAGGTACGGTTCCGCGATACAGATCCCAACAACGACCCACAGGACAGTAGATCAAGAAGGTTCTATATATAGCCCAGAGAAGAAATTCAAAGGATTTATAGGGGTCCAGACACGATCCACAACCCCCAACCTAACGGTCGTCAGGGCCCAATACAACAGCGGTCTTTATTATCTAAAGGGTATTACTAGACAGGAGAGTATTTTAAATACCACACAAAGTTTCGGCAACAGACATCTAATCTACAGTTCAGTTACCCTCGCAAGAGAGTGATTAGTCCCCATCAAATGGGAAGCTGCTGCTTTCTCTATCTGGCCTATAGAACGTTCTAGAAGCTATATCTTCTATCCCGCACCTTCCTCACAGAAAGTAGACTCAATTTGAGCCCAACCCATCCTCTCCATCTGCCAAATTCAATCGCGAGTCTGATATCTCTAACAGATAGCTTGTAGAAACTATGCTAATTATGCAAAGACAAGATCATAGATCTAAACAAAGTCTCTGGTTTGTGCACTAGAGGCCAAGAAACCAATTGGTCCCGGCCAGCTCATAAAGTTAATTTCAAGCACTCAGCTCATCTCAACCATTGATATGGCGACCGAGATAATCTACAAACAAAGTCATTTCCTGATACAATGTACTAAGTTTCACTGGCATGAGACCTTGAAGAGGGTACCACAAGCTTCCTCTGAACTTTCAGACTATGATACAGATTTAATCATGCCGTCAATCCAACACTATAGATAAGCTTTCGATCAAGTTCCTCTGACAACTGCATTCTCTCACCGAGCGAGCGTTTCCATGGTTGATCGAAAGTTAGTTGCCGAATTGACTTGGGATTTGGTTACTGATCGACGGTCCCGCTCACTATTCCAAGGTCATTGTGACTTTAACTTTTTCCCTATGACTCGAGTCTGCCAGTTTTGGACTGATTCGGAAAACCTTTGATTCTCGGCAAATATTACTAGTGCGTAGTCCGAAAATAAACCATATACCTCAGCTTCTACTCTACAGATCACTCTGCCTTCGACCACCCATCTAACCGAATCCATTTGAAGATGCAACCAAAGATATTACCTCCAGCTGACAAGGATTAGATGGGGCTTGAAAATTTACGAGCCCCCTTGCTACCATGTTCTGATCTTATTTAGTTCTGTGAGTCTTTATACACTGCCCGCAGTATTTTCCAGGCCGCATGGGAAGACATACTCCTGAACTAGAGACAAGAATGAGGAATGTGCCAGTATAGCTGATTTATAACAGCACTGTAGACGGGTCTGTTTCTAAGTCACACGAAAAAGTGCTCCATCTCACTAGGTTTGACATCTGGGACACCCTCGACGTTGTGATTCCAAGGAAGAGTGATTTCTCTTGTTTTTATAATTACATGAGGGGATATGTACAGCCACGACGGAATTCCTCATGCTGCGGCTCCCTTGCGGAGCTATCACAGGTTTTTTTATTGCAATGTGCACCAGGGCTAGTCATCAATTTAGTTGGCCTCTGTTACTTCGATATCACGACGTAAACCACATGACAACAAATTATTACTAGTATAAGCACTCTATTCACTGCTATTCAAGCTTCCTAGCTGTATAAACACGATGCACACAATCCCACATTAAAGATGACGATCTAGTTTCTTTAGGCCAACACGGGATTGATATTTGTGTTGTACGACCTGTGACAGAGGATCAGCTTATAATGGGTAAATAATAACTAGCGATAACAAGAAGTATATTTCGTACCTAGTCTAGAGCTTTCTGTTTAACTTGATACATTGCTATCGATCTCACTCGCCTCAGCCATGAAAATTGTTTCAAACCATTAATCGATATTACTTTTGGCAGATAAGTTGCATAGGAAAGCCACCAATAAAGCTCTACGGCCGACCTAGTTACGAACAGCTTTTGATTGCTTTTGATTGTCTGAGCGATCAGAAGGTCTGGCATCAGTGCGACAACACTTTCGCAAAATGTGTTACTTTTTCCCCCGTAGAGACTCAACGCTTCGGGCCACTCAGTGTTGTTCGTAATATGCGTTGGAGTGGGCTTTCCATGACAGCTCCCGATGGGCATCTAGCTAAGAGAGAATATTATCCTCCTCCCATTGCGGCCAGCCCGATGCGCTACGTGGTGACATGGTGATGCACAGGCAAGTGGTAGAAAGGGGAAGAACGTGTGAAGAAAACTGCACAAAGTGAACTTGAAGGTGTAGGTTTGTTGAGTTTAAAATATATTCATTCCTCAGTCAACTATGAAAGACCCTACCATTGCAATCAAAAAAGACGACTATTTGATTTAAAATTGTGAGCCATGGCTCAGTCTGGTGAGCCGGCTTCAGACCCTCACCATTCGCCAGCCCAAACATGCCCTCATATTATTATTGCACCCTTGAAAACAAGGTGGCTGCTGATCAGCGACGTTGAAGCGAAAAATGCTGGGACCGTCTCTTTCTTAGCCACTCAACATGATTTCGTCGCTTCGAGGATTTTTCTTTCATTGGTGCAAAGTTCGTTGTCCTTCCTGTCCATCGTTCACATGAGTCATCTCTCAACGTTGGTTTGACAGACAACGTGGAATTCATTGGCAGAATATGAGGATCTCAAGGATGAAACGTTTAAATCCTTTAGTGAGTCATGGCCTAGGATTCATCCTAAGTAAAGCCCTGGTTTAGTAAGGTATGGTTGGGAGATTGCTGACCTTGCGCCTCCGATTGCAAGCAAGCAAGTAGTCAATTCTAACTTCACGATACAAATTTCTATTAAAGCCAGCGCGATCCCTCCTTTACTGTGCACTCAACCAGAATCGGGAGCACCCGCCATCTCCTCGTGGCTGACACGCAAGTATGGGTGGAATTCGAAAACTGTCGCACACTCACCAACGACAAGTCTTTCGAAGCAGATTGCAACGTGCATTGTCCTTGTCGTCTTCTGAGTCTGATGAAACCAGCAGTCCGTCGGCATCTGAGGCAGACGATACAACAGAGGACGACTCTTTGCGGAATGGAAACGACTGCTCTGACGTTCAGGAAAACAGCAACCCAGCCGACGAGCGTGACGAGGCTCCACGGGAGCGGAGAATGAAGCACAAACATGAAAAGGTCTTGGAAACACCCAAACACACTCAGCCCCACGGAGAAGGCAATGCAGTAGCACTCGAATGTGTGGCGGAGTAAGTATTGACCTCATCACAGAACATGACTTCGTGCTGGCCCGCTAACAACGTCCAGACTAAACAACCGAATGAAGTCAGTTATGGATCACCTTCGAGTGAAAATATGAAGCGCTAATCTAATCCCTCTGTCACAGGTCGGGCGAAGCGGGTACCAATCCGGTGTTGTTTTGAAGAAACACGGTCGTCATCTTGGATGTGGGACTATGTCCATCTAGTCTGTGCAGCCAGGCAGCTTGAACAGCAGTGAACAGAACGTCCATTTGAGATGCAGTTTGTTGACACGCGCTTATATAGAGTAATCAACCTTCCTTGGAATTACAACTGTTGTGATATGAAGCTGGAGCAGACCAGGAAGTAAGCGGCACCGTCGGAATTAACTCCGAAGTGTCTATACTGACGAATGAGATGACAGGAAATCAACTTGACTCATTGTTGAGCATATATGCTCATGTATCCCGGCGAAATAACAAGTCAATTCATACCTCCGAACAACAACACAAGACATCCCTAAAATAGTCTGCTCTTAAAAACCAAGTAGGCAAAAGACTGGTTTCCTCGGCGCGTTCACTTCAATAGCCCCCAAGTACCTAGCAAAGATAATCATATTTCACAAAGATTGCGGAGGCTTACCTGCCGCAGACGTGTTGAGAATCTTGCTGAAGGATGGCTCCAACCGGGCTTCCCTCACCGGGCGTTTCCCCTTCGCTTTTCGTGATTGCGATTTGACATACCAAGGCCGTGTGGGAAAGCGGAGCTTCCCAACGATCTTCGATACCAACGACGTAGCCGGTGTGCGAGATTTCCTGAAACTGACACGCTGGCATGGCGAACCATGATTTTCGCAATGTCCAGTCCGACTGGTTGCGTCCTTCATTGTGAGTAAATGTGTATCTGGTATATGTCTGTCGCTTGACTCAGGATATTCTTTTACGTCATCGTGACTTGGTGTGACCTCTGGCTCTCTCAGGTAGTTGTGGTCTCGTCTTGAGCGGCATGCATTTGGTGTCTTTGGCTAGGAGTATCATGCTTAGCTTCTCACAGTACACCATGGAACTGCAGTTTGCCGGCAACTGATATACATGCACTTACGCATAAAAGTGGAAATTCGACGCTCGGGCGATCCCCATGGCCACTTCCTTCTTGTGACGGGGGAGTTCGCGGAGTAGTTCGCGGAGGGGCGGTCATCGAACCCATAATAACACGTATTTGATGGATTCTGTCAACGAGCAAATCGGCTCAATAGCCCTGGCCTCTTATACCATCATACCACATCGCAGGACAGTTTTGCTTACGCGTGGGGGCCCGTGCATCCCGGTTATGGAATCCACTCTTTCAGGAATGCGGCGGAATATGCATGATACGAAACAAGTTAACAGCATGAAACTACCCTATCAGTTCAGGTAAGGGCTCGTACCAAAAGCCTCCCCCTTTTGAGTTTTGGCTTGATACTATGAATTTAGTTGTTAAGAGTGGCTGCCAGAATTGTGCTAGTGTATCTCCTGTAAACTAGGTATTTGGATTTAATTCCTAAACTCGCACTCTTCTATCCGAGCGCAAGGAATTTTTACATAGACATATCCCGGGTGTCACTGCAGCAACAAATTAATCATGCTGGAATTTCGAGTTTTACTGGCTCGATCTACATCAACAAATTAATGCATTAGGATAACTGAATTAACTCAAAAATCACATCTAAAGGTCACAAGACGGATTCAATCATTTTTGCGACATCAGTCTATTTGATCCCCCTTGAATTTCGGCCGGGCAACTCCTGCCCATATCCAGCCTAGACCAGCAGGCATTGTCGCACAGTGAAAGTACCAAGGTCAAAGGTCCGCCTTTGACTAACTTTACAGATCTGGCATCAGTAGAATACTGCAGAAAATAGAGAATAGTCAAAAAGAGACATGATAAATTTGATTTCATTCGGCCTTTTTTACATGCAGTTGGGCTGTGTACTGAACTGCGTGTGGGAAGGGCCTATGCCGTATGACCACTTGCCTATCTGTATAGTCCTTCGAACTCTTCCTGAAGAAGTGAACTACATGAACCGATGAGGCTAGACTTGGCGCAAACCGAGTTGGAGTTACCAGGCAGACAGTTCAGGAGACCTCCAGCGAGGAGGTTACCGAGGATACCGTCGGCTTCAGTCTCCTACTTGGAGTTGCAGCAGGAGATGTCACCGGTGGTCCACTATACCTTGGCATCACACACGGCGGCGGAATCAGACAGCTTGGCGCCAATGACAACAGCCCATGGAGAGAACGAAGGCGGCGGCTCCCACAAACTTTGTTTTGAGAAGATAGGGGAAAAAAGGGATATAGTAATAGAAGGTTGATTGTCTTGTATTGATCTTGAAAACACATCCGGAGTTCAACGATAACTTTGTATCAATTTGTCCTGAAGACCCAATGCCATTTAAGGTTCCATTGGAACAGATACTTGTCTGTTTTAGTCAGGGATAAAATGCTAGTTCTTCACATTGGGGTCTGTCTGGAAATTTTTGCTGTTCGTTTTGGCGGCACTGACTTCCGTCTTTGGATCAGTATGGCGCAGAAAAATGCTTCTGGATTACTATGTTGTTGTTTAGTGATATAAATTGATTTATTATTTCAGATGGATACATGAGCTTATATATACAACAATGAGCTAAGTTGATTTCCAATCAACTTGGTCGTCCCTATAGACACCTCGGAGTTAATTCCGACGGTGCGGCTTGCTGCCTGATCTGCACCAGCCTCATATCACAACACAAACAAGTTGGCCAGCAGTGGTATGAAGCAGCCATCCGCAATCAGGAGCGAGTGCCACATGATTGTAGGGTTGCCTCTCCATCCATTGTGTACTGCTCCAATATTGGCTAAAACCGGCAGGCTAATCAGTTCAAGAGATGGAAACGCTTGAAAAATCAACAACTTTGGTTGTTATACTGTCCTGGCAACATTGTGTAAAACAAGATTCGTTGAATGAGATCTCCGCCATGTTTCACTAATATTTCATGATACCACCTCTCCTTCCGTCATTCTTCGAAGTACCATTATGTACAATGTCATGGCTAGCTGGTATCATTTTTCATATACTCTATGGAGAAATTCATTGGCTCACAAGTGGTTCCATTGAGAAAATGAATCGGCGGGAAGCTTCGCCCAGTCATTCGCGAATTTATCCACGGAGGCTGTGTCTACGCGAACCGAACCTCATAGCCATCTTTCAACCGATCCATGGCTGCCTCTGCGTGACAATCTCAGTTGCTACCTAAGAGACTCCACGTTGTCTCAAAGCGTCACAAGAGGTGAAGACCAAGAACTGTCACCATCGAACGCGAAAAAGAGAGCAGCCGAATCCTCAATCCTCCTGCGAAAGCAACATCGACTTTCATTTTCCGCGTCTCAAACACTGGACTACCCACAACTGGTGACACAAGAGATACATCGAGAGAGATTTCCAAGCCTTACAATCATCAGTATGAAAATGATCAACGATACAATTTAATACTTACAAACAATATCTAATCACATCTTGGTCTCCGACACCATTTGTTCCAGGGAGTGGGCGACGAGGTGTCTCGCCACACAATTGCTAGATAGCAGATGCGAAGACATTATGGTGAGGGAATTATCCCGAACAGACACAACCGGAAGACAAGCGTCGGAAGTGTGTTGCTGCGCATGAGGAGCGGCTATATGACTGAGGTGCTCATCGTTCTTCTTATAGCCCTGCTGGTTATGCGTTGCCATGACTGCTGGCCGTTGAAATGGCAGAAAAATGGTCTGTTTATCATACCAACTGTCAAGTAAAAATAGGTTTTGGAATACTGGATCGCTCTACTTTTACAGCAGCTACTTGCCGATTGGTACTCAGAGTTTTTAAGAACCTCGG
The DNA here is from genome assembly GCA_034423695.1 of Penicillium polonicum. Lineage (NCBI taxonomy): Eukaryota > Fungi > Ascomycota > Eurotiomycetes > Eurotiales > Aspergillaceae > Penicillium > Penicillium polonicum. Next base: position 8,445,470 of record CP139884.1, on the reverse strand, counting down.
GTCGTCGAAATATGTTACAGCTGAAATTGATCTTCCTCCTCCATTGTGGGACGAAGGACTTGGTCCCCTTGACAATATCTCAAACACTTTCTCTTGTCCTCTTTCTTTTGATCAACATGTACCGAGGCCCATGTTGGGATGTGCTATTACGTAGAGATGAAGGAAATGAAGGGTTGTGGCTCATCTCCCGAGTCGGTTGTATGGAGCCGGGTTGACCACGAATGAAAGTCTCATGACGGTAGGCGCCTCCGAATCTGTGGAACTCATAGTAATACAGTCGCCGAACAAAAGATCGGTAGCTCTTCGTGGATGGCATGTAAGCAGATGCACAGGAAACTTGCTTTCTAGGGCGATGAAGATAGATCGCCCATCTTCTGACCAGCGCATTGCTTCCTCATTCTTTGGATCATCAAGAATCCTTTTCCGAGTTAGTGACAAAGGTATAAATGTTGTCGTTTCATTTGGTGTTGCACTTGCTCGCTCAGAATCTGTATAAAATCGGACATATATAATACAAACCCATGACTTGTGTTGGCCCCTGACCGTGGACTACCTCGTGCATATCATTCCTCGAAGTGGCGTCTCCGAGTAGACCTGATTCATTCGAGTTTTCGGGTTTTCGATGATTGGTTGGGCAGTTTGAATATTCGCAAGAGCAGACGGTGAATCTCAGTGAACTGCGCGGTCAGTAGCTTGGCCTCGGGCAACGCCAAAGCCTAAAGGTTCCCATTGGTCGGAGTCGGGATACTGGTCCTCAAAAAGTTGAGTAACTACATCGTGATGGTTCTTGATGTTGCTCGACTAGAGAAACCTTTTCCAAGACGGTATACGTCTGATTGAACTTCCTATGCAAATGGAGGACTACCTAGCTGAGGCACCCGCCTCCGTCCATCGTTTTCTGAATATCAATAAGCTCTTGCATTGCCATCTCACTTGACTGAAGCGCTTTTTTGCAATCGTCTTTATCTGGCCAAGGAGAGAGAAACCGTCAAGGCCTACCAGAGCGAAGGAGTTTGAGGGCCTCTTCTGACAAATCGACACTGGATTCTCCAATCGTCAACTGCGACGGGCCCGTAAAGTGGGGCAAAAAGGATGATCGTCGTCCAGGTCAACGGTGGTCCTTCCCTCACGCATGGTATTGCAGTTGAGAAAAGGCTCTCTAGACTCTTACTCAGGCGAATGCTAGTCAAGTCTTCTCCTCGGCCGAAAGCAATGCTGCCACTCAAATTAAGCACCGATAGATAATTCGTCAATTCAGTCGGGAATTCGGGAATGGAGATATGGGCAAGTCGAAAGGGGCTTAGACTTTTATCATGACGATGAGTGATAAAGTCATTCAATACATTATGAGCTTGTTGATGAGTTCCATCGCCTTACTCATCGTTTGAACGAGTCGCGATCATCCCTGTAATCAAAATAATAAGAAAAGAAAGGAGAATCCGCGAAGTCATTAGCGGCCCACCAAAACCGGGCTAAAGTTTTGTCGCCTTGTCGTAATTTATCGGTCCCGAGAGATGCAGTATGCACTAGAAGAGTGCGGCCATTGCACAGTACTTGAGGTGTGTATTTCTGTATATTTATGATAGCAAAACAAAGGGACATTCGAGCTGATTAGCAGTTGATGCCTTGGGAATCAGGGAAACAGTGGGTGTTGAATGAAACAAATAATGCTTGCTGGTGAGATCCTCCCCACTTTAACCGACTCCATTTACTCAGCACGTGACATTTACATCATCATCTGCGCCGAAGGTTTCGTTCCCTGCCAACTTCCTAAACGAAGTGCCTTGTGAGAAACAAGAGAATAATTGGCATCCCACACCCTCGTCGGGGTTTTCTTAGATGTCACCATACGCAAGACACCATGGCATTTTCGCTCCGCATCGGCGCACCCTTGCGACACGGTGTCCAAAACTATTGTGATATGAGGCTGATGCAGATTAGGAAGCGAGCCGCGCCATCGAATTAGCCCCGACATGTCTATAAAGACAACGAAGTTGATTTATGTATAGCCTCATATTTCCCTCTAAAAGAGTTAACTACCGTTCATACCTCTGAACAACAATAGTTTACAATCAGCCGACTTGAAATCTCCGCCCCCATATTCAACTACTTTCGTAATGCTAAATTATCCAGCGCTATTACCGTCAGTGTCAGAACCTTGTCCTGCATAATCTGTCGAAGAAGGTCAAACTATATGCGTCAACTCAATCTTGGAGTGGCCTAGGAGACCATAGTACGGTTATCAATCCCTCTCCTCAAGCTGAGCCTTGATTGATTTGACCAGTACTTGTACTACTTCTTCGTGCCCTTCATCCATTGCTAGCATAAGAGCTGTATACCCGTCATTGTCTTTCGTCTCTATTTCCAAGTCAATCCTCTCGACCAGCGCTTGGACAACCGCGCTGTGACCTCTTCGCGCCGCCCATGCCAGAGGAGCATATCCGTCATTGTCTTTCGAGTTGACATCCACGTCTAGCTGGCTAAGAAGTCGACGAACTATGCTCTCAAAACCCATCGCCGCGGCCCGAGAAAGGGATATACAGCCCTCCTTATCAATCGAGTCGGCTTTCACGTCGTGGCGCTGGAGTAGACTGACCACCACTCCTTTATGTCCTCGTTCAGCTGCCAATGCTAACGATATGACATTGAAGGCGTTTCTCGGATCGGCTTGGATCTCCCCCCGCTCAAGCAAGGCGTTTATCACGGTTTCGTGCCCTTCCTCAGCGGCGAGGGCTAATGGCGTATTTCCATAATTGTCTTTAGAGTTCACATCCACCCCGCTATCTTGAAGAAGCAGGTCCACAATACCATTGTGCCCCCATATCGCTGCTTGGGCAAGAGGAGTTCTTCCATAAAAGTTCTTTGAATCCACCTCCACGCCATAATAGCTCAAAAGTTACTTTGCCAGTAGAAGATTACCGTGCTTTGCTGCTGATGCCAAAGATGTGTTGCCATGGTCGTCTGTTACATTGATATCCAGACCAGATTCTGCGACAATGCCAGCCGAAACCAGCTCCATGGATGTCACGGTATCACAAACCCAAGATGTAGGGTCTTAGGTTGAAACGATCCCATCCAGGAATCCAGAATTGGAAGCTTCGGGCTATTTATCCAGCGAGAAGAATTTTGCCCACGGCCCACAAAATTCGCCAATCTGGCATTATCTACGTTCCATGGTACCGAAGAGCCGCTAATGCAATGAGGCTGGCGGCGCAAGCGCTAACAGTTGATCCTTTCGCGCCTAGCAGCTTTGAGCGCAGGAGATCCCGCTCAGGCCCCCTCGAGTCTGCATTAGCCCAAATTTGGCGCCCAAGTCACAAACGCAAGTCAAGTAGTGCGTCACGTTTTAGAAAAATGCACTACTCAAATGCACTAGCCAGATGCACTAGTTCTAAAGGCTCCTATTTATTTTTATCTCTCGTAAGATAGCTCCCGCTTCTTTTACCTTGTTGGCCTCAAATAAAAAGGGGGTTAAAGGGGGTGCTGTGCGTACGTGTCGGAGGGTCGCACCGAACCGAGCTGACTCACAGATTGACTCGGACCTCCCAAGCGAACCACGCTATTTGCGTGGAGACTAAGCAGCCTGTTGCATTAGATCCTAGTATGCAAGGTCTATGTGCCAGAAAGGATCGCTCTCATTTTTATTTTCCTCATTATTTCTGAGTTGTTTCCCTTCAGCGTTATATAATCCTGCTATACGAGCGAACAACAACCAGGCGAAGATAATTTTGTACGATTTCATTCTATCACTGAGGTAGAGCAACCGTTTGTATCTTTTTCCATCAATTCCTTTTTGTGGCCAATGAGTAAATGGTTACCCAAAAATTGCTACGGTTCACGAGGCTAAAACCGCGAGACTGGCCTCTAGCCTACAAAGAACAACTCTGGCGCCTAGCTGGTGGTCAATAATGGATTGTGGTTTCCAATATCATAAAAGCTTTGATTCGAAACACCTATCATGACTTGCAGCCTCAAGTGCCGCCACTCCATGCATGAAACCAGAAGATAAGGCGTCTACTGATCCATTTTAGAAAACTCCCAGATCGACTCTACCATTATGGATGACCTAGAATACATATCACATTCAAGGCATATAAATACTCACCTGGACACCTCCAATCAGAATGATATTGCAACCCATCTGTCTTTCACAAACATCTCAAAACCTTATTCAATCAGCAAATATGAAAGCCTTCACACCAATCTTCATGTTAATGGCATTCGCTACCTCCCAGGCAATTGTTGCACCTGCAGGTAAGCCCCCGTCTCACTTTCAATACCTCCCGTTACTAAGGCTAATTTGATAAATTACAGCCGAAACTGCTGACCTAGAGACGCGCGCCGACTACTGCGTTAATATCAGTGTATGCCACGGCTACAATTACGAGGGTGGCTGCTATAACGAATGCAATAGACCCGGTCAGGGTTACGGTATCAAAAAAGAATATCGGAAAAATGCCGGCTCGTTCAAAATCGGGACCAAGGGTTATAACTGCCAGATTGGATCGTGAGTTGCAACATAGGTCTCCTAAAAATCGGAGCTAATATATGTCAAGATCCAATCAGGGCACGGACCCAGTGGACTACCCTGGGATCAAGAGATTCAAGGATGGATGGATCAATAACATTGAAGGATATCAGTGCAACAAAGTCAAATGACAGGTACATCCCAGGAACTAGGAGGTTGCGTCAACCGGCGAGGAAATGCTATTGATAGATGAGTTAACGAGGGAAGTCGCAATTGAGTTTACTACTGGTGATATGTTGTGATCTCCGGCTGCTAGTGTGAGGCCTATACTTCTATATATTTCTGATAATTAGAGAATATCATGATTGCCCGTGGAAAGCTGGCAGGTCCGCCGGACCACGTTCTAGACAGATGCCCTTCGCCTCGCGACCTGAAGCATACGTTGCACGCACGGCCGACTGCAACTTGCTAGCGCAACACGGTCGCTGCTACAGGTGTGGCGAACACGGGCATCGCATTCACGAATGTACAAGCAGAAGATGAAAGAGATGCCACGGTTCGCCGGTCATCGGTCGCTTAGAGTGCACAATGCAATAATTAAATCCGACCACGATGAAAGTACAGTTGTCAAGGAAAATGAAGTGCCCTAGGTCAAAGTCGCCATCTAGGGCGGAAGAAATTCGAAGTCATGTCGATCAAAATCTCTGCTGCTTCGGTGCGACCGAAGAGGGTCCGAATGGACCGTCACCAGCTCGTCTTGTCATACACTCTCCACAGAGGCATCACGGGCAGAAGCTGTTGTCGACAGTGGAGCAAATGGCATAGCTTTCATCGACCATTCTTTTGCGCGTAAAGATGACTTGAAGTAGTGGACAGAAGATAATCGGTCGCTGGACGGATCACGCATTCGACACGAGTACCGGTAAATATACAGGGGCATAAAGAAACGCTACCCTGCTTTGTGACCAGGTTGAACCAGCAACCGACCGTGTTCGGTATCCCTTGGCTCAAGCTCCACGATGCAACAATTGCATGGAACAAGGACACGTTGGCTTTTGACTCCGAATACTGTCACCAGACCTGCGGAATTATGAAACGAACTGAGATTCATGGGGTTACCAAAGAAAGCCAAGCCGAAGAAGGAGAGGGGATGCCAAAAAGGACATGATCGACATTCGTATAATAGGAGCTTCGCCGTTCCTTTACTCGACAGATAAAGAGAGTAAAAAGCCCAATGACTTCACCATCTTTGCGGACTCAATAGCTGATATCCAGAAGGCGTTGGCCCCAGATGAGAACGGATCCCAAAGTGAAGCTTCCACCGGAATACCAGGCATTTTTAGTTGTCTTTTCTCAGACAGGAGCTGATAAACTTCCATCACACTGCCTCCATGACCATGGGATATAGATGAAGCAAAATTCCGAGACGCCCTTCGGCCCGTTTTACGACATGTCCGAAGATGAACTACTCGTTTTACGTGAATACTTGGAGGACAATCTTGGCAAAGGATTCATTCGAGCATCACGGTCACCGGCCGCATCGCCCTGGCTATTCGTTCTAAACCAAGGGACGGTCTACGATTCTGTCTGGACTACCGAGCACTCAAGGCACTAAGGATAAATCGTCGATGGCGGGCCAGAGTGGACGACTGTAATGTATATAAGCGAACGCGTCTAAGTCATCTGTCAACCCCTCTTACATCTGAGAATGCTTTTTTGCAATCAACTTGATCACACAAATGCGGCTTTTCTCCAGTATGAGCCCGCGAGTGTACGGTCAAGGCACTGCGTTGGATGAAGCTCTTGTTGCAACCCTTCACTGAACAGTGATAGAGCCGCTCATTAGTATGTATACTGTAATGACGGCTAAGATCCGACTTGCGACCGAGAATCTATCGGAGCTTCTCATTAGGGAAGAGCTCTTTCCAAAAAAAATTGAATAGAACAATAATAATCTTGCCACAATGTTCCCTAGAAGCCACCTACGTAGAAGCCTCCTCTTGGGAGTGCATTGAAGGGCGTCGTCGGAAGGCAGTAATTACGGTCAGTTGTGGCCTAAACGGGCCATGTACAGCATGCTATTTGTGAATGGGACAATACTTAGCAAGTGCCAAGAAAGCGAAATCTCGCTTCGTGGAATAAGCGAGAACGCGAGTCATGATTGTGGGTCCAAAAAAATTACACTTGTAATGCGGACCTAGCCACATTACCATTCTCTCTAGATATCAAGGGGAAATTTGTGTCCTGCGTTTAATTTCATAAGATATGAAGAATTGAGATCGGTTGAGCAGGCTCGGAAAAGAATGGTCCTAACTTCGACTCGTTTATTGTTCAAGCTCATGAAGTGAACATCTATGCCAAATCGATGGTAGAAACACAATCAAAGATATCTTTAAGTATTAAGTACAACCTGTGCTATATATCCTTAATATCTATATCAGAAAAAGACAGACTAGAAGTAGACAATCTGCAGATACAATATAACTATATGCTCGTCTCATGCCCTTACCAGGCCCCAAGTATACTCACCTAGGCCATCATACAGGGCAAGAGCTGCTTCGTCCAATGCCTAATAAGGCGGTTCCCTGTATACATCAACCGTCCAGATTGGAACAACCAACGACCAATCATGGTGGCTATAGAATATCGACAGCACAAGATCTTGCAATCACTCCTCTACAATCCACATACCAACGTAAACGTCGCAGACATGACCCAGAAAAAAATAAGATAAGTCCTAACGAGCCAACCAACGTGAAGCTATACATCGGGATTCTGAGTGGTCAAATTATTGGTGACAGATCGCGCCCTCTAGATCCGACACCCGTGTTCCATTCATGTCCTGTCCCAGCAAAGGGCCTGACTATTCCCAGGCTTTCTGAGCCTAGACTGCAAGCCGTTATATGGCATAATTACGTGGGTGATCGTCCATCTGAGGTCTCAGGCGGGACCCACTGACCTGAGTTCTAACTGTCGACCGTGTGGCGCGCCATGTCGGCGGCCTTACCGTCATCCTTAAATCTAATTCGTTTCCCGTAACATTGAAAACTCTTTCCCCCGGATAATACCCTTCCGCGCTCGTCGGTCAATCCACCTTGCTGGACAGGGTGATTAATAATAACCGTGGATAAGTTACAAAGCAGAACATCCGCGCTTTCCCCCGGATAATGCCCTTCCGCGCTCGTCGGTCGACCGCAATCCACCTTGCTGGACAGGGTGATTAATAATAACCGTGGATAAGTTACAAAGCAGAACATCCGCGCTTTCCCCCGGATAATGCCCTTCCGCGCTCGTCGGTCGACCGCAATCCACCTTGCTGGACAGGGTGATTAATAATAACCGTGGATAAGTTACAAAGCAGAACATCCGCGCTTTCCCCCGGATAATGCCCTTCCGCGCTCGTCGGTCGACCGCAATCCACCTTGCTGGACAGGGTGATTAATAATAACCGTGGATAAGTTACAAAGCAGAACAGATGGGGTAATAGTTATGTAGTCATGACACAGTTTACAAAGCAAAACTGACACCTTGAGTAATTACCGAGGGAGTTGATGATCAACCATGTCTGGAAGGCCCCACTCGATGATATATGTATTTATATTTGTTCCGGGTTCCCTGTTTCGTCCATTCAGTCTTCCATCTTCATAATTTTCGTTCACCTCAGTCAACCCTCTTGGCTTTGCTTACAAGGCATCGCTATCTTTTATCCGAACATTCCACCGCCTTCACACCGCAACCCCTGGTCAAAATGAGCGTCAGCGAGAGCCGCAACGTCGCCATTGTGGGAGTTGGCTCGTCTATGTCCAGATCCCTCGCTATCTGGCTAGCGAGCCTAGGGTGGAATATTGCCCTCGTGTCACGTTCCGAGAAGAGCCTGTCGGCCATCGCTGATGAGGTGAGACAGGCCCAGAAGGGCAAGAACGGCAAGGTCATTTACCGGACCGCCGACGCTAGCGAGCCTGCAGCTTTGAAGGCTACACTTGACTGGTGTGTCCAAGAACTTGGTGGCAAGTTGGACGTTCTGAGCTACAATGCCGCCCGAGTCGCACCCTCTGATATCACCGAGATTTCCCCCGAGGAGTTGGAGCAAGACTTTAAGGTCGCAGCCGTGGGTACTCTGGTCGCTGGTCAGTGGTTTGCCGCCGGCAACGCCAGAGTCGATCGGATCGCAGAGGGTGAATATCCGCTTTTCCTCGTAACAGGTGGAAACCTGGACAAAGAACCGGAACCTTTCGTGGCCTCGCTATCCACTGCCAAAGCGGCTTCTCAAACACTCAGCCGCTTGTTTGCGAAGGTCCTACCCGAGAAGGCCAACATTTTGGTCGGTATGCCTCTAATTGCAGGAGCACTTATCAATCCTATGACTGGTGAATATAACGAGCAATTCCACCCGGAAAATATCATTCCTAAAGCTTTCAAGCCGTTCTTTGAGGATCGTGAGAATCGCCGTGATGGAAAGGCGGGTTGGACTGTGGAGAGGCTGTACTAGATCCGAGCCATTGTATAATATCTTTGGGAAGTGACGATACAGTACTCTGTCTAGCAAGGCGGGTTGCTGGCGAAGAGAGCGGAAGGGTATTATCCGGTGGAAAGAGTGACGGACTGAGGTTACCAGTATGTCATGTGGCGGGGACGAAAAGGGTGCCAATTATTTGCCCTGAGCTTGATCCCGCTTCCCCACTAAGGGGGCGAATTTAAAGCACAGGAAAGAGCAGAAAGCGCCCTGTATTAGAAATTTCTGAATAAGTTCATGACCTTTCTAGTTTCTTTAACTCCTACCAGCGCAGATGAATAGTAAAACCCCAAACTGACTGAACAATCAGACCACCAAGCAAGCGCTATATTCAATCTCTACTTTCTCGCATTGAAAGCCTCGAACGGCGGCTAGCAGACTATGAAGGGCGGAAAGAAAGGGCTCGGCTCGGGTCGGCGTCATCTCAGGGTACTACATTGGCTAACCAGCGGGACCACAACTTGGACAACAATCCAGCTACTCTAGATTCGGTCCAACAGCTAGTGGACCTTTGTGGTGGACTAAGCTTGGGTGAGGGGCAGGAACTGCGTTTCTTCGACTCCCGCAGCAACCTGGCTATGGTTGCAGAGCAACTGGATAAAAGGTGTCATGATCATCTGCTGAAGTTTTCTGCAGACCGAAGTCAGCGACCAGGGATCGGCGAGGTCGAAGTGGATCGATCAACCCAAGAGGTGCTGTTGAGCGTGTTCTGGAAATGGCAGGATTCATGGCAATATCTAGTCCACGAAAGTGCCTAGCGTCGGAGCTATGAAGTGCAAGACAAATAATTACTGCACGCCTGTCTTACTATACGCTATACTGGCGGTGGCTGCTAGTTACTCCCATGAGCCAGATAGTTCGGATATTTACGATCCGAGCACTGCTAGTATAGGCTTCGCTTTAAAAACAAAGCAACTGATTTTCGAAGAGATTAAAGCGCCTCGACTTTCAACGATGGTAGCCACTGCGTTGATATCAGTGACTGAATTGTCAATAGATATTGAACCCGCAAGATGGATGTATATTAGTAGGCCACCCTCTCTTAAAATCGATTTTCCTTCTGCTAACGAGATAGAGGAATTGCTGTGAGGATGGCCTATACCTTGGGCTTTCACACCAACCCTAGTCAATGGGTCGAATCTAGACGCCTCATAGCAGAAGATGCAGAAATCCGATCAATTGCTTGGTGGGGTTATTATATAAGCGAAAAGTGTGTTAAAGGTTCTTTGAAGCCACAATTAAACTGTCATTTCGGCTAGACGTGCAACCGAAGGCAAGAAAAAAAGACAGCAATTAATTGACGGTCAATTAGCTGATATATCAAATGAATTACAAAACGTGATGCTGCAGCACAGCAGCATTGATACCTTTGTTCGGCACTATAGTGTCGGCATCCACGTCGATGCTCAGGCAATTGTCCGGGGCATGCCCACTCAGAAGCAGCTCATGCGTTTTGCCTGCTCGATGAGTCGATCCATTGATCCGCGCAGGCCATAAAGGCTAGAAGATTCGAGCTCTGTAAATCAAATTCCGCGTGTGGTTATTCTGGAAGAGTTGAAGCAGGCACGAGAGCAGGCTCGAGACGTAAAAAAGGGGCTTTTGAAAATGCCCAGTTCGCCCTACAACGAGAGTTCGGTGATAATTCTCTGCAGAAAAGTTCGGTATCTTGCCTCTTACGGAAGCTTTACAAAAGCTGGGAATCCCAGAAGAAGAATGTGGACAAGTTACGCAAGAAATTTGAACGAGCAGAGGAGCGGTACAATCTTTCTGTGCTGGACTTGCGAAACGAAAAGGGACGACAAAGAAACCGCTTGATCCGTGAGAATCTGGAGCGGTACAAGAATGAGCAACCAGTGATCGACAGCGAGCGGCAGCTTTCTGGAAAGGTATTCTATAACAAAGTAAACACAAGTCTCTGTCTGGAAACAGACATGCAATTCAAGCAAGAATAAGTGACGCTTCTTGTTAGCAATCAGTAAAACACACTTCTTAGACTTGGTGCTCTCCACCATATCGTTCTCGATAATAAACTCCTTCTTCAACACCTTGATAGCAAACAACTTCCAGATGCTCTTAGTCTCAGCTAGCATAACCTTTCCGAAGTTACCCTTACCGAGCACAACAAAAAAGTTGAAGTGATCCAATCCAATACGGATCTAGAGCTTGACAACCGCCTATTTGATGGAGACGACGACCAGTTGTGGTTGCATTGGCTGCATCTATTGCTGGGGCGGAGGCATGCCGTAGTAAGCAGGCAGTCCAACTTGCTGCTGGGGCATTGCCTAACGCGGCGCAGGTTTCTGGAAATTAGCATAGACAGATGGGTCTAGTGAGTATAAGAAGAAGGAGGCTGTTAAGCCTGCACAGGAGGACAGGTCGTTTCCGCTAAATCGCGAATTTTAGTACCAGGAAAAACGGCATCGTGGAGGACACATACTTGGTGTCTGCTGTGTAGGACTACACAAGCCAGTTGCCGCTGCAGCGGCCAAGGTCGCGGGCCCGGAAGATGACTTCGGGAGCAATGGGTGGCGAGCAGCTTGTTGAGAAGTCGTTGGTGACTGTGGAGTCATGAAGGAGTTAGTCGCAGCGCTTACCGCTTTGCGGAGGCTTGTCTGGGAAGAGTCCCATAGGAACCTTCTTTGGATTTCTGGGGGTAGGAAAGTACGGCATTATCTTGAGGAGGTTGCAGCGGACCGCTTAGTAGAAAGTACGGTTGCTGAGACTGGAACTGACAAAAGTTGATTTCTTGTGATTCTTTGCGCGAATCAAGGTCTCTAGGATTTGGTTCGCTGCCTCCATCGATATACCGCAGAAATCGGGCACAAGATGCGTGCAGTGAGTGTGAGAAGTAAGCCCACATTCTACAGGGAAGAAGTGTTAGTTCTATCAGGCTACAAAAATTGAATCTTGACTCATTGCTTACCGGTGCATCGCTTTGCATTCTTGCGTCCGAAGGGAAGCAGGTAACCGCAGTGGCAGCACCAGTTGGCGGAGAGATTGGAGAAGCCCTCGAATCGGTGAGGAATGCGGTGGTTGATCTTCTCCTCGTCGGGGTCGGTCTCGTAGTTGGCTTTGCTGATACATTTGGTGACAACCTTGGGGTAGCATTTCGATGGCAGGTATACTTGGAGTCCGCACATTGCATGCCCGCAGCGTACTTGAGGAAGTCCAGTACCCGACAAGTGTGTTCGTTCCCTTCGTAAGGGCCTGTATATATGAAGCAGTAAAGAGGGTTACTTCCACAGGCTTTAAAGCTACGGTCGCCCAAGCGGGAGCATAGGGGACAGACAATGTCTACCCCCACCTCCCCGTAGTGCTCTGTTCTGTACCGAGATCCCCTAAAACGAATCCCATAAGCTAGGAGCTTTCGGGCTTCCTCAAGAGACCCCACAGTAATAACGATGGTCGAGCCCTTTCTAGTGCTGTTTTGGAGCTCTCTGGGCTTCCCCCATGCTAGGTCTCTCTTGAGCCGAACTTCGGTTCCCAGCTCGATCTCCTCTCTAGGTAGTCCCAGTTCACAGCCTAGATAGCGTCTGGTGTGGACCCCGTAGACCTTGACACGGTACCACTATTCTGGTAGTTCAGCGGAGATGATTGCTAGGTCTGCCTGTCGGGCTGTAGCAACTAATAGGTCCCAGTGGGCCGGCAACAACATAGAGCCTAGAGCTCCTTTCTCCAAGACTGTGACCGCTCCTATGCCGGTGTATCCTGCGTGGATCGCACGCATAAAACCCGGGAAACCTCCCTTGGACGGTCCACGGTTGACTGTCAGAATGATGTCTTCTCTCTCCGACCGGGGGGCTGTCTGTCCCTCTTCTCGACGGAACAGGATCCTTCTAGCCTCTTTCGGGGAGTCTCTAGCCGGTTTGAGGTGACTTGATTCTGATTGCTTGGTTGTCTCTAGTTGTCTCTGTTGTTTCCTCCTCTATGGGACCTCTTGCCATCCCTGTCCCCTAGGCTTAGTGGCTAGCAGTGCGGCTATATCTGCGAAGCTTGACTAAGGCTGGTTGTGACCCGATGTAGGGGTGGGTTTAGGCGCTTTGCTCTGGCTGTGGGGTCGAATTCGGTGGCTTGTCTAGGCTGCTAGCTTTCCTTGAGAAGGTTGTGTGGTTGCGTTCTACCTCTGAGTGGGTTGTTGGGTTTTTTCGAGCTCTTTGCGGAGCTTGGTGACTTTGTGTTCGAGTGTGGCGAGCCGTGCTATATGCAGGTCCTCACGAGCTTCCTGTTCAGCTCTCCAGCTCTGTAGCTCTTCCGTCAGCTGTGTCTGTATTTGGTCCAGACGGTCCTGGTAAACGTTTTTCACTTGGGCGAGAAGTCCTGCGAATGCTTTGCTGGTATCCAGTTTGCCTACGTCCAGAGTCGGTCGGCCTAGTACCCGGCAGGCCCTCCGTTTGATTCCGTTTTGGGCCTCGGTTGCCCGGTCAGGGGTCCGATTGTGTTCTGGTTCTGTCAGAGGTATTCCTAGGTCGATCAAGGGACCCGTGAGTGCCTCAGAGAGCTAGCGGTTCGGTGTTGGGGTGTCTGGTGCTCCGCATGATGAGGAGTCTGGATAGGGGGGTCGGAAGGGTGACGCGCGCAGTTCACCACCACCATAAGGATCAAGAGCCTCCATGGTGGTTTAGAGGAGCCAGGAGACCTCTATCAGTTGATTAACGCGTAAAAATTACGTGGTTTTAGTAGGTGCTGATTTTTGATGTTCTTGTGATTTCTTTGTTTGTCCACTCCTCTTGTTCTTTCTGCGAGAAAAACAATCTCTGAGCCGTGACTTCCTTAGTGGCTGCAGCTTTGAACTCTGCTTCCAAAGGGTGTCTGACCATCTGCTTCCACGTCTCAGGCTTCGACGGAAGGTCTGCCCGATGCGGACGTGGTTGTGGTGGTTTCGTATTGATGAGCGCTGTAGAGAATGCTGCCAGCATCTCTAGCTGATCATTTTCTTCCTGGAGCTCCATCGCTAGGTAGGTGAGGAAGTCTGGATCTTCCCTTGCCTTCCGCTTACGTGGTCGCATTAGGATGTTCTCTTGTCTGACGTCGAGGTCAATATCTCGAGGCGCTACCGCATGCAGTTCTGTCTGCAGTTGCTGTTCATGCGGTTCCTCTGCCACGCTTTCGTCAGATCTTGATGGTTCAACATCCTGCGCTGGTTCCGGGGCTCGTGGAGCTGCGGATGGTGATCGAGAAGGTGTAGGAGATGGTTCCTCTAGTGGAAAATTGCCTAGTAGGCTTCCTGACGCGTCTGGCGGTTCCGTATGGCGGTGTTGGTGTTCGGGAGGTGGTGTTCGATTCGCTGGCTTCTGATTGGCCTGTTTGGGAGCCGAAATTCCTGTCCGTTCCTGATTGGCTGATTCTGTTGATGCCTTAGGCCGATTTTGATATTTCGGCGTAGCAGGCATTTTGGTCTGCTCATTTCCGACGTCACCATTTCTCGCTGATTCTTCATTTCCAGTTGGCTCTTGGTTTTCAAGCTCGCTGACAGGCTGAATCAGATCTTCAGGCTCTTCGTCCCTTAATACCAGTGGTTCTTGCTGAGGAATGCGGCTGAGATCCTCTTCTGCAGGCAGCAGAATACACCACGAACCTCACATTACCCCGAACAAATGTGAATTTGATTCCCTGATCATGGCCTGGAATCCTTCTCACCTACAACGGGTATTGGGCCAAGTTTTCACCGTGAGCGGTGCATATGGGTGGTAGCTGACGGAAATCACTGCCCAAACACCGTTCCGATTGATTTTCGGATAAACGAAGTATTGCGCTTTCAGTTGTTCCAGGGCATTTTTTTCGGGTATCCACCAGCGCAGAGGTTATCCTTGGCTGCAAAGCAATTGTTTTGTTTTGAGTGCAGACGCCATAGTCGTCGACCAAAAAAAGTGGGCCCACCGAATTTTGCGTTTGTTGGATGCGAGCCTGCATCAAGCCAAAAACTTCATGATTCAATCGGAAACTTAGGATTCGGCTGCTGTGGTGCATCCATGGCTAAGTAGTATGTTCTACAGCGTTGCTGTGGCTATGTGTCCCGATGAGGCCTTAAAAATCAGAAGAGATTGTCCAAAGGGGCAAATCTAGCGACAACCCCTCGGGTGCACTTAGGTTGGCGAGAGCCGTCGCAATCACTCGTTCGGATCTTCTCAGATGATAAATTGTTGCAGTTGGGCTTTATCGATGACATGTCTCTAGTGGCGACTATAATGTTCATTGATAAAGGAATTTGGTACTCGTATATAGCATATGATCACTTACGTTCTCTCGTCACTGTCGTATGTTTTGCACGAAAGTGGCCATCCGAAGACTCTCGTTCTGTTATAACCGAGTTGTCTAGCTTGTTGCTTTTCTCGTGGGCTTTGGAACTGAAGATTAGTTTTTTTTTAGTCTGCCCTAAGAACCCTCTCGCGGCAAATTGAAAATTGATCGAGATCTCTGTTGTCTCCTTTTTGTGATATACTATCTTTGTTGACGGGTATCTCTGGGGACTGGGCGGCTGATCGTTGTGTGCTTTCCGATTCAGAAGAGATGGCAGATGGATCTGGGAGAAATTTTGATTGGCTGGGAAAGAAATTTTGGGCTGGATGTTGAACCAGCCGCTTAAGCCTTTGAAAACAAGAGAATAAATTTTTGAGATATCTCCACATTTTCTTCGTGTTGGTGTACATATAGAAGACTTGAAGAATGGAAGTTGTAGGAGATCAGGTAATTATTACCTCCGAATCATGCCGACCGGGACTGGAGAATATAACTCAGTTCAAACAGTTTCAGCGCTGTCGCTAGGGAGCAGAAATTAGGGGGAAAAAAAACAAGTCAGAGCTGGCCCATAAGCTTCAACATAGGTTGCTGTGTAGCAATATTTGAAGCGGAAATATCTAATATCTACATCACCACCCTTTGGATGGTTCGCACTAAACGTCACCTCCAACTTCAACGAACACTACTCGATGTATAGCATTCAATGCATCAAAGTTACACATGTTAACCACAATTAGGAGGTAGTTTCTGCAAGTTTCTGTTTCAAGGTTTCATTTGTTGCTCTTTTCTGCATGAATTTGAGTAATTCGGGGTGAGCAGCAGGTGAGATTGAGCGTCAAGATATTGAGGTAACCTTTCACTGTCTCTTTGAAAGATGGCCGAACTCAGACTGGAACGGTCATAGGTGGCAATGATAGCAGACTCAGTGTTATTGCCAGTCTATAAATGACCCTTGAGCACAACTTCTCTTGCATTTCATTCCAAAGGCTATGATAGACTATCCTACTTCGCCTTCCTAATATAACCAGCTAGCTAAGAGATAGTGCCAGGTTTTCCATGACCCAGAAAATAAGAATAAGTTAGAAAGCCGCCTATAGTAATCTTTAAATGGTGCAGGATTTGAAAATAAGGTTTGAGGTCCTTTTTGATAGTAAACGAACGAGATAAGTAATACTGTATAGGTTTCAGTGCGCACATCTGGTTCCCTTGTGGCGGAGTTTATCCAACTTATAAACTACAACGATATCCTAGTAAGACTAACCCTCAACTTCTTAACCTTTACTTCTGTCTATGGGAATACTATGTCGTCAAATTTGCCGAGAAGATATGAGTCTTAGTCAAATTTATATACTAGGCAATAAAGGATACTATTCCTAATAGTATCACAAAAGACATTTTCAACAGCTTATATAAGAAACTTATTGTTAGACCTCATTAAAAACATTTAGAGGGCCGGCATCTCCCGCCCTCCGCCCGACCCTTGCGGGCGGAGGGCGGATACTTGCCTGCCCTCGCCCGACCCTCCGCCCTCTAAGGGCTGCTCGAGGGCGGCCCTTATCGGCCCTTATTTATATAAAAAAAGTTGACCTTTCCTAATTTAGATATATAAAAGTGCTAACTTATCACTATAAATTACGGTTATTTAATAGTGTTCTAGTTTGAATATTAGATTTACAATCTATTTCTTTATCAGTATTAAGAAACTTTATAAAATTGAGTTATATTATAATAAATTATAGTAGGTAATAATGATATTATATATTCTTAGTATCTTTAAGTATATTAGCAGTTATCAATTGTAAAGGTTGTTAATTTTAGATAATAGAGTTATAAAAATATATATTTGTAATTATAGCTAGACCTAGGGTATCTACTTTTATCTAATATACTAATTTTTAAGGGCGAATTAAGGACGGGTAAAGGACAGTCTATATATTCCGAGGGCGGATTAAGGGCTAGATAAAGGCGGTCTTTAATTAGTCTAGTAAATCTAGCTAATTATAGAGATTATCTTAAATTAAAGTAGGTTAAGTTATAATATATTTACTATTTACCTAATAAGCTAAACTTTAGGATAGTTAATCTATTCTATTTATTAGGATTTATTAATTTTCTTAGTATATCTATATTCTAATTCCTATTCTATTATTAAGATTCTATAAGTGATTATTTAGTTAATAATATCTTAAATTTTCTAGTTCTTAGATATCTATTCCTTATCTATCTATAATAATAATCCTATAAATTTAGTTAACCCTTTTCTCTACTTTCCGAATAAGTAATTCCTAATCTCTAAGATTTCTAAAAGCTAGTAGATATTTGATATTATCTTAAATTCTAGGTTTTTTATCCTAATTCCTCTACCTTCAATTCCTTCTTTACTTTAGTATATTAGTCTAAGTCAATTAATAGTATTTATTCTATATACTAATATATTAAAAGATAATTTTATTTCCTAGTAATTAGAGACTAAGTTTAGAAAGATAAAAAAATAACTTAACTAGAATAATAACCGGATAGTTACTTACTAGAAGCAATTTAATTAAGTAGCTAATACAAAAACTAATAAACTAAGAGTAATATATTATTAATACTATAAAGTCCTTAATTATCTAGCAAATAGACAATATAGAATAACTATACTTTATTAATACTTAGCTAGACCGACTTATTATAAATCTAGTACCTAAAAGAGTAATATTAAGAGACTACTTATAAATACTATATATATTATATAATTTTATTATTATTATTTACTAATAACTCTCTAAATTAATAGGTATAGAATATACTAAGTAAGTTAACAGTTTTTATATAAGAGATATAAGAATAGAAGCTCTTATAACTACTTACCCTCTTCTATCTCCTCTTTAAGTTTATTAAATATCTAGAATTTTATAAAGTTATTAACTTTGCCTAACTTATCCTAATATAACTATAGATCCTTTCTATAGTTATAATATAGTCTTAATTATAGTATTATATCTAGGAATAGTAATAGTCTATCCTTAATAAGCTTCTCTCTAATATAAAGCTTTTAATTATATTAGATTACTAGATATCTTTGTTTTAATAGGTCTTTATAGCTATTACTAGCTACTTTCTTAACTAGGATTAGAAATATTAAGAGGTTCTTCTTAGATTTAAACTATTATCTAGCTTATACTTAGATATTAATCTAAGTAATATAGTTCTAAAGCTTCTCTATTAGTATAAGATTGCAGATTAAGTACTTATAGTTATTATTAATAATATATTAAATAATAATACTATAATAGTAAGTATCTAAGAATCACTCTAATTATTTAAGCTAAATAATAGTACTATAATTATTTAGATTCTTTATATTATCTATATTATCTAGCTTAGTCTAAATAATCTTCTTAGGAAGATAAAGGCAATTCTAAAGAATAAAAGTATAGAGATAGACTAGTCTAATAACTATATTTAATCTCTTTATATAAAATAACAAAAAAGAGAAATTGTTAATATACTTAATAAGATATATCCCTATAACTCTACTTTTTTTTATTATACTAATCCTTTTATTCTTATATAGATCTAAAATCTTACTATCTATATTAATATAAGTCTATAATAAAGAGAGTTATTTTATAATCTTTAAACTAAGAAGCTAAAGCTTATTCTGATCTAGGATATCTAAACTGGTTAGAATTCGATATTTTTGATACTCTAATATACTAAACAGCTCTAATTAATCTTTAATTAATTCTATACTTAGTATAACTAGGAATATTTTACCCTAAGTCTAGAAGAGTAATAATAGATTAACTATCTTCTTTAGATTATCTAGCCTTTCTTTAAATTTACTACTCTTCTTTCTAAAACTAAGAATATTAGTATTTACCTAATCTTTAATATCTATAATAAGCTCTTTAATCACTTTAAAAAGTCAAAGACTATCTTAAAATAGAAGAAGATTATATAAAAGTAGCTTATACTTACTTCTCTTAAGGCAATAGAGAAGAAGCTTTTATAATATTATAACTAGACTAATTAAATTAATAACAATCTTTATATAATTAGTACTATTCTCTTATCCTAACAAAAGCTTAACTTTTTTAAAGGAAAGGACTAGGATAATCTAGTTAATAACTAGTATACAATATATTAAGCGAGTCTTAAGGAATACTTTTAGTCCTATAAGAAACTTTATTTAGATATATAATTATTATCTAAAACTCAATTATCTATAATTATAATTTTAGAGCTTAAAATAGAATATAAGATAGAAGAGTCTTAGTCTTTAGTATTAAATAAATATAATAAGCTTAAGGAATATCTTAATAATAGTAAGTTATATCTCTTTGTTATCTATTATATATTAATTTATATTTAAGATATTATATAAATATCTATCTATATATTTTAGAAAGAGTATTAGTATTAGTATCCTACTCTTATAAAGCTTATATATAATATACTATTAATACTAGCTATAAAGATAAATATAGAATACCTTTTTAACTCCGTCCGGGATATCTATTACTACTAATAAGACTCTCTAAAGATATTAATAGTTTAAGATCTAATAATATTTATATATATATTAAAATTTGAGATTAAAGATATCTAATAAGCTTTAATTAATAAATATCTTTTATATAAAGAGATATAAGCTAACTAAGAGAAGAGGAATATAACTAGTACTTATTATTTTAACCTTATAAGTAATAATAATAAGAGTAGGGATACTTATAAGAATATTAAGGATAAAGATAGTACAATCTAAGTAATAGTTAATTAAAGTTAATTATAATAAAGATAGTGTACTTAATTAGAGCTCTAAGTTAAAGAGCAGAAGAAGGATATAGATAATAAGCCTAAATTATCTTATATACAATAGTATTTAGGGAGGGTTCAAAAGCATTTAAGTATACTTAATAGTTATAAAATTAAGAGTAATAAATACTATAGAACTTAAAGCTATATAATATATCTTAGTTTCTTAAAAAATAAGATATTTCTATTAAGATTTAATATTATTTATCTTATTTAAATAATTATTCCTAGTTATATTAATTTTCTATAATACTAAGATATAAACTAAATACTAAATAATATAGCTAAGAAATATATATTTTATATAACTCTAGAGATTTCCCTATTTATCCTATTTATTAGCTCTTAAAATGTTTAGAGGGCCGCCCTCTAAGAGTAAGAAAATAACCTACCCAACCCGCGGGCAGGCATCGCCTGCCCTCCGCCCGCAAAAGTGTGGGTCTACAAGCAGCCCTTAGAGGGCCGCTTGCGGGCGGTTATGAGGTCTACTTATTGTTAAGATACAAGATATACCTACTTTATCTTTATCTATAATAACTACTTTAGCTAATATAGCTCGCAAAAGTAATAATTAATATAGAGATAGAGGTCATAGATATAATAGTAGAGGCTATAAAGAAGGATTATATAATTCTTAATCTTATAGTTCCTAGTTAAATAAGAAAATAGACTAAGTTTAAAAGGATCAATCTTATTATAAGAATAGTCTATCTAAAGATAAGTCAATTAACAAATAGGCTGAATAGTAAAGGAAGAAATAGTCTTAGTATATCAATAAAAGTAAATATTCCTACTATAGTCTTAATATATATCCTATAAAGACCTACTATTATCTTATAAAAGACATTGTTTTCAAGGGCTAGAAGCCTTATAATAATATTTAGAGCTATATACTAGCAAAGTAGTTACTTTATAAGGATAATAAGGATAATAAAAATAAAGATAAAGCTAGTATTGCTTATATAAATACTGCTTGCTTTATAGATAATATATAGATACTTGATAGTAGTGCTTTAAAGACTATTACTGATTATTATAAAGATTTTTATAAGTATTCTAAGTATAAACCTAGGGAGGAACTATATAGCTATATAAATACTAATAGTAATATCTAATTTACAATTATATATAAAAAGACCCTAATTTAGATTAAAACTTTAATAGGCAAAGTAAGAACAATTCTTATTACTATCTATTATAATACTATAATTAAAGATAGACTGCTCTTAATAAATACTCTCGAGGTAGATTATAGTATTTTCTATAATCTAATTATATTAATATTTATATATAAGAATTGTAATAAAGTTAGCCTAGTTAAGAAGGTTAGTAGACTCCTATAGATTAATAGACTGCTCTACTAAAGAGTTAAGAGTAAAGCTAAAGATAAAGTTTATATTTATACTTAGAAGATATATTTTTATAAGCCTAATTCTAGTTTAGATATAGATTTAGATAGTAAGGAAGAGATTAATAGAGTTAATAAATTAGTCTTAACCTATAAGATTTATAGATATCTAGGCTATATTAGTAAGCTATATATTAAGGCCTCTCTAGCTAATATAATCCTCTTTAATAAGAAAGAAGACTAAGTTAAGCTTTACAATTTTGACTATAAAGCTTATTAACTTAGTAAGGTAAAGAAGAGGATTTTAAGAGATAAATAATAATATATTAAGAAGATTAATATAAAGTTCTATACTAATATATAAATAATAAATCCTCCTAGTCCTTATAGTAAGAAATACTAGATACTAATTATTAATAACTATACTTAGTATATTAAGAGACCCTATTTTTATAGTAAAGATAAGATTGCTAACTATATAATCAGATTTTATAAGTATTAAAAGCTTATTTATAGTTAATATCTAGCTATCTAGTAGATTAATAGTAGTATTAAATTTAACAAATTTAAGATATAAATAGAGAGTAAAGATATGATTTTTAAGCTTATAGCTATCTATATACTAGAAGTAAACAGTATTATAGAGTATATAAGAGATTATATTAACTAAACTTAATATATAATAAATATAGATATTAAGCTTCTAGATATACTTTGGCTCTTTTATATTAATATTATAATTTATATTTATAATAGATTAGTTAACCTAAAGATAGGAAAGACTCTAATTATTCCTTAGCAAAAAGAACTTAGTTTAGGGAAGATAAGGATTAATTTAAGATATCTTTATATATAGGATTCTATTATATTTACCTATATTCTAAAGAAGACCTATATCTAGTTAGAGAAGTTAAAAGCTTATATATTTTAAGATTATCTAGTTAGATATAAAGAAGAGAATAGTTATATTTTTAAAGTATAGAATCTAGTTATAAAGGAGATTATTCACTCTCGGGATATTACTTTCTCTAATAAGCTTAATAAAAATAGAGATAATAATCTAAAAGAGGGTATTATACTAGCTAGAAAGCTAATACTAAAGGATCTAGATTTAGGTAATAATAATACTAGAGCTCTTTATAAAGATAGAGGGCTAGTATAGAGATTAGAGAAGAGCAAATTACTATTCTAAAGACTAAGAGTGATTCCTTAGGTAGTAATTGCTAATAAGTAGCTAGAGCTAATTATAATAAGACCTACAATTTAATAAAAATAGGTATTAGTTAGGCTAGATATACTAGAAAGAGTATAGATTATACTACCTATACTAAAGATATCTAGGATCTAGAAGATTAAGAATAAATCTCTAATTCGATAACCTATTTTCTAATAACCGGCTAGTTAATATCCTATTCTCTAGCTATAAGCTTAGGAATTAATTAGATAGTATATAAACTAGATTAGTACTAAAGTATTAGTTCTTCCTCCGGCTTTTCTATAGCTAAGAAAATAGATACTAAAGCCTATAGTACTAGAGCTAATTCCTAAATCACTAGTTATTATTTATTAATTAGTTAAACAAGATAATATTATTTCTTAGGAGATATAGTTAAGACAATATATCCTATTTTTATAGAGAGTTATCTTATCTTAGGTATCTTTACTAATTTATTAGTTATAAATATAAATAGAGAGACAATATAAGAGTATACTAGCTTAGAAGAAAGAGTAGTAGATATAATAAGCTACTTATAATATAGAAGATCCTATACTAGTAGTTTCTAGCTTTTTATACTACTTACTAAGAGCTTTTAGAGAAGAGACTTTATAGATAGTCCTTTTAGAGATATAGGAGGAGACTTTATATATCTTAACTATAGTTAATATTGATTAGAATATAATCATAACTAAGCCTAATAGACTTATAATAGATTATAATAAGATTATAAATAAACCTAAACTAATAATAATTTAAGAGTCTTCTATTATTATAATTAGTTCTGATAATTCTATTACTATAATAGAATTTATTCTACTAGAATAATTTATTTTTTACTATTTAAGCTATATATATTATTTACTAGAGTACTATAGTTTTTCTTCGAATCTTATAAATCCTCTAAGTCTACTAAAGCTACTAAAGCCGAGATCGAAGCTAATCTATATAAGATAAGATATTTTGTAAGGTAATAAAAGTGCTAGTAAAAGATAAAAATAGATATAAAATAATATAAAGAGAGGAAGACTTATTATATTAAAAGTTATTATAAAACAGAAGATATCTTTTATTTTTAATAGGAAACCTTTATATATTAAAGATATTAAGATTCCTTAGTTATATAAGTAAGCTAAAAAGTTAAGATTTATAGATTATTAGTAAGTAATAATAGAAAGCTAGATTAGTAATTATTATATAAAAGGTACTTTTGATATTATATATAAACTACTAGATACTATTCCTTTACTAAGCTAATAGATATTCGACTTTAAGATAATAGTAAATAATAAAGTTATTAAGTTTAAGGTATATTAGATAGTTTATAGAAACTATTAATAAAAGAAAGAAGACTCACTTTTCTATATACTAGTAATATAAAATATACTTATTAAGATTATATTTATAGTTATTATTTAATATAACTATAAGTAAAGATAATTTAATATAATTACTATATATTTAAATACTTCTAGGAAGGATTATAAAGTTGTCTATATTATATAACTAGTTAGTTTTAAATATAGTAAACCTAATATTAATATTAAAGGATAGGTATACTAGTTAAACTAGATATTATTTAGTTTATAAGATTTAGCTACTTTATAGAATAAGAAGCTAGATAATAGGTTAAATAAGATTACTTTCTATATACTTAATAATAATCTATATATTTATATTAAGAAGTATAATAATTTAATATAATTCTTAATTGTCTATATTAATAACTTTATTGCTACTATATCAATAAATAGAGAAATTAAGTAGATCTTTTAGTAAGTTAAATAGTAGTTTTAAATTAAGGATATAGGAGAGCTATTATATTTTCTCGGTAGTACTATTACTTAAGATTATAAAAAGAGGATAATTAAAATATCACAAAAAGTATATAGTTTTAAAGCTCTTTAGCTTATAGAAATATAGTTATACTCTCTACTACCTATTCTATTATTACTAGTAAGAAAATAGGATATAGAGAACGAAGATATAGAAATCTTACTTTATAAAGATAAATATATATAGTATAGGTCGCTTATTAGTAGGCTTAATTGGCTTATAGTTAAGATATATCCTAATCTTAAGTTTATTATTATAAAGCTTTAGTACTATATAGCTTTACTGATAATAAATAATATAGAAGTAGTTTATATAGTTTATAAATACCTAAAGGTAACTACTAAGCTATCAATTATACTTAGTAAAGTCAATAATATAATATTCTTTACTTATACTAATACTTTATATAGTAACTAGTATAATTCTAAGTTTACTAAAGGAGCAGTATAGTTCTTTAGTAGTATACTAATATAGTGATATTTAAGGAAATAGAATATTATAATACTATTATTTATAGCTACTAAGTAGTATACTTTAGATAAACTAGCTCGAGACGTATAATAGTTCTTAAAGATTATAAATATACTTAATCTATCTTATATAGGAGATCCTATTATTATTCTTATAGATAATATCAATACTTAACTACTTATAGCAAAGAAATTATATAAGAACAGTACTTAATAGCTTAATATTAAGTGGTTCTTTATTAAAGATACAATCTTTTAGAATAAGATCGATCTTAGGAGAGTTAATATAAAGAACAATATTACTAATAGATTTACTAAGCCGCTTGATAAGGAAGTATATAAGAAGTTTATCTAGATACTAGGTCTTAATTGATCTATATACAAATTTACGGGTGAATAGGAGGTTTACAAAGTGTAGGAAATGTAGGAAACAGTTAAGAAAAAGAAGAGTTTTTATATAGATAGAGATATAGGGAGTTGCTTTATATCATTTAGTCAGTCAGTTAGTCCTGAAGGGGGGTGTTAGAGAATCACGTGATGTTATATGCATTGTTATATATATGTCACGTGACTCCGTTCCCTAGGACTTCCAGTTAGATAGTCGAGGGAGCTTCTCTCTCTCCTTCTCTTCTCCCAGAGTCCATGAATTCATAGTCATTCATTCCTGCATAGCCTTCTCTTTCGCTGACATTTATCTATATCTATTTAGACTAGTGATATATTCTTCTATATATCAGTATTCGTTTTCCTTATAAAAGTATATAGAATAGAGTTTCGACTAGTAAGATCTGGCTAGAAAATTGATAAGATTATAGGAGAGCATCTATTCTTCTTATCCCAGGTTGAAACGGCCTTAAAGAATTTCTATTAGATACGCGAAAAGTTATAAGACACAATCACCTGGTCTGATTTTGGTGTGATAGGTACTAGTTTTCGACTGTCCTTATGGCCTCGTATGAAACCTATATAATATTTGAGTTAATTAATACTTTCTCTGCTAGATATACTGCAAACGATACTGTCCCTGAATCTAGAGCTTCTTGGTACATAATATATTAGGTGATTACAATTGAAACTAGTCTATAATATAGGCGATTGTTCGTAGATATAAGGAATATAAGATGCTATTTATATTGTAGCTCTTCTTTAATTACAATATCATTATAGTATTTTTGCTTTTAAATAATAAGAACTTGAATTTCTAATAGCCGATCCTTTATCTTTCTCTTATATTGTTAGATAATCCTGTTAGATTGAGTCTTAAGAGATGATTCTAGTTATCCAGCACACTAGCTAGTCTCTCTCTAGATATATTTAATGCCTGCTCAAAAAAGCGTAGTTAGGCTAGCTGCTTATCGTGACGAGCCTAAAGACTGTCTCTTTTTTATCTTAGGTTTATATTAGCCTTCTTTAAGACTATATTTTCCTATTTTAGCTTCTTACTATTAATATACTTGGATATATACGACTTTTATAGACGTCGATACAGTCCGATAAGTTGAGTTGCTGGAAAGGCGAACTTGGGATCGTCGCGTTCGAGGTCTGCTAGAACCTTTAAGGTAGGTTGAAACGGCTTGGTCGCTAGGGTGTGTCTTATTTTTACTTCCTACTATGAAATGGAGGGCTGCAATTGTCAGTAATAATGTTTGAAGCTAAATTTTGTTACTTACTAATAGCACATGGTTGGAATTTTCCTGTGATTTGTCTTTCTTATTATGGATGGGTAATTTTTTGGGCTGCTGATCTTCTTTTTCCTGGTGTGGCGAGCTGTTCAGGGCATCTATTTTGTTTGTAGAAGAAAGTTATGGATCTGGTTAATACAATTTCATCGATCTTTAGTATCTCTTATAGACTGCGTAGATATAGGCGACTATATAGTGGATTTTATAATTACCACAACTGTTTATTGATGTAGTTAGATTTTGATAAAAAGTTTGTTATTTTTTGGTGGGCTGTTGACAGTGTATTTAACGATAGGATAGTTGGTTGGGGAAAGTGATTAAGCCTTATGATTTTAAGGGTTAGAGATGAATGTCTCCCTGGTATAGATATGTATTTTAATTAGAAACCTCTTTCTCTTTTATTGAACGCTTTAGAAATCTGATAAATCAAATATTGTAGGATTTATTGTTATTAAATAAAGGAATTTAAAAGATAAACTTTTTTTTTCTTGATGTATTTTCATGGTCATAAGTTCGAAAATTGAGTGTTGATAATATTGGGCTAAGCTTTGATGGGTTGATGGTTGAGTATATCCTCCTATGATCTCGCTTTCCGTAGTCTGGTTGGATAGATCTATAGCTTAATACAACTAACGCCACATTAAAGCTTAGCTAAGAAAAAAGTCTATGATTTCAAGTATAAGAATGTAGGCGATTTTTGGTGATTCAACGTTAAGTTATTTATAGATGAGGTATCAGAGCAAGCAATATGAGCCTGTTATTGCGTATTGAATATACTTAGTGTCTCAATTTAAGAGGGTAGTGAAGGATTTAACAGTTAGCCAATGTTTCTTGACCAACCCAGTATCTTGTTCCTTAATAAGACTCTTGCTTGTCTCTCTTACTGAGCATCTAAAGCATTGCAAATTGTTGCTGCAAATGTTGCGGTAAAGAGAAGACATAGATTTTAATGGGCCTCAATTAAAAGTGTCCTATAGCGCATTCTACTAAGTAGCGCACTTTTTTAACAAGATGAGCCAAGAAGCTTATATATATGTGCCCTATCCCATGGGGGGTGGTAAACCCAGCCTGGGTGCAGGAATTAACTATGGCAGGTAAAAGTGGGCCTAGCGTCTTTTGGGCTAGGTGCAACTCGAGTACAAAAGTTAGTGCAAATCTATGGGGACAAGCTCACCCTGTCCCAGATTTTGGGAAGTTCTATTCCCAATAATTATACATTACGCGTTTTTATTTCAATGGAATTAAAGAAGAATTGCAGATAGGAGAGTTGATTAAAATTTTTAAAATTTTGATAGGGTTAGAAATTCTAGAAAAAATAGATCTACAACCGAGCAGAATAAAAGCGGAGTTCATCTTATTACCCTTTTTAGCCAAAATCTGCCAAGAATCTTACACTCAGCCTTTTAAAAACCCTCGATACAACTAATTTACAAAAGTTGATACAACTTTCTCAACTTTTATTTTTTCGACTTGTAATTTCTATAGATTATACAAGGATCCTTGCTCTATCTATATATCTAATATTATCTCAAACACCCTACCAAAAAGTTAATACACTAAGATTTTAGATATCCTTATATAATCAAATAAAAATAAATATATTTTTAAATAACCAATCAAATCTCAAATGCTAACTAATTCCAACCACAACACAGGTTCTTTCTAGAACTCCCAGGATTCTCACAACTCTTAGAAATCCTACAACTCCTACAAGATTTATAATTCCTACAATTCCCATCATTCCCATCACTCCCATCATTCCTAGTACTCCCTTCACTCTAACTATATATTCATAATGCCTTATTTTATAAATATCTTATAATACCTAGGTATATACTTACCATCCCCTATACCAATATGTATATTTTCCTATATCACAAGATTTATATTATCTTATAATTCTTAACCCTAATAGAAACCCTTAAATCATTTTATCTAATCTATATATTTCAACCTATTATCTCATTATCCCAAACTTATAATTCAATCCTTACCTCTTTTTAACCTATATTATAATTCCTATTCACTACTAGCCTACCGTCCTCAACTAACACCTCTCTAACGTATAATACTCCTCTAACAACTTCCCTTAATAGACTGCCAACACTTACACCTACCAACTCACAGACTCCTCTAAGTCCCAGACATATACCAGCTCTTATTAACAACCTTCAAAAGTTACCTATACTTCTTATATTAATACTAAAACTGCTATCCAATATATCTAATCCATAGACTACTAGTCCCAATTCCACTTATATGCCATTAGCTACTTAAAGAAGTCCCATCCTCATCGTAGTGTAATCTCCAACTATAGCTTCTATTTCTTAAATAACTCTTCTATGTTATATAGATCATTGTATATATCAAAGCTATTAACAAAATAACAATATATCACCGCCAGATTATTATATACAATCTCACCAAGAAAGAATAAGATCAAGCCATAATAATAGCTTACCAAGATCATCAGGTTTTTCACATCAATCACTCGCTACCAGATCTATAACTTAGCTAATAAAGTTTCTTCTAACATCAGATCAACATCAGTCATCACAAAAAAGGAATTCTCAAACCTGATAAAGATGGCATTACATCATTTCCACATATCAACAATAAAAGTTTAAAACTATATCACATCAACGCTCTTCTACTTTCTATTTAGGATATTATATATATATTAGCGAGCATAGAGACACCAAACACATATTATTATATCTATTATCATAACTATACTACTTATAGTTATCCTCCTATATCTAGATACACTTAGAGACTCCCAATAGGTGCTATTATACCTTCCTATATTATGACTATATATCTTAATATTAGTATTAAAATCTCACTCTCACTTCCTTACATATATTATTATATATAGGGTTATAGGAATCACATCTTATTTACTATATCTTTATAAGATCTATTAACTCGTCAATACACTACATATCTTTAGATAATAGCTCTCTAAGATAATACTTACAAAGATTAATCAATCTAATAACATACAAAAGATACCATCAAAGGAAATAATACAATTAAAAAGTTATAAAAATAAAAAAAAAAGAAGAAAAGAAGTAGCTTACATATACAAAAGAAGTAAAATAAAAATTTTATAATCAAATAACCATCCTAATTTAGTCGTTATCCCCATCACCAGAGAAACAGTCTTTTGTCTTCTCTCTCACTTCCTAGCTTCTTCATCTTCCTCCCTCTCTTTCCTTTCTCTATCTTCTTTTACAAACTTATAAAACTTCTCTCTATCCTATATCATTAATCTAATTTCTATATATTTATTATAAACCTTATAAATCTCTTCTATATAATCCTAAACTACTTAAACCTATCTACTAACATATTATTATATCCTAGACTATTATTATTACTCTCAAATTTTATTATATTAAAGACATTAAAAACATACATAAATTAGTTTATCCTTATAACCTAA
This sequence comes from Penicillium polonicum, assembly GCA_034423695.1. Classification (NCBI taxonomy): domain Eukaryota; kingdom Fungi; phylum Ascomycota; class Eurotiomycetes; order Eurotiales; family Aspergillaceae; genus Penicillium; species Penicillium polonicum. The sequence continues at coordinate 8,415,449 of CP139884.1, read as the reverse complement.
TATTTCCTTACAAACCTAAGCTCTTCTTCTTGTAAATACTCTACATAGATTTCCCACAGAACCATATTAACTTCTATCTATTATCTTCTAATCTTAACCACTTGGAATATTATTTCTATTATATCCTATATATAACTTTTTATCCTAATCTAGCTTAGAGCACCCTTATCTACAATTATAGAGACTATTAATATCGCTTATATATATACTATTTATAAGATAGTCTTAGACCTAGCAGTGACCCTCTGGGTGGTCCATAACCTTGGACCCTCCACCCGCCCCTCCGAGGTTCAGGGTCGCTTATAAGCGACCCTGACCCTAACCCTAGTTCTATAAGGGTTGTATGCGGGTAACCCTCTATGACCCGCAGCGACCCTCGGATATATAAATTTCTAGCGCTAAACCTAATATAGGTAGATAAAACTACTTACTTATCTTAAGAAAATACTATTATTTATATCTGTTTTATCTATTAGACTATAAATACTAACTTTTGATAATCAAAGTTATAGAATATCTTAAATTATTTTAATAATATTATTTTTTAACAATAGTTCTATTAGTTTTATACTTCTTTTATACTATATAACTATAGGAAAGAGGGACAATAGGTAGTAAAAGTTATTAGTCTATAATAGAGTAGAAATATATATTTACAATATATATTATATTAATTAAAAGATTTATTAGGGGTCTAAGATTTACTAAGGATTAGAATAAGGTTTATAGAGGGTCTAAGAGATTTACTAAGGATTAAAATAAGGTTTATAGAGAGTCTATAAGATTTACTAAGGGTTAAAATAAGATTTATAGAGAGTCTAAGAGGTTTACTAAGGATCAAAATAAGATTTATAGAGGGTCTATAAGATTTATTAAGGATAATCTTTAGGTTCGTAAGATTTATTATAAGTAGCCTATAATAAACTAACTAATAATAATAGCTTATTTAAGAATATAATATATTAACTTAGCAAATCGTATATTTATATCTCTTATATTTAACTTAGAGAAAATAATTGACTATAAATTATCTACTTCTTACTATCTTTCTATTTATATATCTATATTAAGTATATTACAATTTTCTAATACTTATACTTCCTTAAACTATAAAGGGGTATTACTAGATACTCTTTAATATCTTATTCTAGACAATATTCCTTTTATAATCTCTTATATATTAGATAGTTAATAAATCTTAATATCAGTATATAATAATTCTCGATTTACTCCTTTAAGCCCTTTATAAAGTCTATCTTTATCTCTCTTTATTATAATACTTAATCCTAACTATATTAATTCCTTCGTCCTATATAGTGATATAATAAATAAGAAATTTGTTAAATAGTAGCTTTAGATAGAATTTAGGAAGTCTAAATATATTAACTAGAATATATATTATTAAGCTAAATACTAGAACTCTTTTAATTAAGTAGCAAATATAAAAGATAAGAAGCTAGATATAATATATAAATAGTATTAAAAGATTCTTAATTATCCTATAGCTGCTTATATAGGTATTTTATTTATAAATAAGTATAGAAAGAGGGTTAATTATATAAAATTTATATTAAGAAGACTAAATATTAAGACTTTACTTAAGATAGCTATATATTATTTTTCCTAATATTATCTTCTTTATTAATCTATATATAGATATTAAATATATTAACTTTTATATTCTTATAGGATATTTAGAAGTAGAAGCTATTAAATCTTATTACTATATTATATCTTCTATTTTTATTCTTTAAATATTAGGAGTTTACTAATATTATTAAATATATATATCTTACTCTAACTATATCTACTATTCCTTTATAATATACTATCTGTAAGTAGCTAAAGAGATTTATTAATAAATATTAAAAGAGACTACTTTAAAGTCTACTACTAAAGACAAAGCTCTCTCTTATACTAGACTATTAGATATTACTATTTTAGTAGATATTTATAGTAATTATAGACTATTTTTTAGATAAAGAGTAAGAGTACTAAGAGGTTCTCCTTAGCTTTAAGCTACTCTCTAGTACCTATTCTAGTACGAATCTTAGTAAAGTTATTATTCGAATACTATAAAAGTATAATATTCTTAATTAAGTACTTATAATTACTACTAATAATACCTTAAATAATATAATACTAGTTTAAGCTATAAATAACTCGGTAAGGACTATTTAATTAAGTACTAATTCTATTATTATCTATATACTATATATTACTTATATTATTCAAATTAGTCTTATAGATTTACTTAGAAAGATAAAAGTATCTCTAAATAATAATACTACTAAGCTAAATTAGTCTAATAATTATATAAGAGTACTATATATATATTAAAGAAAGTATAAGATTGTAGATATCCTTAATAAGATAAGCTAATTGCTTAATATTAGTTTTATATATTAATTTTCTATCTAGATTTACAGTCTTACTATTTATATTAATATAAGCCTATAGTATTAAGATATATTCTATACCCTTTAAGATTAAGAGCCTAAACTTATTCTAATCTAAGATATAAGAATATAATAGAACTTAATATTTCTAATACTTTAATAGATAAAAAGACTATAATTAGTCTTTAATATCTTCTACTTATAGTATAAGTAGTCTTATTTTATACTAAGCTTAAGAGAATAGAGATAGATTAAGTATCTACTCTTTATTCTAGAGCTATTCTTTAGATTCACTAGTCTTATATTATAGACTAAAGACTTAAGTATTTATCTTATTTTTACAATATATAATTATCTTTTTAACTATCTTAAGTATATAATTATTATACTAAGATAGAAGAAAGTTCCTTAGAAACAATTTATATAATCTATACTTAAAGCTATATTAGAAAAGCTTTTAAAATACTATAAAGATATAGATAGTATTAATAGGTATCTTTATACTATTAGTACAATTTTGTCTTTATCTTAAAAGCTTTAATTCTTTTTTATAAAGGAATAGGAATCCGAAGATCCTACTAAAACTTCTTAGAAGGATATTTATAGAGATAGTCTTAAAATCTAAGTTAAATACTATAAGAAGCAGCTTAATATTAGATAAAGTTAGTTATTATTAAATAGTCTATTATTAAGAGTTAGAATATCTAAGCTTAAGTCTATATTAAAGTTAAATAACTTCCTATAGTTTACTACTCTAAATAAGGATAAGCTAACTTAATATCTTAATTCTAGTTAGTCTTAATATCTATCTTTATTTATTATATCTAACTAACTTTTATATAAATCTAGTACTATAGTATTTATTACCTTATACTTTCTAGAAAGATAGCTAATATAAATAGCTTATTCTTATAAGTATTACCTATAATATTATATCTATTCTAGCTATTAGTATAGGTATAGAGCGGCTATTTAACTTTATATATAATATTTATTATTATTAATAAGATTTACTAAAGCTAAAGATAATTTAGGATATTATAATATTTATATATATAATAAGATTTAATCTATAGGAGAACTAATATCTAATTCTCTAGGAGTATCTAACTTCCTAAGAGATTATAGTTTTAATAGAGGTAAGTAGTATAGATACTACTTTATTTAAACTAATTAGTAATACTAAGAAAGATATAGTTAAATAAACCTAATTACTATCTATTTTATAACTATCCCTAAATACTATTCTTAGAAGGAGATAAAGAAGTAGCTTACTAAGTAAAAGTAATAAGATATAATCTAATCTAGAGAATAATATTGATAAAGATAGTAGACTTCCTCTTTCTTAATTATCTAGAAGAGTTCGAAAGGTATTAAGAAGGCTTAATAGATATATAGTAGATAGAAACTAGAATCAAGAATATACTTTAAAAGCTTTTATAATCTTAGAATATTGTATAATTATAAAATATTCTCTAAAGAAGTTTAGTCTCTATAATTAAGATACTTAAAAATATAAGGCAAATCTATATAAATTATATATATTACGAGATTTGCCTGTTTATCCTATTTGTAGACCCGTAGGTAACCCTAAGGGTCACCCTCTAAGGGTCTAACCCCTAGATAGACTACCCTCAGGGTCGGAAGGTTAGACCCTCGAACCGCCCTAGTAGCGGGGCGGTCCGAGGGTTATGAGGGTCACCCGCGGGTCACTGCCAGGTCTATTCACCACAGTGGAGGCAACGAGGTGGTCTTTGAATTGCGATATGACGCTGTTCCGGATTGGCGAAGTTCGAGGCTTGGTCGTTTATCTTCGGTAATAGTATACTTGTACAACGCTTGGGGGCTAGAAGAATGGTTGACTTGCGGAGTCGAAGCTTGTTGGTCAACGAAAGAGATCCAAAAGTGTCAAATCGTGTCAGGGCTGATTGTTAAAGGACCAGAGAATATTTGGGGGGGGGGGGGGGGTTTCTACTTAAATACATGAGAGGTAGACACTATGGACAGACATGAGGGAAAAAGGCAGCCATGCAATGCGGCCCAAACGCGGGGTATGCTGCATGGGAATATCTAGCTGGGAGTGGTGTATCTTGCTGGCAACCACCACCAGGGGCAGTGTATATTCGAAGTTTGATCTTTCTGAAATTCACCTTTTGTTCCCATTGTTCATGCTCCGTAAAATGAGATGCATCATAGTGGCGATGTTGGCTCATCTCTCACATTAATCACGGTCCTTATAAAATAAATTAGCTGGCACAACCAAGTGAGGTTTGAAGCTGGTAAGAAATAAAAATTGCAGTTGATAGGAAACTCCATGGAGATAGACAAAACATCTGTCCCTTCCACATTTACTTCCCCTATTACTGTAGGATTCGAGCACAATTTTGAACATCATGACTCGATTGAAGGCTTCCAAGTCCTACGACACGAAGAAGCATGGTCGGATAGGCTAGGGCCAGGGGGCATAAGGAGGCCTATAAGCCAGAGTAGAATGATAAAGACTGAAGACTATCAAGCGAGGCCCTCGATTATCGTGGCGACCGATTATATATAGTCATATTGGACACGTGCTCATGAGTGATGGAAGAGGCGAGAGCTCATTTCTAAGCATCTCAAGTAGCATTTACACCAAGTTCGTGAAAGCCTCGGATATCTCACAGCCAATGGTCTATGTCGATATCTGGCAATTGATGGAGAAGAACGGGCGTCGCGGATCAAGCTCACTTGCGTGGAAAGGGCTATTGTTAGTCCAGCTCAACCGGGCGAAGCACTCCATTTGCAAGTAAATTGGGTTTTAGTAAGTGTAATCAGACCGAGAAATCAAGCTAGGTTTTGTTCCTTCTCAGATCTCAGTGGATCTTATGTTATTGAATTCAGTCAGCCACAGGCACCCTGCAAATTCTCGCGCTCCCCTTGGTACATTAGTGAGTCACTTACATCTCCCCGTTAGGTCTTGGCCACATATAACAAACTCAGGTCTCAGGAATATGCGGGAAACGATCTTGCAACTCTCACCGGATGAAATATTTGGATATCGACCAGGTTGTCAGTTTGCTTTGTAGCGCCAGAAAATCTGCATAATAGTCATGCTTTTGCTCTGGCCGAGGGGCTAGAAAGAGACAGACCCGGAATGCCGACGGTTGCTTGTATTTACGAGCAGTCTTGATGAGACGTTGAGGAGAAATGTTTGAAACTTGGATATGTTCACTCTAGGAGGGATCAGTGTTTCTTTTATATACTTTGACTCTAAGCCTTAGCAGTCACAGCTCTCGCAAATGGGTACTGGCACTAAAGCTCCTAGGATCTATATCATCTCATCAATCACATTGCGGTGGCATATAAGGTCTGAGAGCTCCTAGGAAGTCATATCAGACTTTAGCTAGAATGAGGTATTTCTGATTGCTAGTTAGAATATGTTAGGCAAATGAGGGGCCGCACATATCGTCATGGCGGCTACATCATATAGCAGGCATGATCGATGGGTCTAGAACACTTTTGCGGAAGTCCATCGCTAGAGCTGAAATCGTATTCCTAGGAGCAAGCGGCAAGCAGCAAGAGCGATAATATGTTGTTATTCAAGCGACACAAAATCCGAACAAAACAAAACCCCAAACTTACAAACTATCTAATTGGGGATTTCAGAGATATTCCTAGTTATAGTAGAACCAAGGGTGGCATATTTTCCGCAACTATGTAGAGACGGTGTCGTGGATGCAAGGCTCGGCGAGTTGAATAGTGGCATAGCTGCAGAATAGTAAGCCCAGTAAATGTGGCCCCACTATCAATTTGCCTCCCAGCTGAAGGCGAAACGACCAGGATCGACCGAAAAATTGATGACGCCAGCCTTTCGTTGAGGGGACAACGGTCAAGGGTTCTGGTGAACAACTGCATTTGGATGGGCTAAAGTGGTGCATTTTATTGAGGTGAGCTGCTGACTTAGCTGCTCCCTCGCTTTGCTCAGGTCGTGCGCAGTAAGTGGATCAGGCTGCTCAGGGTTATGCTCAGTGAGCTAGTCAGAGCGCTCAGGTCATGGTCAGTGAGTAAGATCAGGCTGCTCAGTGAGCAAATCAGAGCGCTCAGGATTCGCTCAGTGAGCGAGTCATCCGGCTTATGTAACGATCAGGTGATGCTCAGTGAGCGAGCTTAATGATTATGTAATACGCAGGGGCGTGCTCAGTTGTGCTCAGTGAGCAAAAAGCGGCAAGCACTGAGCACTAAATTGGAAAGGGAAAGCCAAGAAGTGGCAGAGGAAATCAACTATGTAGCGCCCTTATTGAAGCGGGGGCAACTGTAGTCGCACATGCCACACCTACTACAATACACTGCGCAGAATCACGCTAAGTGCAACCAACAATGTCGCGCAGATATTCCAGAATCCAGGACTAAAGGGGTTGATCTGCTTGTACGTGATGTCGCTGAATGCTATAAACAAAGCGTTGCTACAAAATCACGTTCCGATCCTGTATAAATCTATACTTACTAGATCTGAGCCGAAATTGATCAGAATTGGCAGGGGCTTTTGGTGAATCGGTGAGCTTTTCATGTATTACGTCTACGAGGGATTTATGAGTCGATATTTGTAAAGTCTCGGATACAGCCGAAAAAAAAATATGGCCTCCTAAACCCCATTTTAGATGTAAACCTACAAGCCAAGATGCCCATCAGATATCGACCGATACAATTCAAGAGTCCAGCGATAAAAGAAAGGAGGAGGGTGAAGCGGAAAAGGAGTATTATTGAGTACCAATGTAAGTAGTAGTGAAAGTGAAACATTTCCCTAATCTTGGAGGGCCTAAAGATGTTGCCAATGTCGGCATGCTGCACTATCAAATGTTGTAGTATTCAACTGGAGCGCAAGCTTCCCCTGAGCGCGACCTCCCACAACTGTCCCATGAACATCCTTCGCGTGGTTCAAAAGTATGGATTTCCGTTCAAGAGACAGATTGTCACAAACATTACAAGCAACGCCCTTGAGAGGCCAGGGAGGGTTCACATGCTTGCGAAGAAAATGCCTTGTTAGCGAGCCTGATGTTGCATATTTTTTGACTCGGTCCTTGATCGAAAGACTAGGATTCCCGACACAGAGAAAGCAGATGGTAGGTCGGTCTTCGTGAGAATTAATCCGTACAGACTGGATCGCTTGGTGAAGAATGGCGTCAGTCTTTTCTTCTTCTGAGCAACGTTGCCGTTTCGTAGGGGGAAAAGAAATGTCGTCGGAGGCAAGCCGGCGACAAAATTGGGTTAGCCGAGGCGTAGGACGTCCTTCTTCAACGCCACAGAAAGCGGTCACTGCTTTTATCGCATTGATCCGACGTTGATACTCCGCCTCCACAGTTGCACCCGGCACAGTGAGCATGGTGTCAATCACCATCACGAACTCCGAGGGCATTGAACTGGTGTGTTCCAATGCCCCCATTACCTTTCTATCCACCAACTTTCCTGCCAGCTGTCGCTCCAGGTCAATAACAGGTTGTTCGTTCTTGTATCGCTCCAAATTCACACGAATTCGTTTGTTCCGTTGTCGCTGCTTCTGGTTGCGTAGTTCACGAACAGCCCTGTTGAACTTCCGCTTAGCTTCCGCTGCCCGATCTTGGACGGCTCTCAGCTTCTTCTGAGACTTTTGCTGGTGCTCGGAAATTGTGCCTTCTTCAAGATGGCCGAAGGTGGTTTGATATGCCTGTTCAGCGCATTCGCTTTTGGCTTGGCGATCTTCCCACTTGCGCTTCCGTTCGTCAACCTTGCCCTGCTCTTCGCGAACAACTGGAAGGTCGTTAAGGGACCTAGATTCCTCGGTTGAGAGCTTAAAGGGCCTATCTGGGTCAATCGACGCACTCAACGAACAAGCAAATCGTACCAGCGGAGTTTGAGACCCGGTCTTCCGCACAATGCCCTGAACGTCGACATCGACATCCACTTCATAATGTCGGATGAAAGTGCGAATGTCCGAGTGCTGCAACATGACGTTCTGTAGGGCATCTGTTACCTCCTCTGCTCGAACAGTTAGCTATCTGGAAGTTATTGGACCCGAGGGACACATACCACTTTTGTTAAAAGCCTTGGCCCCGGCATATCGGAGATTATATGGCTTAATGAGTTCCATGCCTGTAATTTCGCCCACCCGGCGCATGCGAGATCGCACCATCGACGACGTCATTTGTTTCTCTAAGTCGATTCGATATCCGGTGACATCCCGGGTAACCTGGCAGAAAACAAATTTGTCCAAGATCTCGCCCTTCAAAATCAGCTGTTGCTGTCCCAAGCCTTCTAAAACTCGAAGGCGATAGAGATTCTCCGGGCAATCCAGTACCGGTCCAGTCGAGGATCTCGTCTTGAAGCCTTTTATATGAAAGAGCATGCCCAGCAGGCAGACATGTGGACTGAGGGCCAAAGTGGGGTCGAAAATTATTTCTGGGACTTTGAACTCATTTCTTTATTAGTTAGCCAGATTGTCTCCAACCTCATGATAGAAAGATGAGGGAACCCACGGGGCCTTCTTTCCAAGAAACCTCTTCGTAAACTCGGGAGTTAGATAGATGAAGAGTCGCGGGCGTCCTCCTTCTGGATCTCGAATCAACGTCAGCACGATGTCCCGGTAGCGAAGGCCAAGAAGAGCGCCCGGGCGGCTTGCAGTAATGGCTGCGAGTTGGCAGAAAAGAAGGACCTGGATGCGCTGCCAGCCACAATCAAATGTTGTCTCTGTGGTGGTCAAGAGTACACGAGCGAACTCAGCGACGTCTTCAATATACATATTTTTCTTCGGCCGTCGTGTGAGCTCAAGACCTTTCTGTTGGGCTACTAGCGCAATGATCTATAGACAATCAGCAAGCGTTACTTTCTAGTCAGTGTGAAAGGTTCCAGTTGATTGCTTACATCTTGAACTTTGAAAATCGTCTCCTTGGCCAGGCCGGACGCCGTCTCTTGTTTAAGAATGAGGTGCCACCACTTCCAGAATGACTCAAGCGAGCTCTTGTATTTGATACCCGGGCAGTGTCGACCATTTTTACCCCGCCGAATATCACATCGCCAAGCGAAAAATTGATACAAGAAACGGACCGTGTCATCCGAGTCTGAAATCCATTGCCAGTGCTTCAGAGGATTGAGGTTGAGGTGTTCACAATACCTGCCAGGAGACCACTGGTTAGTTTTCGGTAAAAGATTCCGGTGAAAAGGCAGCCAACCTGTTCCAGTACACAGTGGTTTGATCGAGTTTCTCCTGAGTACCATCACTATAACGCTTCTGTCGAAGTTGAGAGACGTCCAAGCCCTCTGCTTCAGCCAAATAGTGTTCAGGGGGCAGCTGACCCTCATCATTGAACGATTCATCGCCGGAGTCACTCTCATTATCTGTATCGTCCCCGTCGGGTTCCGATTCACTGTCGGAATCTTTTTCAGATCCGTTGTCCGTAAAGATCGCGCTCCCGTCGGAGTCTGCATCGCTTTCATTTTGACTCTCACTCTCGATAGGCCCGATCGATCGGCAGCGAGGCGTCATGGGGAGAATGGCTCGCAAGGCAGATGTTGCGTTAGGGAAGACTGAAGAGATAAAACGAGGCTGGAGAGGGAATGGTGATCTGGATTTAGGAGCGAAGTGAAATGGACGGAAGGCGAGAGGGAGGGAGGGGACTTAAGAAGGCCACGGTCGCCGTGGTGGGACTCGGAACCAGAAAGAACATGGTGGTGTGAAAGGGAGCCAGAAATGGCTCCTTCATTTTGCAATGTGAGCCTCCAGGTGGGTGAGGAACGAACGAGAGGGAGCAACGGGCTAGCCGCTAGCGTCAGGAACCGAGCGTGCTGCGTGGAAGTAAAAAACGGAGCCGTGGGGGTTGGCACGCTCGATGCCAAGGCCGAGACTGGTTAGCAAGACTCGTAAAATGGCGGCAGGAGCAGCCCTTTCCGGCAGCCATCTAACCGTCACATCGTTAAATGGAGTTACTACTATATTCTATAACTTTATTATACTTCTTACCCTCTTTATACTTACTTATCTATTATTTCTAATATTATTATAATCTCTAACTTCTATATTATATCTTATATCTAATCTCTTTATTATTACTAATAACTTTTTATCTCTATCCTCTTATTATATTACTTTATCTTTATCTTTTATCTTCTTATATATTATATCTTATATCTAACCTCTTTATTATTACTAATAATCTTACTCTTCTTAAACTCCTTAGCCTAATTACTAGTCTCTTATTATATTTTCTATTATTATTAATAAGTTTCTTATCTTAACTATACTCTTACTATTATATCTTATTCTGAATCTCTATTAGATATAATAACTATTACTTATTATATTACTATACTTATAATAAAGAAACCTACTTCGAAATAACTATCTAAACCCTATTAGGATTTCTATACTAATAAAGAACTATAAGACTATACTTAATATATTAAAATAATAAATAAGTAAGTATAATTTATACTAAGTAATATACTAAATTATACTAACTTATCTTACTATAATAATATTTAGATAACCCTAACTAGTATCTTAATATACCTACTAGATAAATATCGTCTCTCTAATACCCTTATCTTCCTAATTATAAGGCAAAATATAGTTATAGTATATTATTATTATAGAAAATAGCTAGTAGATTTTAATATAACTAGTAATATCTATACTAATAGATAGCCTATAGGAGATCCTACTATTATATAATACTTCAGACTACTATTTCTTATAGTTTATAAGGACTACTTGTTATGATATAATCGGACATGAGGCTATTCCCAGAATAATACCTTAGGCGTATAGGTAGAACGGATACCTAGGGCGGCCTAGCACTCTCGGTACGGAATCGCCCGTGTTTCCCTATTATCTCGGGAACCCCTGTTATAGAAACAATGCCCCGCTCTACGTATCACATCCCCTACCTATATAAGACTATATATAAATAGGACTATATAAAGGAAGCCTAATAGGACCTTAAGAAATAGTCTTTGACTTTTAAACTATCTTATTACCTTCTCTTACCTAATTAATAGGCACCTACCCTAACTTATAGAGTATCTTAACAATTCTATTTCTTCTTCTTTAATTATCTAAGAGAATAGTACTAAGAACTTACTCTACTCCCGCTACTAAGGAGATCCCGAATCCTCTCTAAATAACTAGAGAAATACCTCCTATAGAAAATGTTACTTAGACTAACCTAGCCTAACTAATTACTAATCTTAATATAAATCTTATAGCGATCTAAGCTACTATAGAGAAGCTATAAAGGCTTAAGAATCTCTAGGATTAGATTAAGACTCTTAAATCTTAGCTTATAGGCTAAATATATAATAAAGCCCTAATAAGTCCCTACCGAGAGACCTATAAGACTTCTAGATAAGACTAAGAAATCAAATTTAAGAGTATATCTATATTTACCCTTAATTTTATCTTATAATAATACTAAGAATAGCTTCTAGATCTATAATAATAATTTAAAGAAGCGCTAAGATACTACTATAATAATCGAACCTAGATCCTTAAAGTACTTAGCTATATAGATATAACCTACTAGTAGAGATAGTACTAATATATTAACAAAAAGATACTGATTCTACTATAGAACCCTAAGGAAGACTAGTCTTACTTTAAGAACTAGACTTTAACTCTTATTAAGAATATAGCTACCTTAGAATCTAAGATAATAGACTAACTCGAGAGAGTATATTAGATAAAAGATAAAGACCCTTAAGAATTCTATATATATCTTAATATCTTAGAATAGTATTTCCCGAGAATAGTAAAGAAAGAAAGGGCTCTCTCCTTCTTTATAAAGCTTCTATATAATCTCTAAGATAAAATCTATTATTATATTATAAAACTCCCTAAAATCTAGGAGGATATAATTAATATTATATATTACTTCTAGGACCTAAAGAAGTTAGAGACAAATTATAAGTAAAAATATACTAAAAGTACTAAGAATATCTTATAGAAAAAGAACTCTAATTGAAAATCTTAGAAGCCCTAATTAATAGGAAGATCAAAATCTAAAGATAATAAGAATATACTATTAGAAGAATACCTAAACCCTATTAGGGATAATAGTAAATATAATTAATACTTTAACTATAGGAATAAGAAATATTACTTTAATAAATATCTAAACCCTCTAAAGAACTAAAAGATAATAATAGTACAATCAGCCCTATAGAGAAATAATAATAAGATAGAGTAACTCCTATATCTTTATCTCTCCTAACTATAGGAACTAGAATCTAGCTTTATATTCTAATTACTATCTAAAATAATCTCGAAACCTATATAGATCTTGATACTAGGACTAAAGCCGATCTTATAAGCTTTAAATTTATTAAGAAGTATAAGCTTAACTAAGCAAAGCTTATTATATCTCTCTTTTATACTATTAACTAAAAGATAATACTAATCTATAGGATATAGAGTATCCTAATAAAAGCTACTGATTTAAGGGGTACTATCTACTAATTTATCTACTCTTATATAGTAATTAACTAAGACCCCTATCTTTCCGGAAGCCCTATTCTTCTCTCTATAATAATAATCTATAACCTTAATATTTATATTATAAAGTAAAGTAGTCTCTAGTAGTTTAGGATATCTTTTATAGAAATTCTATCCCTAGCCTACTTTATTAAAAAGGCCTAAAACCTTATATATATCTTTGCTATAATTAAACTACCTAAGGAAGTATAGCTATCTATTAACTAGAATACTATTAAGATATCTCTAGAATATTACTAAATACCTAGTAAACTAGTATAGTTCTAAGACTTCTTCTTATCCTAAAACTCGAAAACCTTATCTTCCTTTAATAAGTATAACTATACTATTAATCTTACTCCAGAAGTAAAGATCCTATTTAGTCTTATATACCCTCTATTATAAAAAGAACTTATAGAATTATAGAAATATCTTAATAAAAACCTTTAAAATAGATAAATCCGAGAATCTAAGAGCCCTACTAGAGCCCCTATCTTATTTATATCTAAATCTAATAGGAGCTTATAACTCTATATTAATTACTAGGGACTTAATAAGATCTTAGTAAAGAATTAATACCTCTTATCTCTTATTTCGGAGATTCTAAACCGGCTCTCCGGCTTTAGGATCTTTAGTAAGATTAATATCTAAGATATATACTACTAAATATATATTAAAAAGGATAATAAATAGAAAACTATATTCTAAATCTATTATAGGTATTATAAATATATAATTATATCTTTCGGTCTTATAAATACTCTAGTAATCTTTTAAAATTATATTTATATAATACTTTATAATATTCTTAATATCTTTTTGGTTATATATCTTAATAATATCCTTATCTTCTCTTTAGACTAGGAATCTTATATAAATTATCTCTATTAGGTAATTAAATAACTTTAGAAAGTAGGCTTATATATAAAATTTAGTAAATATACTTTCTACTAAGACTAAGTCGACTTTCTAGGATTTATTATATCCTAAAAGGATATTTTAATAGACCCTAACCGGATTACTAATATTGCTTTATAAGAGATTCTAAAGTCTTACTAGGATATCTAGATATTCCTAGGATTTTATAATTTCTATTATAGGTTTATTAGGAACTACTCTCGAATTGTATTATTATTTATAGCTTTACTAAAAGATAGTAAAAATAGGTATAAGTCTAGTTAGGTTAATCTAATACTTAGTAAAAAGATAGCTTTTTACTGCCTAATCACTATCTTTTAGTCTATATCTCTCCTCTAATACTTTGATCTATTAGGGCTGATTTAATTAGAGACTAATATATTAGATAATACTATAACTAGGATTCTCTCCTAACCTAATAAGAGTAGAGTATAGTATCTAGTAGCTTTCTAGTTATAAAAGTTTAGTAAGATAGAGATCCTTTATAAAATACTAGATTAGGAGCTATTTACTATTATATACTTATTTAAATACTAATAATACTATCTTAAGAGAAGTACTTATCTAATTAAAGTATTTTTAGATTATTCTAATCTTTAGACTTTTATAAAGTAACTAAAGCTTAATAGTAGGTAAGTATAGTAATACTTAGTCTTTACTTTATTTAATTTTATAATTAAATATTATACTAGAAAGAGTAATCCTATAGATAGACCTTCTTAGTACTAGCTACTAAATAATTATAGAATTAACCTAATTTTACTATTAAGCTACTAAATAGCTAGTAAATTATAGATAACTAATCACTATTCTATTATAGTCTAGTTACTAACTATAAATATACTTATCTTAAATATCCTATACTTTAAAGAGAATAAAGATAGGGATAAATCGATTAGTATAATTAATTAGAGAGAGCTTAGATATATATATTATCTTCCTAATATATAAGTAAGGCCTACTTATATCTCTGAGTAGATATATCTTACTAAAATAGGTATAGATCTTAAGAAGCTTATTAGATAACTCTAAAGTAGAGACCTAGAGACTTAATACTGAAAGACTACTATAAAGTTATTAACTTTAGGGCCTAAGGACTAGAGTATAGGATCTAAAGGTCTTTTATAATTTAAATAATATATTTATATCTCTATAGGAAGTAATTTAAGAACTAAACTATTAAGTATTTATTATAATAATCCTCTAGCTAGCTATTTTAGGTATTTAAGAATATTTAAACTAATAAAAAGGAAATATTACTAGCCGAATCTCTACTTAGATATTACTAAATATATAAAGGATTACTAGATCTATTAAGGTATTATAGTAAAAAGATATAAGCTATATAGGGAGCTATAACTATTACTAATCCTCTTATAACTCTTTATAAAGATCTTAATAGATTTTATAATAGATTTACTACTAGTAATATTTAAGTTTATATCTATTAATATAATTCTTATTATTATAGATAGATTTACGAAATAGTTACTATTCTTCCCTATTTTATTAATAATTATAACCGGAGATCTTACCGAATTATTCTATAACTATATAGAACTATACTTTAGACCCCTTAAAGATATTATATCTAACTAAGGATTTCTATTTATAAATAAGTTCTAGTTAAAACTATACTATCTATTATAAATATATCT